>CM042167.1:32481038-32503538 GCA_023376005.1 Doryteuthis pealeii
CGTAAGGGTAGACCGGCTATGCCGACTACTTTGATAGCTGACCTGAATGCACTATATACGGACTTGTAAGTTTGTGACTAGTTTGAAATGTCAGATCAGACACAGACATTATGAAGAGAATTGTTTGGCCTTCATACCATCTAGGGAGCGCCATCACAATATGAGACACACAACACAACACACCACACACACACAACACACACATGCACACTTACGCACGCACAGACGTGAGCTCACGCAAAATATAATATATATGTGGCGGGTTATGGGTGTGTGTGTGTGTATGTGTGTTTCTGTCTGTGTAGGAGTCTCCGTCTTACGTTCATATGAAATTCCAAACCAGTCACAAACTAGCCGTAAATATTTATAGAATGACCCATATATATATTTACCTATGCTGTCTTCATTAACAGATTATATATATAATATTATAATATATATATATATAATAGTATAATGAAAGTACGTAAATAAACATTATGTTATTTGATTAGGCTTTTTGCCGACAATTTTTTGAGGATATGTGCTTAATTGAAGTCATACCTAATTTTTGAAAATTAATTAGTTAATAATTTATGAACTTAGGCGGGCATATATGTTCAAATGTAAGGCTAAACAGATCGAGAAAATGTCAATCCCTGAATGTACATTTCGACCTATTAGGTCTCATCAGCAAGGTTATAGACATGGGAGACTGCTCCGTGTGTGTGTGTGTGGCTGTGTGGCTGTGTGTGTGTGTGTCTGCGTGCGCATGTGTGTATGGGTGGTAAAATAAGGTATCTATATATAAGAAAGCCCACGTGAATTCGAACACAATTATATAGACAATACTATACTCATTCTAATGTCTAAATGGAGGTTTTATAAAAAAACCGAAACGTTTTAACGTCGACAAATATATTTGTATATACTTTATATGTTTGTACTTATATGTTTTTCTTATTTCTGCACGCACCCACAAGTACATAAATATAATTTAAATACTCCAGACACATACATTAACAGGCATTTACAACAAACACAAGAACGCACGCACACACATACACACATGCATATATATATATTCATAAAATGGATAAATGTAACCTACTCGAGTTTCATCGTCTGAATCGTCAGGGTTACATCCGCTGAATTAATCGAGTTTTCGATTAATATCAGTTGGTACCATGTATATCCGTTGAAACGGGTATTATCTTTTATAGATGAACGCGTGTTTATATATTCAAAACACATCGTGAATCGGTTTTTGTTTATTGGATTAAAAAATGTGAATTAATTTGTGGGAATTACTTTTTTCAATTACTATTTAATGAAAGGTAGATTATAATATTTAATAATCTAATAGGTAGATTATGACTGACGATGAAACTCGAGTAGGTTACTTTTATCCATTTTATAATAAATCTTGCTCTACTTGTATTGAGCACTTTGTATTTGTTTTTTTCTCGGTCTTAACCCCTGGATACGGTGCGCTTCCAACGATCGTACTCGTAACCACCGGTTAGCTACTACTCATACATTAACGTATTATATATACAATATATATATAATATACAACAGACACATATGTATATATATATAATATAATATACATATATTATATATATTATATATATATATATATATATATATAATATACATTAAACACATACACACATATATAATATACAATACACACAGATACATATACAATATATATATACATATATGTGTGTGTGTATATGTATGTGTTTGCGTGTATGTGTGTGGTAGTATATGTGTATGTACTAAAATTAATTTCATAGACCTAGGAGATAATTTCCTGTAATGTATAGGGTGTATCGACATGAGAAATTAAATATCGTAACTCAAACCGATCTGGTTTTTGAAAATCATCTGATTCTATTATTAACTCTTGTACATTCCTTGAGATTTGCGACAATTTTATTCATAAAATGTTATTTATACTGATATTAATGAAAGTAAGCTTGAAGGGGCAGGTGCACCTCTTTACTTATAATTGTGCAACAGGAATAGTTTCAGCAATAGATCTCAAGTGATAGACTCGACTTTTAGAAAAGTGTAATATTTAGAAAACGTGGTATTTTTCTTGTTTTTTTGTTATTTCTTATTTCCAACAAAAGAGTCAACTAGAGTGCGGCTGTAGTGCTGTAGGAAATCAACTCGGTTCACCGAGTCCAAATACACTTTACATAACGCTACTTCTTGGGAAAGGTATGGATTAAAATAATAATCGCATCATGGGGGAAATAGTAGGACACATTGGATTCATTAATCTTGTTATATTAAGGTCTAAGAGAATGAAAATTCTGAATTTTGAATTCAAACCCGTTAAAAATGACCTTCTGATACATTCTGTTTCTGCGGAGGAGTAAGAGGAATAGATACAATAAAGTTTATGTGATTTTGGGACGGAGATACATTTGGGCGTACGAGGCTTTGTGGTGAATATCATTTTGGTCTTTAATGAAGATATCATATATATATATATATATATATATATTATATATATATATATATATATATATATATGAACCTAATGAGTCAGGTTCGACTAAATCATTAGATTTATCTTTATTATTTGCTCTACTTAGGTATTGAGCACTTTTTACTTATTAACTTTAGTCTCCTGGTGGGTTTGTATGAAATATATATATATCTATATATATATAATATATATATATAAATTGTTTTTTCTTTGGCCAAAATATTGTACTAATAGATTATTTTTTTGTTGGTACGATTATCTTGGTCTTTTCTTTTTACAAAGTTTTTTTTCTTCCCGGTTGATGTTGGGTAGTATATTTTACAATCAACTATTTTGATTATTGCTGGGTTTTTCTCACCGCGAGGATTTACAACAAGTTTGGTTACTAAATTATATATATATATATATATATATATATATATATCGCTGATGAGACTTAATAAAGTTGAAACAGATGTACGATGTTCTACGTAGGGGGCGATGTTTGCCGAGTTCGCTTGTCATGATAATTGTCATTAATTTTCGAATTTTATACGATATACGCATTGTAACTTCCTTCAAGCAAAAAATAAAAATAATATACTATTTCTCTGAATGTTTGAGATGAGGCTTGAAGATTAGTATTATCTGCGTCATTCGGACTATTGTCCCCATCTTCATTGTTATTTCTACAAATAGTACAAATAACAATGAAGATGGAGACAATAGTCCGAATAACGCAGATAATACTAATAAATAATATATATATATATATATATATATATATATATATATATATATATATATTAATATATATATTAGTATATATTCTTTGGTGTGTACAAAGTGATTTGGTATTAGAATGATTTTAAGCTGGTCTTTCTTCAACGGTACGGTGTCGAAAAGTTCAGTTCCGGTTTGAGAGCTCAATGCTTAATTTTAAAAAAAATTTAAAACTCCGGTGTAAGTGATTAAGGTTCATTTCACCCAAGGGTATCAGAAAGAACTTGATCTGACGAAACTCAGAAACTTTCAGATACCGTTGGCTGGAAATGGACCATAATCTCCTCATACCGGAGTTTTTAAGCTTTTTGTTTTTACTAATATATATATATAATATATATATATATATACTATATATATAAAGGCTAAGGGAACTACCAAAATACACCATTTTAGTAAGCCTATATTCCTTTTTTTCTCTTTATTTCTTTCTATCCTACCTCATTTTTTATGAATAAAATGAATTGCTCTCATTGGTTTTAAATCTTTGCCTACTTTTAAACTTGCAGTGGTCTCCTAAAATTACCGTATGCCCCGACAGCTGTTCTTTGCGCGTGTCACTTGCTAACAGTGAAAAATCCTACGTGAATATCACTGCAGTTTTTGTTCTGTCATGAACAGCTCAGAGACTGGCACTTGATCCTTTTGCTATAGGGAACAATCATACAGTTTAAGAAACATTAAGAAAATTTCGGTACAGTTGTCGGGAATTTTGGTAGACAAAGTGTTAATGGTAGAGCATTGTGGGTAGGTGTTGGTAAGCGGAAAGTGATGGATGGTTGTATTAATTGTACAGTGAGAGATGGTCAGCTGATCGGACTTAGCTAAGAAAAATCGTTATGAAAAACGATGACCACTCACTTTCAAAACCCACAAAAAAAAAAAACGAAAAGAAAAAAAAGAAAAAATTGGCATTATACTGTGGATAAATATATTTTTGTAGTTTCTGTTCATAAGAGTGGTGGAGTTGTGGGGGTTTTATTTGGCATAAATACAAAAGTCCCATTTGGTCAAAATATCCAACCTAATCCAGTTTTGAACATAAGTAGCCAAGTCATTTCCTTACTATTAGCGATACATGAGGGCATCGAAGTACAGTATT
Organism: Doryteuthis pealeii; assembly: GCA_023376005.1. Classification (NCBI taxonomy): domain Eukaryota; kingdom Metazoa; phylum Mollusca; class Cephalopoda; order Myopsida; family Loliginidae; genus Doryteuthis; species Doryteuthis pealeii. The sequence continues at coordinate 32,485,391 of CM042167.1, forward strand.
TACTTCATTACTGTTGTATACTCATCTTGCGTTTATATATATATATTTATATATATATTATATATAATATAATAATATAATATATATAAGATTTTTGGATGTTTGTTTATTTTAGAAACGTTGCTTGAATAATGTATATATTAAATTTTACTTGAAGGCACTTACAACGCATGTATCGCATAAAATTCGATACTTTTTTTATAGAAAATGAACTTGACAAGTTGAATCAGCAAAGATTGCTCAGTGTGTAGAATATCGTACAGACTGTTTCGACTTTATTAAGTCTCATCAGCGATATATACTAACGATTTTCCCTCCGACAGCGATCCTTTGCTGGGATTACACTTGTCAAGTTCATTTCTATAAGAAAAAGTATCGAATTTATGCGATACATGCGTTGTAGGCTTCAAGTAAAATTTAATATATATATATATATATTTATATTATATATATATTATGGTAAATAAGGGAATGAAAGAACCAAAACTCAGACAAAAATGTAGTATATTTCGCTGGAATGTTAAATTCGCTTCCTCACACTTTATTGAATCATTAGGATCATACAAGTTGATTCTATATTCAATAAACGCGAGGAAGCGGACTTTATTTTTCGGCGTTTCTCGCAAAACCCCTCAAAAACAAACGAATAACGGAAGCTTTTCTTGTCTTTCTTTTTCATGTTAATTACATTTTTTACTGATTGAAAGTTAGTAAATATTTCATTGTACAGTATAAACAATACATTTATTTAATCTTTTTTCTTTCTTTTTTAATTATACGATTTTTATTTCGGGTTTCATAATCTAGTTATTTATTCGTAAAAGACGATTCTAATGATATCATCGGTGCGCGTTATTCTGTATTTGTACCAAATCAGAACTCTCCTTCCCTTTTTCTCTCTATCTCTAATTTTCTTCTATCTTTTCCATATTCTCTGTTCGCTCTTTATCTTCCCTTTAACTTCTTTCTTTCCCCCATCTATTTTTATTTTTTATCTCTATCTCTCCGCTCATCTCTTTAAACAATGTTAAAGAGCTCATTTTGCCCGACTATTTACTCTTTATTCTTAGAGAATTGCAATAAATATGTGTTGGAATTTGTAAATAGTTTAAACATAGATTTCCCATTGTAAATTGGGAAGAGACTCGTCCAATACTTAGTAAACAATTATGACTTCAGGTAACTATTCTCAATACAATTCGCCCTGTCGATTGGGGCGTTAGAATGCACCGACTGCACCTCTTCAGAGGGGTGTGACTACCCCCTCAAATGGGGCCACTTGTTGGGTGTGGGTGGCGACTCGTGATGCTTAAGGAGAGAACTCAGGTGGTTGAGCAGTCCATGACTTGCAATACTCCGCTTTGGCCCTTTCTTATGCTAGACGGGCGGTCGGAGAGGTCCCCTCCGATCAATCGATTGGTCAAGCCCTAGCACCTATATGATTGCTACAACCCTATCGCCCTTATGGCAAGCCCCCTTTTTATCATATGGGTACTAGAAGGCTGTGGCTGAGGGTCTTCATGTCCTGGGAATGACGCTAAAATCTATCTGATGGTGAGGTGCCAGTACTGGAGGTCTGGGGAATGTGGAGTAACCCTTCATTACCGTTGCTCTCTGATTCACTCTGACCCGGAGTGGTAGTACTTGTTAGGGTCCCATCAATGGGTTGAATAGAAAAAAATTGAGTCTCCATTTAAAAATGAATACATTTCAAGATTTGTCGCATCAAATTACCCACTGAGGTTGATATGCCGTAAAAAATACAAATAATCTACAGTTATATAGCATCAAGTATTTCTATCAAATAACGAATAATTATTATTAGTAAACATTTAAAACTTGGCGGTCTTTTCTTAAATAATTTACGTTATATGACGTCAAGTATTTCTATCAAATAATTGATAATAATTCTTTGTAAACAATTATAGTTTCAGGTAAGTATCTTTATATAAATAATTTACAGTTATGTGGTATAGTGGTTGATTACCTTGCACTTCTTGCAGATACACCGGCACAGGCTGAGTCACTGCTGTATGGCTTGGGGGGGCAGCAAAGGATATGGCTCTATGTGAACTCTCATTCATGAGTTTCAAAAAGAAAGGAAGCATCTCCACACTCAACGACAAGCCTCTTAAGCCAGTAGAACAATTCACGTACCTAGGTGGTAATATCTCATCCACTGAGAGCGATGTTAATACACGAATAGGAAAGGCATAGTCGGCCACAAACAAATTATTAGTTATATGGAGGTCCGATCTCCCTGACAAGCTAAAGGGACGGTTTTCCAGGCTGTGGTTGAGTGCTGCTATGCGGATGCACGACTAGGACCCTCACGAAGCGTCTTGAGAATAAGCTAAATAGGAAGCTGCACAAGAAATGCTGCGCACAGTCTTGAACAAGTCGTGGAAACAGCACCACACAAGGAAGCAGCTGTACGGTCACTTGCCCCCCATCTCACAAACTATCCGAATGAGTCGGACAAGACATGCAGGACACTGCTGGAGAAGCAAGGATGAACTCATAAGCGACGTTCTCCTGTGGAAGCCAACACATGGACATGCAAGTGTGGGGCGCCCAGCAAGGAGCTACATTGACCAGCTATGCGAAGATGCTTGTTGCTCGCAGAGAAGCTCCAGGTGCAATGAATGATAGGGAAGGTTGGCGAGAGATTGTCATGGATATCCGTGCTGCATGCGCGACATGATGATGATGATGATGATGATGATGAGATGATGATGATGATGATGACCCTTATTAAACAGTTATAACTTCTGGTAACTATTCTTAACACAAATAATTTACTGTTACATTGCATGAAGTATTTCATATCAAATAAATCGTAATAATCCTTAGTAAACAATTATATCTTGGGGGTAACTATTCTCAATACAAATAACTTACAATTATATAGCATCAAGTATTGCTATAAAATATGTAATGATAATTATTAATGAACAATCATAGCTTCAGGTAAGGATTCTTAACACAAATGATTTATAATTATCTATGCATATATAAAGGGAAGTTGTGTGTATCTGTATGTCCGGAGGAAACTTCGAAATTGATATAATGGAATGACCTATCTCCCCCGTACCTTAACAGTGGCGATGGTTCTAACCACTATTTAAGAACACATAGATTACTCTGTGCAGAACTCACTTGAAGTACTTAGACGACGGACTCTCCTCCTAATACTCACGTGACCATACTATATAACAGAAATAAAACAATTAACGACAAAGTCAATATATATATACACATTAAATATCACCGGGGCTTGGTTTTTGAGCAAAAATAATGAAGATTTTATTTATATTCGAGAAGATAATTAAAAATGAAATGTAAATGATAACAGCATAGAATATCTTTTGCATTTTATATTTCCAATAATAGACATTGACGTTTCTTTTCAGAGTATCTGGATCAGTACAAAATCTTTTTTTTTGCGTAAGGATTTTATTGGGGCATCATACGAGGACCCAATTCACGTTTTAGTAATAATGGATGTGCTGAACAAACTTAAAAAAAATCCCTGTCTACCCTGGCGACACCGGGTAGCTATTCTAGTATTTCATAAAGTATGTCTAACAAATATAAATAGGTTTTAAGCAAATATATAATACCCATAGATGGAATCCTAACAAGTACTACAACTCCAGGTCTGAGTAATATGTAATGACAAAGGAAGGGTTTGGTTTGGTTTGGTTTGGTTTGGTTGGTTGGGTTTTCCGGCATGTCAACCCCTTGGGTTATTTTATGCCGAATTTTTTTGGTAATTTGGTATTCAAAAAATGTTTAACGCCGACAAAGTTTCGAAATAATTTCATTTTTAATGGATAATACAATTTTGTTTATAAACTCATGTTTTCTATTTAACCCATAGATGGGACCCTAACAGGTACTACCACTCCGGGTCAGAGTGGACCAGGGAGCAATGGTGATGAAGGGGTGCTCCACATTCCCCAAACCTCAAAACTGGAACCTCCCATCAGATAGAGTTTAACGTCATTCCCAGGACATGTAGACCCAGCCCCGCCTTCTAGCACCCATATGATAAAAAGGGTTGGGGCTTGCCATAAGGGCAATAGGGTTGGGGCAATCATACTAGGTGCTAGAGCTTGACGTGACCAACTGGTTGATCGGAGGGGGCCTCTACCGCTCGTCTAGCCCAAGATAGGACCAAAGTGGTGTTTTGCAAGTCATGCTCATCCACCTGGGTTATATCATTAAGCATCACAGGTCGCCACCTACGGATAACAGGTGGCCCCATTGGGGGAGTCTTACCCCTCTGAAGAGGTGCAGTCGGTGCATTCTAACGCCCCACCGACAGGGCGGACAAAGGAAGGGGTATTACATACTCCTCAGAACTAATGCCTCTCCATCAGATGGAATTTAGTGTTAAGTACAACACACCCTTTTTGGGGTGGGGGGCTTATTCTTTATAGAACATACAGTCAGCGTATTTTTGGTAGGTTGTCTGGTGGTTGGATTTTACGGCATGGCAACACGTGCTGGATTATTTCACGTTTTGTTTTATGCATTTATTGATGGGTAGTCAATTTCTTTTAACTCGAAATTTTAAACACATTTTTAACTATTTTTTTTTCTCTATTTACCCTAACAGGTACTACCACTCCACCCGCCAACTGGGAGGAAGCATGTTAGATTGTTAGATTATGATGTAAAGCAATACCTTTTGTAAGATCATGTAGCCCGCGGCCCGACTGTAACAGCGCTGGTCACGTGATTGAAATCGAGGCTTTTAAAAATAGTTTATTGATATGTAAAGGAAGGACAACGCCCTGCGCAAAAAGTAACAAGCTATCGGGGTGCAAATTTAATCTGACAATTGACGGCAAAAGCGGAGAAGAGGAAAAAAAGGAGAGAGAGAGAGAGAGAGAGAGAGAGAGAGAGAGAGAGAGAGGAGAGAGAGGAGAGAGAGAGAGGAGAAGATGGGGGTGGAAGGAGAAACTGAAGGTAGAATTGTGGAATGTAAGAGAAAGTATATATTTTGATCGATTTAATAAGTAGATTATAATAATATAAGAATAGTTGGCCGATTTTCTGAGCTACTAATGTTTTCGTCAATCATATATCATATATATATATATATATATTATATATATATATGTGTGTGTGTGTGTGTGTGTGGTATATATTCAATTTCCCGCATTTCTCTCTCTGTCTCTCAACACACAAACAACACACTCACACTCTCTCTCCCCGCTCTCTCTCTCCTCTCTCTCTCTTCTCTCTCACACACAACAGACGAGACACAGGCACGCACGCACGCACAACGACACACACACACAACATATATATATATATATATATATATATATATATATAATATATATATACCAGCAGCGGCTATCCGGCGTCGCCAGCGTGGAAAGGTATTTTTTTTAAGTTAGTCTCCCAGATCCATTATTACTGAATCATGAGTTGAATCCCCGTTGGATACCCCATTTAAATCCCTATGTAAAAAATAGACCTTTCATTGATCCAGCTACTCTGAAAAGAAATGTTGATGTCTACTATCTAAAATATTAAATGAAAAAAAAAACCATGCTGCTATCATTTTAATTTTATTTTCTAATTATCTTCACGAATATAAATCGAATATCTATTATTTTTTACTAAATTAAAAACCCCAAGCTCTGTTGATATTTAACGTGTATATATATTTACTTTATCGTTAATTGTTTTTATTTTCGAAGTTTCCTCCGGACATACATATACACACAACTGCCCTTTATATATGTATAGATATATATATATGTATGTATGTACAATATTAGTAATAGTAATAGGAGAAAAGAGTTAAGGGTCTACCATGGTTTCGATTTCAATGACCTCCTCAGGGCTCTTTCTTATACTTAACTAGGTCGGAAAAGTTAAAGCAGCAATTACATTATATATATATATATATATATATATATATTTATATATAATATATCAACCCGTGTTTTTGGGTTTAAAGTACTATCTGTGCAATTTTAACAATTAACCTCAAGTCGGGAGCTAAGTCCCTTACCCTTATGACCAACAGTGACTGTCAGTCTGGTTTGAACAATTAATTGATACATACTTACAGGATATATGTTTTTACAATCAGCAGAGGACTTTAGTCTGTAAACAACAGGTATATATATATATATATATATATATATATATATATATATATATATATAATCCACAGACACGTGTATCCGCGATGATCATTGCGTTATGCAGGCGGTGAAAGTTTATTAAAATCGCTCTTAAATTGCATATACGGGAGCATATAATAAGTCACCCATAGACACGTGTTTCGGCGTTTCACGCCTCTTCAGTGTGGCTAGACACAACAACTAATTCCGACTAGTAAGCGAACCTCGACTGACGTTACGCCTGTCCGATCTGTTGAATTAACTTTTACATACATTGGACCTATTAACCATCATCAGGGCATTGTCAAAGAACGACGTCATGAATCGACTTTACAAATTCATATATCCAGTATATATGTAAATTCCTTTCAAAAGTTGATATATCAAATATATATAAAAACTGAAACAAAGGCATAACGACTTATCTATCTATGAGAGTAAGTAAACAAACAATGTGTTTATTTGATATGGCTTTTTTAGCCGACAATTATTGAGGACATGTGCTTAATTGAAGTCATACCTAATTTTGAAAATTAATTAGTTAATAATTAATGAATTTAGGCGGGCATATGTTCAAATGTAAGGCTAAACAAATCGAGAAAATGTCAGTCCCTGAATGTACATTTCGACCTATTAGGTCTCATCAGCAAGGTTTTAGACATGGGAGACTGCTCAGTGTGTGACTCAAACTCGACTGCCAAGCTGACAGGCGGAGACTCTAACCATTACACTAGCTGGCCATTCGCAGATTTTTTGTTTTGTTTTGAACTTATATATATTCCACTTTTATCTATCTATCTATCTATCTATATATATAAATCGGAGTTGGTGTAAATGTATGTATGTCCGGATTAAACTATCAAAATAGCGACAGAGTAAATATAAATACATATTTCCTTTTAGTTAAGTCTAGCGTTTTGGGAAAAAATTAAGAGTTGATTTATATCCGCGAAAATATTTAAAGATTAAAATATTCAAAGATTATTAGTGCTTATTAAAATCCTACAATGTGTCTAATATACAACTAAGAAGTAAAGGTTTACCTAATATATGTAGATAGATAGGTGGGTATGAACAAACCAGAGATAGATGATAGACAAGTGTGCATTGGCTTGTGTGTGTGTGTGTCTCTGTGTGTGTGTGTGTGTGTGTCTCTCTCTCTCCGTGTGTGTGTGTGTGTGTGTGTGCTGGTCTATGGGCGTGGGAGTGTTATACATTCGTCTTGTTGTAGATTTCTTGCATTATGAATTCTCCATTGCATGCGTGTATGCATGTGCATTGGTCATGATCTATTATGGGTCTATTGTATTATGAACTCTGTGCTGAGTCCGGTTCTGCTGAGCGCAATAATTCTTAATTCGAAGGTCACCCAAATTTCTCTCTCTGGCCTCGATTTTGGCTGTTATGCTTCTATCCATGTTATTGCATTTAACCAAGTGTTTGCAGATGTGGATGCTTGTGTGTGTAAATGTTCCTTGGAGAAAATTTGTTTTTCTTTTTTAATCTTTAATTCTACTTAAATTCTGCTTAAAAATGTCCGTGAATCTTGAAATTTAACAAATCAATATGAGAGTGCAAAGCAATCAATTTTATTTATTGTTTTTCAGGTCGGATTAACATAAAATCTTTTTACTTGGTGACTTTCATGGGGCATCCAGCAAGAATCGAACTCAATATTCAGTAATAATGGATCTGCAAGACTAGTTTGCTAACCATTACAACACTCGTTTCTCCTCTACCCAGGCGAATCCGGGTAGGTCCTACTAGTCCATTCATAAATAAAGACATCCCCTGAATATCTGTTTTTTTTAATAATTTCCATACGTATATATATATATATATATATATATATATATATTGGAGCAGATCAATAATATCGTAGACTAATGATGAAAACATCATTTATTTTACATGAGAATAATTCATTAATCAACGTATCTTAATTGAATCAGTGATGAATATGATTTTTATACTTATTCAATTATTATTATTATTATTATTATTTATATTATTATTATTATTATTATTATTATTATTATTATTATATTTACTCCTTTTGAGTTTTTCACATTAGCGTTAGCTGATGGTATTTCACTGGGGTCTGAGTGACAACAAGTCTCCTCTGGTCTCCAGGACTCTGCTGAGTATTCTAGCCGATTGCAGCAATGCAGTAGTCTGGATTGTCTCAATTCTTCCTCTGATTTCCAGATACGCCAGGCTTTTTCCCGATCTTTTTAGGACCATTCCAAGTGCTCCAACTACAATTGGTATCACTTTGACGCTTATATTCCGATTTGTCGTTTGAAGTGTTCATATAATTATTCTTCTTCCTATCTTTGTTTTCTAGTTGTACTTGTTTTTTTGTTTGTTAGTGGCTGCCATATATAATCTGTCCTTGCTTTTTTGTGTATTTTTCGAGTCTTTGGATTCTGATCTCTAAACAGTCCTGCAAGTTGGCAAGAACTCTTCCATCTTCCTTTCTTGATACGTATATATATTTACCAACTCCTCCGCACGAGCAGGATACGACACAAGGTCAATTTCTTAAGCGTAGTTCAACAGGTTTGAATTCAGAGTTTTCCTTCTCCTAGACTGGTTATCTAGCCATAGTTAAAGAGTCCAGTCTGCCCTGCTATTTACCCATAACTGGAGGGAGAGTAGGATTCATACCTTTCCCAAGGGTATTAGCGCTAAGTGAAATTTCTTGATACGTATAGAATATCTCTATTAGACGATATAGATAGGCTATATGTATCGGGAAAGGATGGTAGAGGGATTATTATTATCTTATACGTGGGTCATTAATGAAATAAAGTGATTTCTGTATGAGGATTTGGGAAAACGAAGCTGTTTACAGTTGAACATTTACAGTTAATCCTTTTCGAGAAAATCTATTAAGATGGATCCTTTTATGAACAGGAAGACTAACAGCATGGCATTCTTTACTGACCGCTGCCCGGGACTTTTTCATTAACAGAATAACAAATCAGCGTGTTTCCACTCTATGGCTCTATGGAATATCTTTTCGAGACAGCTTATCGCATTTTTAAAATCTTCTAATGACAAAACGGCATATATATATTATATATTTAATATGTGTGTGTGTGTGTGTGTGTGTGTGTTGTGTGTGTGTGTGTGTGTGTAAGAATTAAACAAAAGGCACATCTGTTTAAACAATTTTATTTTTGATATTTTTCCATTTTCTGGCCAATTTTTTAATGTCTGGGTGGAATGGGATAGTTCCCAAAGTATCTTTAAGTGTCCCTAGGAGATTGTAGTTCGCCAGAAAATGATAATACATAATTGGATTCCCCTCAACCAATTATCTAAGGCGTCCGGCCTCTCCATTTAACAGACAATAGCTCTATCAACACAAACTATTATTCAATAAACAGCTCCGCTCTAATTACCCGAATGTTCTAACGAAAATACACACATTTTGCACAAAGAAAAAATAACAAAAACTCCAATTACTGGAAGCTTTATACATAAAACAATACAAACGTCCTTGGAACAAAATTCATTTCTAATGCAGTAACAACACATTCTAACATGCCTATAACACTTTTTCGCAATTCTTCTCCTTCCAGTCTCACATTAATATAAAAATAAAAATAAAAAAAAAAACTGGAATACATCACCCCTGATGATGGCGCTTCGAAAAGCCGAAAGTACTTCGGGGAACTGAATTTGGTGGATTATCCAATCCAAACATAGATTCCACCCAGAACGATTAAAAAGTTGGCCAGAAATTGGAAAAGATCAAAAATAAAATTGTTAAATCAGGAGATGTGCCTTTTGTTTAATTCTACATGTATAAATGAAAGAATGCTGCCAAATACACACATATATACAGACATATATAAAAAATAGACTAAGATTTTAATATGAACAGACTGACTAGATAGATAACATCTGATCAGATTTATATGATAGTATATATAGATAGGATGATAGATAAATAAATTTAGAAACTAAGATTTTAAAAAAAAATATATGAAAGACTGAACATGATAGATAATGAAATTTAATATGGATAATAGATAGATAATAGATAGATAGATAGATAAAATTATAAAAATAGACTAAGAATTTATTTAAAAAAATATGAACAGACAGACTGACAATAATCGACTAGAACAGATGAAGATTTAATTTATATGATAGATATTAGATAGATTAAAACAGACTAAGTAATTCTTGAAGTGTATTTTTTTATTAACGGTAATATGGTCCCAAAATTAAACATAATCATTCATTCTTCATTGACGTTGAAGTCCTCGGAAGATTCTATGTTCTTTGGTTCCCTGAAATTACTGCGCCTCCTGAACTGTGAACTCTTTGAAATCGAAACATTTCTCGACAAGATTCGCAGGTGAAGGCTGTCCCGAAGATGTTGATGTGCCGGTGCTTTGTTGGCGGTCGCTCATTTTCTGGACCTCTTAGCTTATGGTGTTGTGCCAGGTTGGCTTCAGAATGACAATGCTATATTTTATATATATATATATATATATATATATATATATATATATACATAACAACAATAAATTCCACTAAGGTTTCCGGGACTTTTTCAACAAGGTAGGATTAATAATAACATTTATTTTTCTGCAATTACAAAATTGTATATACCAGAACTCCTAGGAAAATCAAATATTCAAATTCTTGAGATTGGCTAACGGCTCTATATCGTTCTGCATTCCCGAAAGTAATTTTTTAAAATTCTCTTCGAACATTTCTAAAAAAATTCTCTGTTTTTCCCCAACGAATTTTTTCATTCAAAATAAAATTTCACTCTGATGAACGTTGAATTTTCTCTGTGTACGGATATTTTCACATTTTTCTATTTATCATTATTTCATTTCATTTGTTTATTTAATGGATAATAATAGTTTGAACCGTGTACACAGAGATAAACTAACCGAAACAATGTGTAAATGATATTGATTAATCATCATCTTTTCATTATCTATTCTGTTCTTTCTTTCTTTATTAATTCTCTTTCCCTCATATATAATATATATATATTTATATATTATATAAATATATATTATATATAACTTAAACAACCGTCATCTCGTTATTTTTATTTGACCAGCAACTCACAAAATGAGTCGCCTCATCATGTCTGGTTTTATAAAAAGATTTTTTTTAATTCTATTTTTTATATTTTGTAAAACCCGTCTAGACTAATTTTTTGTGAATTTCTAGTCGAAATAAAAATATAGTAGGATGACAGTTTGTTTAGTTTTTCTTCCTTTGAAATTTAAATATTTCTCTGTATGTGAAGAAAAGGAAGTGAATCCGACGGTATGTAGTATATTAAGAAAAATTGAAAAAACACAGGCTTAAATGAGTTAAGTGGTGAGTTTATTGGCCGACGCTGCAGTGTTTTTATCTATCATTTAGTTAATCTTCAGGGCATTTGTTGGTATATGGAAGGTGATAAAAAATTTTTATCACAGAATAACGAGAAAAGCGAGTAATATTCCATTTTTATCAGTTTGTTTAAAATTTGAAATCTGATAAAAAAAGAACGTTGAAAAAATGGACGGTTTGAAATATGACGTCAAATATTCTTTTTTGCGGTGTGAGTACTAGTGTGTGTAAGTGTGTGTATCGAAAAAAAAAGCATTGTGCATTTTTTATGTGTTTATGAATGTGTGGTTATATAATAATTTTAAACAAACTGATAAACAAGGACTATTACTCGCTTTTTCTCGTTCTGTGATAAACATTTTTTCCCCTTCCATATACACAAATGTCTGAGATGATCTAAATAATAGATCGAAACAACTGGCGCGTCGGCCATAACACTTTACCACTCAACTCTTTCAACTGTGTTTTTTCAATTTTCTTAAATAACTACACATTTCTCTGTATATAATTTAATTATTGATTATATACATTCGGAAACTTTTTTAGGAATTTTAACACAAATCCTTGCATGGTAGATATGTTTTTGCACCTACAAAGAGCATACAGTAATGGTTTGTACAGTTTGGCTTGGTTTTTGTTTTTTATTTTACGGCATATCAAGCCTCAGTGGGTCATTTATGGATAAACTGTTTTGGAAATAAATCAATCTTAATGGATAATAAATTTTGTTTATAATCTCATGTTTTTCTATTTAACACCATAGATGGGACCCTAACAGGTACTACCACTCCCGGGTCAGAGTGGACAGGGAGCATGGTGATGGAATGGGGTGCTCACATTCCAACCTTCAAAACTGGGAACTCACGATCAGTAGAGTTTAACGGTCATTCCCAGGACTGTAAAAGAATTTCTAGCACCATATGATAAAAGGGGTTGGGGTTGACATAGAAGGGAATAGAGTTTAGAAAATATATAGATGCTAGGGTTGACGCGAGCGCAGCCGATTGATCGGAGGGGGCTTCCGACCGGCCCGTCTAGCCAATAAGGTTGTCAGTGAAATTTCGAATGATACCAATAGAATAATCCTTACTTTATAGTCATTCGAATTACTTACTCACTTGCATACTTTGTGCATATGAAATATATGCAATTCTCTTAAGTAAAAAGAAAAATTCTCGGGGCGGCCTAAAGTAGGTATTAGCCATAGCGAGGAGTTACGCTGATATTTCAATAGCGGCTAGACAGGAGATTGGGTTTTTTGCGTTCTGAGGTGGAGCGGCCAACACCTACCATCAGCCTTCTTCGCACAGATCAATAGTGTACTCATCGCGCTGAGATTGGACTCGAGCACCGGTATCGAATAGGAACCTTGTGGTTTTAGCGAACACTCTAACCCCCGATGAGCTACCCGGCCCTATAATAAAGTAATTATGCCTTGTATTTGTCCTCGCCGGAAAACGGGGCTCAGCAGAGGGAAATAGAAAGATGAAAATATATATTCTCAATAAGAAAGAGGAAGCCAGAAGAGAGGGTTTCGGTAAGGGAAAAGATAAGAAAATATAAACAAATGCCCCGTTTATACAGATTCAAAAGATAAAGATGCGGGAGCCCGCGGTATCGAACTAAAGGAACCTTGTTGGTTTCTAGCGACGCGGTCTGCGACTGAGCTTCCGGCCTTAAAGATAGACGTATCAAAATGTTGCAATAATCAAATTATATACCGTTCAACGGGTAAGGGGGGGGGGGGGGGGGGGGGGGGGGGGTGGGGGGGGGGGGGGTGGGGGGGGGGGGGGGGGGGGGGGGGGGGTGGCTATTAGAAATAAATCTCTAAATTTGAGTTGCTAATAAATAGTTAATTCAGCGAATGTTAATTTGAAATTGATGCGGAGATTCTAACATCACTGGAAAGTTTAGATAACTTTCAACGAAGTTCATGTTAAAAAAGATTAAAGTTTTAAATTTTAATCAAATTTATTTTAGAAACTGTTTTTTAATTGCACGTGTCCTCCGAATAGATAACCAAGGACCGCCTCTGTACTGTGCGAATTCTGAATCTCTGACAGTTACAGGCAACGGTGAATTCATGTATTGGTTACCCAAACACACATACGCACACACACACACACACACACACACACACACACAATATATATATATATATATATATATATTATATATATAATATATAATTATATATATATGTAGTATTATGAAAGAATGAAAAAACACAGGTTTAAATGAGTTAAGTGTTGAGGTTTGTTTCGCTGTCGTTTATCGCAAAAGATTTATACACACACGCGCTACCACACACAAATGCACAATGCTTTCTTTTCGATACACACACTTACACAGTCCCATACTCACACCGTAGAAGACGTCATATTTCAAACCGTCTCCTTTTTTCAAACCTCAAATTTTAAACCGACTGAATAACAAGGACTACCACTCGCTTTTCTCGTTATTCTGTGAGAAAAATTCTTATTACCTTCCATATACCAACAAATGCCCTGAATATGATCTAATTGATAGTTCGAAACACTGCAGTATCGGCCAATAAACTCACCACTTAACTCATTTAAAACCTGTGTTTTTTTCATTGTTCTTAATATACTACATACCGTCGGATTCACTTCCATTTCTTCACACACAACACACACACACACACACACACCACACACACACACACACATATATATAATATAATATATATATATATATATAGTTTTTTCCGTAGTTAGGTCTTTCCATGTGTGGTTTAACAAAAACCAAAGCTGGATTCGCAAGGTAACCCCTTAAGTAAAGGACAGAGCAAGATATTTAGTAAATGAAGAAAAAACCTCTAAACTTGCTTCATTACAATAATTTATTTCAACCGTATTAATACGGCATCTTCAGGTAATCACAAGAACATGACTCTTACTGAGAATTTTTCATAAGGAGAGCTCAAAATTCTCAGTAAGAGTCATGTTCTTGTGATTACCTGAAGATGCCGTATTAATACGTTGAAATAAATTATTGTAATGAAGCAAGTTTGGAGATGTTTTCTTCATTTACTATATATATATATATATATAATATATATATATATATATATATATATATTATTATATATAGTTAAGAATTAATGCAAAAATGGATTAATGAATATAATAAAAATGGAATGAATAGAATAATTTAAAAATATATTTTCCGAGGGACCTCTACCCCCCCCAAAAAAAAAAAGAAAGAAAAATTTGAGAGAGGTCATTAATAGAAAAAAACCTTTTTCACACTCTATGGAACTCTATATCGAAGCAATGAATTATTATACATAATATTGAGGAAGATAAAATAATGTCTTACCTTTGTAAAGTTATGTTGAGGAGTAAAGTATGTAAAGTTATGATGATAAGTAATTCGAATTTTTTTTTTTTTTTTGAGGAGAGGTCCCTCGGAAAATATATTTTTTCAATTATTCTATTCATTCCATTCATACTTTTATTATATTCATTAATTCATTTTTGCATTAATTCTTAACTAAATATCTTAGAATCATACGCAAAGACTCATATCATATATATATATATATATGAGGAAGAATGAATAAAGAAAAGAAAGTACAGAATGGATAATAAAAGATGAATTTAATCAATATCACTTACACATGTGTTTCGGTCAGTTTATCTTTGAGTACACGATTCAAACTATTTTTATCATTAAATAAACAAATGAAATGAAATAATAATAATAATAATAATAGAAAAATGTAAAAATATTCCGTACACAGAGAAAATTCGACCTTCATCAGAGTGAAATTTTATTTTGAAATTCAAAATAAAACTTTGAAATTCAAAAATTTTGAAATTCAAAATAAAATTTCACTCTGATGAAGGTCGAATTTTCTCTGTGTACGGAATATTTTTACATTTTTCTATTATTATTATTTCATTTCATTTGTTTATTTAATGATAATAATAGTTTGAATCGTGTACACAAAGATAAACTAACCGAAACACATGTGTAAGTGATATTGATTAAATTCATCTTTTATTATCCATTCTGTACTTTCTTTTTTCTATTCATTCTTCCTCATATTGTCGGATTCAATTCCAATTCCATTTATATATATATATATATATATTATATATATATATATATATATATATATATATATATATATATATATATTATTATTATTATTATTATTATTACTTTAAATATTTTTTGCATGGGAACAAGTCTGCTACCATTGGTTTCATGCTATCTAAGCATTTTTTAAAAGCTGAACAATGATCGGAAGCGATTAATTTTTGAAAATGATAAAAATAATAAAAAATATGTTCAAATAGGTCATTTTGATAAACTGTATTTATCAAAATGTCACAAATATTGAGCACTCTTCTAATAACACTGTACGTGGATTACTACTTGTGCCACATCTAAGCTAAACTTGGTAAATAACTATATAACCAAGATAAAGGCCCCTCAAATGGTGTAATGGTTAGCAAGCTGGATTCGTAGGCCATTGTTAGTGAGTTTGATTCTCACTGGGTGCCCCAAAATATGGCTTTGTACCACATCTAAATTAAGCTTAGTAAATAACTATATGACCGAGATATGGACACCTCATGTGGTGTAATGGTTAGCAAGCTAGATTACAAAACCATAGTGAGTTCGAATCTCACTGGGTGCCTCATAATTCTGGCCTTGTGTCGCATATAAACTACGCTTAGAAAATAATTACATAACCAAAATATTCCAACACAGTTTTCTCCCGGTCATGACATTCTCCAGTTTTTGGCTTTCTTTATTTTCACCGCTTCGTCAACTAGACACCCCCAGCCTGCCCCCTAAAAAGAAGTAACTTTGTTTAAATATGACGAGCACAATTTTTTCCAGATGAATAACTTGTTCTATTTTCTAAGGAATTTACATGCAAATGAATAAAAATCGCCCAAGAGAGTTCTTTTGCTATCAAACAACTCTCTCTATATACATATGTCTTGGTGCTATATACGTTGATAAAAAATGAATACAAACACACATAAACACATACATTCCAGTTCAATAACGTTCCTCACCGACTCAGCATATATATATATATATATATATATATATATATATATATATTACATATATATGCATTATTACACAACCATTGTAATAAAAAGTAAGTTACAAAAACACACACAACCTATCAAATATCGGACATATTCTGCCAAAATAATAATTCAATACCTGAAGAAGACAACAGATCAGAAACACGTGTCGCATGCATATAAGTTAATAAAATTAAAAAAAAAAAAAAACATAATCCTTTTTGCAAACCTTCTTTTTTATAAAATATCTATTTTTCTCCCGTTGGACCCCTAACAACACTTCTTCAGACCACGTATATCTTTTATTTAGACAGGTGCATGGCCAAATTCATTTTATATTTATAAATCCCCCCCCCCCGCCTCCAGGGGCGATATTATTGTATTTTTTCTTTTCGGGTGTCTTTTTTATTGGTGGAATTTTTCCCCCTCCTTTACGTGGCTGGCGGTGTTTTTTGTCTGTCTATGTCTTGTGGTTAATTCCTTAGTTGGATTCGAATGACCCACAGAGTTCTACTCTTTTAGTCTGCCCTATTTTGACCCTGATGCCCTTCCTCTCTAAGTAGGTCAAGTGGGTTAGAGGGAAAGTATGCATTTCCTCTCAGTGGGTGGGGTATCTGAGTTTACTCTATTAGGGCTTAAATCTATTTGTTTATTATCAGTCTTGTAAATTGTTTCAAGCCTTTAATCTTCATACATTTTATTTGCTTATCTTATTTTATGTTTAAATATTAAAGCATGTTCTTCCATATTTAGCTAATCTTATCTTATATTTTTATGTGCTTATTTTTATTCCATTACTTCGATTTCCATCTTTACATCTTTTTATTTTAATTTATTTTTTATTTATTTATATCCTTATGTAATATCTTTATTTACATTGCTTCGGTTTTTAAAGGTTTTAAGTGTCTCTTTTTATTATTATTTATTTTTTAAAACTCTTTTGTGGGACTTCATTTATTTAAAAGTATAATGATAATTCTACTTACTTTTTTGTATTAATTTTCATCTTTTTCCTTTATTCTATCGAGATGGGTCCAAGTGGTACCTCCAAGTGTATATTTATCTTATTATTCTTATATTTTAGATTTGTTTTTGTGTCTGCATCTCGTTACTATTTCTTCTCGTTGGGTTAGAAGTTTGTCTCTATCTCAGATAAATTTTATAATTTGTATTTTTTCTTCCAGACATTGTTTGCACTTTCCAATCAAACTTCTCGGTGTTGCTGATTTTTTTAGAAATGTCCACTCAATTTGTGGGTTTAGTTCTTTTTCCTTTAGTCTCCAGAATATTTTCGATAATGCAGTTTGGTTCCTTAGGGATTCTTGCGTGAATGAGTGCCTATGGTTGCACAGTCTTTGCTTCCAGTTTCCCGCGGTTATTCCGATATAGATTTTTTTTGTCTGTTTCGTTTTCTTTCGGGAAAATAGTCGCTTGGTATACCACATTCTCGGAATTACATTCCCCTCCAACTGGGCAGTTAATTTTGACCCTGCAGTTGCATTTATTGTTGCTGTATGTTACTCTGTTTTTCTGGTGTTT
>CM042167.1:32508538-32511038 GCA_023376005.1 Doryteuthis pealeii
TATTGAAGCACGGGTGTTTTATCGTTCGTTGATACCTGCATATAACACGTGGATGGGATTTGTATAATCTAGGTATCTTAAATAGACCTACAAAGATAGATATATACACATATAGACATATTAATAGATATTTTGAGATCAATATATATGGAGAGATTTTTTTTGGGGGGATATGTGCTTAATTGAAGTCATACCTAATTTTGAAAATTAATTAGTTAATAATTACTGAATTTAGGCGGGCATATATGTCCAAATGTAAGGCTAAACAAATCGAGAAAATATCAATCCCTGTATGTACATTTCGACCTATTAGGTCTCATCAGCAAGGTTATAGACATGGGAGACTGCTCCGTGTGTGACTCGAAACCTCGACTGAAAATTAATTTTCAAAATTAGGTACGACTTCAATTAAACACATATCCTCCAAAAATTGTCGGCTAAAAAAGCCATATCAAAAATAAACACATTGATTGTTTACTTACTTTCATACAATATATATATATATATATATATATATATATATATGTGTGTGTGTGTGTGTGTGTGTGTGTGTGTGTGTACATATATATATGCCCGTGTGTGCACTTGTATTTAATTTAAGGTACTCAGAAGATCGCAAAGAGAAGCAACTGTCAGTTCCAGGTGCTGTTGACTCCATATCCTCACTACCTTAACTTAAATATAAATGCTCTATTAATGATATCGAGCATATATATTGTAAATATAGTACCCACATAGTATAATATATAGACCACAAGGTTCCTCGTTCGATACCGGCCCTCACCAAGTCAGCGTATTAGTGGCACAGGGATCTGTGTAGTAAATTAAGGAGCTGGTGGTAGGTGTGGCGACCCACCTAGGACGCTAAAATAATCTCCTTGGTCTAGCGCTAGTGAAAATGGGATAGACTCCCTCGCTGATTTTACTTTTACGACGACTTTACTTTTTACTATATATATATATATATGTGTGTGTGTGTGTGTGTGTGTGTGTGTGTCTGTATCCGTGTTTGTGTCTGTCTGTGTTTATATTCGTGTATGTATATGTGTGTAAAGAGTTATAGAAAGTAGTTGTAAATAGATTAAAAATCATACAAGTACTATCTACCTATATATATATATATATATATATATATATATATATATATATATGTGTGTGTGTGTGTGTGTGTGTCTGTGTGTGTATATGTATAAATAGGTAGATATATATGTATAAATAGGTAGATATTTATATATATATATATATAATATTATATACATATATATATATATATTGAGAGAGGCAAAAGCGGAGAAGAGGAAAAAAAGGCGAGAGAGAGAGAGAGAGAGAGAGAGAGAGAGAGAGAGAGAGAGAGAGAGAGAGAGAGAGAGAGAGAGTTAAAAGAGAATGCTTATTTCCATAACAGGTATGTTCGCACAACTTAGTGTTACGCCTTACAGAAGTTACACAGCGTCCCATTGTGTTATAATGTTTAGCAAGCTAGTCTCGCACATCCATTAATACTGAGAATCGAATTCAATTTTCGCTGTATGCCCTACACCCGTGACCTTCTGTCACATCCGACGCGTGGTGACACTTATAGGTAAATACCTACCTTACAAATGTTTGTAAATTTCGAAGAATCCATTATCGGCAATATTAATTTGTTTACAGTTTCTAAATTGACGCTGCGTAACCTTCACCCCCCCACACACATACATACATACACATATATATATATGTACATATATGTATGTATATACGCATATATATATATATATACGTGTGTGTGTGTGTGTGTTTGGACAATTATGGAGGTCATTGTCATTTGAAATGGACACGGTGATACGAGTTCAAATTCTGCGTAACCTTCACACACACACACACACACACACACACACACACACACACTCACATGCATACATATATGTATATATATATATGTATGTGTATATATATATACGTGTGTGTGTGTATGTTTTTGAGAATTATGGAGGTCATTGTCATTTGAAATGGACACGGCGATTCGAGTTCAAATTCTGGACGAGACTGTCTGCTTTTCACATAGTGCTAATACCTTTGGGGAAATGTGTGAATCCAACTATTCTCCCTCCCACTATTAGTAAATAGTGGGTTGAATTGTGTTATTCAACCTTGCTTAGGTAACCAGTCTAGGAGAAGATCATGGAGAAGGAATACTATGAATTCAATCCTGTTAAATCTGCTTAAGAAATTAACCTACTCTCACATACTTATCGTGCCGAGGGACTGGTATATATATATATATATATATATATATATTATATATATATATATATATAATTAAAGGCAGAATTTAAAACTAGTGCAGCACATATTTCCTAATTAAAATTACAGTAGATCACCGCCTGGGAACCGCAAGGTTCCGGGTTTGGTTCCGGGTTCGCTTCCGAACCTTCCCAACTCGGTGCATGAGTAGCACAGCTCAGGTAATCTGTTCTGTGCGGTAAAGTGGGAAGCTGACTATAGGTATGGAGCTCCA
>CM042167.1:32523538-32531038 GCA_023376005.1 Doryteuthis pealeii
ACTTTCACCAAAATATCACATTCTCTTTATGACTTTATTCTTCTTAAGATATCCCAATTTTGAATATTTTTAAGAAAATAAACAGCACTGAGTTAGTTTTTATGTGGAATCGGATGCAATAGTGCATCTGTGTACCTAATAAATTGCATTCTATACGATTAGCAAAGTAAGATAACTGAATTTATTTTTAATACCGTATATAGGTGTTAGATAATGGGGTTGTTGATGATATATTATTATTATTATTCATTTCATAAAAGTTTTGGCATCAATCCATCAACGACAAGGAAGACTTTTTTACAAAACCATCGCTGCCGAGCGGCTGTATATATATTTACCAACCCCTCCGCACGAGCAGGATGCGACACAAGGTCAATTTCTTAAGCAGAGTTTATCAGGTTTGAATTCAGAGTTTCCATCTCCTAGACCGGTTGCCTAACCATGGTTAAAGAGCCCAGTCTGCCCTACAATTACCCATAGCTGGAGGGAGAGTAGGATTCATACCTTTCCCTAGGATATTAGCGCTATGTGAAATGCAATTACCACGTCCAGGATTTGAACTCGGGGCGATGAGTCCATTTCCCAAGACTTTAACCATTAAACCACGCACTCCATCCGAGCGCTGTATATGATCCTGAAGAAAGCTAGGGGAGTAAACCCCGAAAACAAATCCGGAGCCAGAGTCCCTAAGATTGGGCAACTCTGAACTTCAGCGTTACACAGCAGCTCCTGTGACACTGCCATTGCCAAACTGCATTGGTTTCTTACCTTTCCTTTGGACCACAGCGGCAGTGTAGAGATGGGGGGTCTGCTGCTTAAGCAACAGCTCATATTCCATATGAACCCGCCCAGGCTATGTAGTTAAAAAAAACGTTTGGACACTACTTCATCGTCTTTCGCAGACGGAAAGATGCCAACAACGTACTTCGAATGAATTTTTGGCGATAATTTTTTTTTCAAATTTTAGACTAAAAGTTACTACCCGGAGTCGTTTGGGTAGAGGGGGGTTTAAGTTAGGCTCGCAGATCCATTATTACTGAATTGGGAGTTGGATCCCCGCTGGATGCCCCATTAAAATCCCTACGTGAAATAGACCTTGCGTTGATCCAGTTACTCTGAAAATAGAAATTTATGTCTACAATATTGAATGGAAAAAATTCCATGTTGTTATCATTTAAATTTATTTTTTAGAATTTAAATCAAATATTGCTTATTTTTGCTCAAAAACCAAGCCCTGGTAATATTTTGTGTGTATATATATTTACTTTGTCTTTAATTGTTTTATTTTCGAACTTTCCTCCGGAAATACAGATTCACACAACTGCCCTTTATATATGTATAGAAGAACATAGATAAAAGCCACTCGTCATTTATAATTATTACGTCATAAGAGAATGATGACGTCGCGTTTAAAACGACCCCGTTATAAACAACGCGACATATAACAAAAGAAAGCATTTTGTGAATGGAATTTACTGTATGCCAGTTAAAATATCCCTTGTTTCTGTGACAGAACTATCGCCTGTTTATTGATGGTAATATATCAGCCGAAAAGGTGATAGAGAATTGACGCATTTTTTTAAAGCGACATTCAAAGCAAACACGTCAATTTTATTTCAGGTATGTAGTTTTAAACAATTCTCAGTTTCAAGTTTGATTGAATAACGATACATTTGTATATTTTATTGTACGATATACAGGATATATTTTGTGGGGCCTCACATCGGTGAGGGGGGGCGGTGTACAAATAAAACCGTTGAGAGGAAGGCCCCGAAACAGTGCACATTCTCTTCCGATGATCCCAAAACAAATACATAACAAATCAAAAACAAACATAACAAAACAATCACGGTGTTGAACTTCTCGTCGGTTTTGCTAATGGACTGAGGAGCATTCTACAGTCCGCTCACTTTCTGGTGAGTTTCAGTTACTTATTAAGTAACTTTCTTCTTCGATACTTAACCATTCCATTGATTCTTGGACAACAGCACATCCTCCGTATCTGTCTCTTGGAATAGCAATATAAAATGATTTAAATGTTGGTATTAATGCACAATAGCGCACAAGAGATAATATCATAAGATCATTTATAAAAAGCATTACATTTCTCGGAAATACCCGAAACCTTTGAGACGCTAGGGGTAGGATTAGGGTAAGTGTTAGAGTTAGTTCTAGGGTTAAGGTTAGGGTTAGGTTTGTGGTACTAATGCCGAATAACGCGCAAGAGATGATATCATTAGATTACGTATAAAATGCATTACATTTCATGGAAATACCCGAAACCTTTCAGACGCTAGGCTTAGTGATAGGGTTAGTTTTAGGGTTACGGATAGTGTTAGCGTTAGTATTAGGTTCAGTGTTAGGGTTTGGGTTAGGGTTAAGGTTATCCTACTTCGGGACATTCCGTAAACTAATGCTATTTATACGTACAATTTGATTCTAATGATATTATCTTGCATGATACACACTCGTCTCTGCTACCGAACCACTTTGTCTGATTGCTCGTGGCAATATATCAACGAAAAATGTCGATGTCCAGATATATACGAGGTCATAGCAAGTTGATGCAGTTGTTTTTAGGGTTATTCAAAGCAAACATATCAACTTTATTTAAGGTTTGTAATCTTCTATACATATATAAAGGGCAGTTGTGTGTATGTATGTCCGGAGGAAACTACAAAAATAAAACAATTAACGACAAGAAAAAAATATATATGTACACATTCACTATCACCAGATCTTATTTTTGGGCAAATATAATTAAGAATTGATTTATATTCGTGAAGGTAATTAAACAATAAAATTTAAATGATTGATAACAGTATGGATTTTTTTTCCATTTAGTATTTTAAATAAGTGGCATTCATTTTTATCTTTTTCGAGTGTCTGGATCAACGCAAGGTCTTTTTAACGTAGAGATTTTAATGGGGCATTCTGCAAAGATCCAATTCGCGATTCAACAATAATGGATCTGCGAGACTACATTTTCTCCCTCCTTGCTACCCAGGCGATGCTGGGTAGCTGGTTCTCGGTTTAAATAATTATCTCTTTTGAGTTGGATTGGATAACGTTACTTGACCATTTGGTACTAATGCAGAATAGCACGCAAGACATGATATCATTAGATTACGTATAAAAAGCATTACATTTCACGGAAATACCTGAAACCCTTCAGACACTAATGTTAGGGTTGAGTAAGTGTTAGGGTTAGTTTTACGGTTATGGTTAATGTTAGGGTCAGTGTTAGGTTTACTTTTAGGGTTTCGAGTTTGATTGAATCATGATATTTGATTATTCCTTAGATTCCTTATATACTGCTCTGTCTCTTGGATTAGCAAAGTAAGACAATTGGGATTTTCTAAAAGGTCCCGTATAGTCGAATCAGTTACTCATGGTCGTAGTAAATGGACACGGCGATCCGAGTTCAAATCCTGGACGAGACTGTTTGCTTTTTATATAGTGCATACATACGCATAACACGCATCCATATATTCTCCCCCTATATATGGGTAAAAATTAAGGCAGACTGAGCTCTAACCTTGGTATATCAACTAATTTAGGAGAAAGAAAAGTTTGAATTCAGACCCGTTAAACTTTGCTTAAGGTTTGGCCTTGTGTCACATCCTACTCATGCGGAGGGGGTGCTAAATACCGTATTTGACGGCATATAGGAGCACCTTTTTGGGCTAAAAAAATTGCCTTGCGCCTTACACATTGTAGGTGAAGTTTGAGACCTCCTGTAGGCATAGGCTAGTCTTTTCTATGTTGCTCACTAACCCAGCTTACGCTCAGTACTTTTACCTACCCTAAACTGTCAAATTACTGTTATACGGCTATGTTTCTGCTTGTGTTATGCACAACTAGACCGTTTTAAATAATATATGCTAAAATACAATAAAAACTTTTTTTTCCCGAATTTGACCTGCTGAAATGGGGGTGCGTCTGTAAATGCCCGTGCGTCTTATATGCCGTCAAATACGGTACTTACAAATCTGGATCAGAGTGGACCTGGGAGTAATGACAATAAAAGGAATACTCCACACTCGGCTGGATGGTTGTGTTACATAATTATTAGATTTCTAATTCTTATATACAGTAGTGTGGAAACCAAAATGGCTGTTATAAGTTGCAGCCCACGGCCTTGAAGGATTGAATGACAAGGCTTGACCTCATCCTGATCCTCCGGTGGATACCGTGAGAATCGGTGGAGAAGACCCTCTTTAGAGAGAGTTTAGTCAGATCGGCCAAGACCACGACGGTGGTAAGTCGTGTTATGCACGTGCCGACTCAATCTGCGCGGTAGTCTGGTGGGATTTCAGAATAGAATATGATCTAAGTTAAATGAAGTCTTGTGTTATTATCTAAAAACTACCAATGACACAGGGCTTCTGATAAAGAGAAATCCCCAATGGAAGACCAGACACGAAGTCTCCCAAGACGAAGTCCAGACGCCAGAAGAGACGCTAGAATAATAGAAGAAAGTAAAAAAGAAAGAGTGTATACAACAGTTGTTTTTTTCTTTCTTTTACGATGGATAAATCTTATTTGGGTGTTTTAACTATTTGCCTACCAACAAATTCCTCAATGGCTGTACGAAATTTTATAAGTATTGTTTACCTGCATGATGGGATATTTCAAAGTTCACTATCTATTCCCCTCATACGTCATTAAATAAAATATGGCAGGGGTGTTTAGGCAGTGATTTCACAGTGCAAACAAGTTACACGTACAAGAGCTGCTGCCAGTGGTATGCGGTAGGATCGCAGTGATGGGAGAGCTGATGTGAGCTGTTAACTCTTAAAGTCCTATCCACCTCATTTCACCCGTCCGGAAGTCACATTCATTTTCCTAATCTACCCCAAATGATAGCCTTTGTTTAAATGTAATATTAAATATATTTAGAAATCTTTAATTTAAGGGAAATAGCAGGTAACTTTAAATGAAAAGGCCATTTTTAGCCATTTTGTGATAAATCCTTATAGACTTCGAAAATTCTCAATATGATGTTAAGAGTTAAAGTAAGCAAAGAGTTAATGCCGAATCAAGTCTTTTATGATAATCAAATGACTCAGGTTGCTTACAGTACCGTTGCTCAAGTGATCTCCCCATTAAATATAGAACTGGCTTAATGCTGCTTAACTTCGTTGATCTATAGGGAACTAGTTTTTTTTTTAGCGTGACTAGACCATAATCACTCTTCTTTCAGGTCATTTAATGCCGAATCAAGTCTTTTTGATAACCAAAGGATTCAGGTTGCTTACAGTACATGCTGTTGATTAACTGGTAACCCAATTAAGTATTGAACAGGCTCATCGCTGCTTAACTTCAGTGATCCATTCGCTTTCAGTATGAATACATACTCGAGAGCTCTCCATAGCAGGAGCTTCACAATCTGACTTAATTTAGTATCATATCTAGGATATCCTTTCGGAAGGGTCGGGGGTCTTACCCACTTGCAGGGAATACCACCAGCATATTCTACACCCCGTCGACAGGACTTTGTTAAAAACTGAATCAATAATTAAGATAATATATCTGAGAACGTTGGCCGAGATTTCGATAAATGAAATCGAATTGTTTCTTTGTTTATTTTTTTTTTCTGATTTCGCGAAGGTTTTACAAAAAGTCAAATTTAATATTTATTGATAAAACGCTTTCTTTTGTTAAGCAATGCGATTCTCGGTCGAGTGAATGGAGATGGAATGATAGACGACAGTTGTTTGGTGCATATAATGTAGATGAAATAGACGTGGCAGGTGTTTGTGTGTTTCTCTTAGGTAATTTGCTTCAGAAAAGAGATAGACAAGAAATGTATGTTAAACTAATTAAAATAATCAAATTTGTTCCTATTATTCCTCTCTCATTCTGTGCCTATCATACTAAGTTCATATTAATCTATTTTCCATCTATCTATCTATCTATCTATCTATCTATCTATCTGTTTTCAGCCTATTTGTATGTATGTATGCACGTATGTAAGTATATATGTATCCATCAATCTATCTATCTATCTATCTATCTATCTACCAATCTATCTATCTATCTATCTATCTATCTATTTTTCAGGTAATATATATATATATATATATATATATATATATATATATATATAAAACTATCTGTCTGTTCATATCTATCTATCTATCTATCTATCTATCTATCTATCTATCCGTTTTCAGCCTATTTATATGTATGTATGTATCTATCTATCTATCTATTAATATATCTATATATCTATATATATATGTAACTATCTATCTGTCTGTTCATATCTATCTATGCATCTATCTGTTTCAGCCTATTTGTATATATATATATATATATATATATATATATATATATATATATATATATATATATATATATATATATATATATATATATATATATATATCTATCTGTCTGTTCATCTCTCTCTCTCTCTCTCTCTCTCTCTCTCTCTCTATCTATCTATCTATCTATGTATCTATATCTATATATATCTATATATCTATATATGAGCATATTTGTATGTATGTATTCATCACTCCCTCTCTCTCTCTCTCTCTCTCTCTCTCTCTCTATATATATATATATATATATATATATATATATATATGTAACTATCTATATGTCTCTTCATATCTATCTATGTATCTAGCTATCTATCTCACTTTTTCAGCTTTTTTGTATTAAGCAAAGGCAATACTCGAACACGAGTTAGCTGTCATCTCTCTCTCTCCTCTCTCTCCTTCTCTCTCTCTATATATATATATATATATATATATATATATATATAAATGCATATATATATATATATAATATATATATATATATATATACACATGCAACTATCTATCTGTTCATATCTATCTATCTATCTATCAATGTATATAACTTTTTCAGCGTTTATATATGTGTGTATGTATGTATGTATCTATTTATTTATCTATCTGAATTATTTCTATCTAGCTAGACTCTCGGTCGGTGATAGCCCTAACACCTATATGATTGTCCAAACACTATTTTTTCACAAAATTCTTATGGAAACCCCAACCCTTTTATCATATGTGCTAGAAGGCGTTGGCTGAGGGCCTTCATGTCCTGGGAATGACGTTAAACTCTATTTGATGGTGAGGTTCCACTTCCGGAGGTCTGGGGAATGTGGAGTACCCCTTCATCACCATTGCTCTCTGGTTCACACTGATCTCGAGTGCTGTTAGGGTCGCATATATGAGTTTAATAGAAAATTGTGTTTATAAGAAATTGAGTATCCATTAAGAATGGATTTGTTTGAAGACACAACGAAATAAAGCAAAATAATCGAAACCAAACCTATCTATCTATCTATCTATCTATCTAGGCTATGTTATGTTATGCTATGCTATTTTCATACACATCCATATATTTCTATCTGCTGAAGTCCCGGTTTCGATTTCTGTCGGAGGCAAATCGTTAGTATATATCGCTGATGAGACTTAATAAAGTTGAAACAGTCTGTACGATATTCTACACACCGAG
>CM042167.1:32533538-32546038 GCA_023376005.1 Doryteuthis pealeii
ACCCCCAGCTATAGAGTAAATAATATTACGACTTTTCTTCTACTAAGATAGATTTGGCATAAAATAACCCAGGAATTTCGATATTCCATTAAACAAGGAAACCCTATTAGTTTTCCAGCAGTTCCCAGTGCGACTTGCACGTCTTTGTTCGAATCAATACAACTGCATGCTTTAACACGAAAATATAAAATGTATTCTTAATTGTGCTTGCGCATTCTTTGAAATGAACTGAATTGTTATTAAGAACACATTTTAGGGTATTTGTAATTTTAATATAAGATTCTCTTAGATATTGTCTGTATATGTCGTTTCATTAAAAGAATATTTTAATCTTTTAAAATAATTCTTCTGATGTTAATTTATTTCAACGCGTTATTATCACCCTACTCGCTCTCTCATTGAAATCAGAGGTTCCATTATTAATTTTTATTGAAATCCAAATAGCCAGTCCTGTTTCTGAATATTAGCTTAATATATTAATATTTTAGTGGCTATCCTTTAGGCTTCGAGCAAGAGCGCTTGTCTAGCGGAAATCCCTGGTAAAGAATCCTTTGTTTGGTCCTTAGTGCTCCTCAGTATTTCAAGTCCTTCGTCAATGATTGCAAATGGATGTCTCTCAGTATAAGTGATTAAGTAGTCAACCAGCCACGCATTCGGGCAGTGGATTTGGCTGAGGTTTAAACCACGCTTAGTCTATACATTTAAGTGGTGTATTGTAGCACACCTTATATACAAAAATAATCCAAGTGCTGTTTTCAGGATTTGTTCAAAACAGCACTTGGGTACTTCCAATCTAGTTTTTTCTTCTTCAAGCATTTCCTTAAAGTCTAACTGGTTCAACCATACAGTAGTACTGACATGACTTTTTTCTTATTTGTTCCTGTTACGGCATTCATCAAGGGTCGGTTGAGGCGGCTACAGTCAACTGTGGGAAATTCAGGGAAGGAGTAACAAGGGAAAAGGAAATTCAGAAGTCCTCTCCAAACCACTCATGCATATCCCGGTTTGGGGAAAGAGATGTCCTTGATTGTCTCAAATTTTCTAAAGACCATATGGCCTAACCCCTCCTTTACGTTGGGTCGATGGAGCCGGCTCCAACCAACAACTTTACTTGTGGTGAATTCATGGAAGAAATAACAAAGGAATAGGAAATTCACAGGCGGTCACCAAACCCCTCATGCATATCATGATCAGGGGAAGGAGATGCCCTTGTTAGTCGCATATTTTCCACAAGTACGCCAAAAGCCGTTGATTCCTTACAATAGGAGAAAAGCTCTTTGGATTTTCGCCATAGGCCTTTTGGTCGGGTTGTGGTCCTAATAGTACCGGGTGCCAGACACTGTACGCCCTGGGGGACCCTACGAGGAAATCAAGTTCCCGACGGCATGGTTCTGACACTACCAACTTTACACGGGTCTGTCATGATGAGGAAGGGTTGGACTTTAGAAATAATTTGCTAGATGGCCGTTGAGCAAATAGCTTCCTCCGCCCTTTTGTAGGTCTTGTTTTTCGTTCTTCAGTGTGTCTAGCCACCCTCCTCTGTGGGGTTACGCGAAGGTCTTACTATGAAACTGCTAGTACTAGGTTACATAATACCAGTAGCACATTGATTTGGTTTGTTTTGTTTTGTTTTACGGCATATCAACCTCAGTGGGTAATTTAATACCGACAATGTTTTGAAATAAAGTCATTCTTAATGATTTTTTTATTTAACCCATAAATGGGACCGTAATAGGTACTACCACTCCGGGTCAGAGTGGACTAGGGAGCAATGGTGATGAGGGGTTCTCCACATTCCCCAAACCTCCAAAACTGTAACCACACCATCAGATAAATGTTAACGTCACCCCAAGACATGTAGAACCTCAGCCACCGCCTTCTAGCACCCAAATGATAAAATGGCTTGGGCCTTGTCTTAAAGGCAATAGGGTTGGAGCAATCATATAGGTGCTAGGGCTTGACATGACCAGCCGATTGATCGGAGGCGGCCCTTTGACCGCCCGTCCAGCGTAAGTAAGGGTCTAAGCGGAGTGTTGCATGTCATGGACTGCTCATCCACCAAGATCCCGTCCTTAAGCATCACGGGTCGCCACCCACGCTCAACAGGTGGCCCCTATTTGGAGAAGGCTTCCCCCTCTGCAGAGGTACAGTCGGTGCATTCTAACGCCCCAAGCCGACAGGGCGGAGTAGCACATTGAGCGACCTGACGCAGACTGACATGACTGCAGCTTGGAAGCCTTCCTGTTTATTTTATCAGAGAGATCAGATTTCCAAATTGTCGTTAAACTGTCAGTCAGAGTCTTTGCTTTACCGATGCGTACGTCGACATTGCTTTTACTAAATGAATTATTGCTACCGAGGAATGTGAACTGCTCTACTAATTTCAAAGGCTTGCTATTTAATGAGGAGATGACATCATCTTGTTTAAAAACACATGAACACAAGTTTTATCCTCGTTCATTCAGAGACTAATGCATCATACTGTTAAAATGCTGGTTCATTTTTAGGCGAATTTGTATGTCTCGTAAATAAGCTCAAGCCTGTATGGAGTTGGGGTTCAGTTCTTATCTTGATTTCCTCGACGTGATCCAAAAAGTGTTCTTCCTCGCATAAAGTTAACCTTAGCAATTGATTTGAGGACAGTCGCAAACGGTCTTGAATGCTTGCATGCGACCCTACTGTAAAGCGCCAAAAACGGCTCACGCTATAATTGAACAGAAAAACTCAGATTACAACAATAATAGGACTTTATTTGATTAGAATGAACTCTGAGGTGAATTGATAATGAACTTTGAAATGTCCCATCATAGAGATAAATAATATCAAAAAAATTTGGTAGAGGCGTCGGGGAAATTTGGTGGGCACAGAGTTAAATCAATTATATCATTAAACGATTTCGTTATAAGTGTACGTAGGTTTTAGTCTTTCCTTTATTCACTCACTCGCATTCTATCTATCAATCTATCAATCTCAAACACATGATAACTGTCCATATCTGCACCCTCCTCTCTCCCCCCCCCTCTCTCTCTCTCTCTCTCTCTCTCTCTCTCTCTCTCTATATATATATATATATATATATATATATATATGTAGAATAAAACAAAAGGCACATCTGTTTAACAATTTTATTTTTGATCTTTTCTAATTTTCTGGCCAGCTTTTTAATGTTTGGGTGGAATTTTAATAATAAGGTAAAATTTATTATTTATTATACAAAATACAATATATATATATATCAAATAAACACATTGTTTATTTACTCACTCTCATACTGTCGTGTAGCAAGTCAATAAAAAGTGGAATATAATAAGTTCAAAACATATGAAGAATCTGGGAATGGCCAGCTAGTGTAGTGGTTAGAATCTTCGCCTGTCAGCTTGGCAGTCGAGGTTTCGAGTCACACACGGAGCAGTCTCCCATGTCTATAACCTTGCTGATGAGAACTAATAGGTCGAAATGTACATTCAGGGATTGACATTTTCTCGATTTGTTTAGCCTTACATTTGAACATATATGCCCGCCTAAAATTCAATAATTACTAACTAATTAATTTACAAAATTAGGTATGACTTCATATATATATATATATATATATATATATATATTTACCCCCTAAAAACATCTAACAGCAAGTCACTTTATATTTCCTGTCATATCTTAATAACTCACTTTATTTTTTATTAAAACAAGAAAAAATTAATAGTAAATAACAAATTAATAAATAAACCACCAACACAATACACAAACTCATAAATTAAATAACAAATTTTATTTAAAAAAATTAAAATTCCCTCCAAGCATTGAAAATTGGAATTCCACCTGACTTTATTCCTAATATATACTCTAACCATCTTCTTTCTTTTCAAATCCGTCGCAAATGACGATGACGTCAACATCACTATTCTCTATCGATGTGGAATGTTTTCTTCAAACATTTTTTTTTAAATTCTTTTTTTGAACATTTAAAATATTTTCCGTATTTTAACCGCTGTGATTTCAAACACCAAAAAATTTACTCTGACGAAGGCCGTTATACCTTGTATACTAAAAGATTTTGCAGTTTTCTGTTATTATTATTATTATTATTATTATTATTATTATTATTATTATTTTATTTTGTATTTAAAATAATAATAGATAGAGTGCATGTGTGTATGGATAAACTCGTGGCCGAAACACGTGTCAGTAAAATAAAATCTATTTTATCCATTCAGCATTTTCTTTCCTTTGTTTATTTTTCCTTTCAACATATCATCGGATTCGCTTCCATTTACAACTAACACACACACACACACACACACACACACACACACACACACACACATATATATATATATATATATATATATATATATATATATATATATATATATATATCAGTTTGTTCATATCTATCTGTCTAATTGGCAAGACAATAGATGTTTGTTTACATATACAAGATAAACTCGATAGGGCAGGTGTTAGAACTTCCCGTAGTTTTTTTTATTATCTCTTTTCGTTTTCTTTTATTCTCCACAAAGGAAAAAGAAAGAAGAAAAATAATACATAAAGTAGGGAAAACAAAAGACGTTGTTGTATTAGATGAAAGAAAGAATATTATTTAAGAAAAAAACAGAAAGAAATGAAGTAATAAAGAGATTCATACAAATAATAAATGGGAAGATTACTCAATATTATTAAGAGAAAGACTGGGTATTATTGAATATATAATGAAAAATAAAATAAAAGGGATACAGAGACCAAGATTAATAGCGATAGAAAGAGAGAAAGAAAGAGAGAAAACAAGAGAGAAAGAAAGATATCGTTACATAATTGATAGGTAACCTATCAATTGTGTACGGTAGTATAGTTATATCAAACTAACGGATTTATGGAAAAATACGAGGAATTTGATTGATAAGATTTAACCCTGTATTTAACCCCTCTTCTCTGATTTGACGAACCAAGCCGAGGAAGTTTATTACATGAAATCACATTTGGCTGGGTGAATGGATGAGTCAGATGTATAATGGCGTCTCTCGTCCAAATAGACATTTTCTCACATGCGTTTGGTTTAATCTATACACATATAAAGGGCAGTTGTGTGAATCTGTATGTCCGGGTAAACTTCCTCTCATCCCACTTATGAGGGCGTGACACAAGGACATTTTTATGTGGGTCCACTCACAAGCGGAAACTCATGGGAGGTAGGCACAAAAATGCATTGATCCCGTCAGCAATTCCTCTCAAGTGGGGCACCTCAGGCATTGGGCAATAAACCCAGCCCTGTCCCTTTAAATCAAGGGGGCATGTATTGCCTAGGGGGATAACCACCTGGGATCAACGCTTTTAATTATCACTAATAGTCCAGTGGTCGAAGCCACCGGACCACGCCCCGGAGGCTGGGTTGTTAGTGCATTTAAAATACTGCAATGTGTCTAATAAATCTCTAAGAAATAGAGATTTACATAATATATCGTGTGGTTAATTTACATACTGATTTTAACAAAACCGGGTTTAATAAATAATTGTTATATACTGGCA
Organism: Doryteuthis pealeii; assembly: GCA_023376005.1. Classification (NCBI taxonomy): domain Eukaryota; kingdom Metazoa; phylum Mollusca; class Cephalopoda; order Myopsida; family Loliginidae; genus Doryteuthis; species Doryteuthis pealeii. Next base: position 32,539,062 of record CM042167.1, read on the forward strand.
TCGAATTCTATATGTTATATATCGGCTTCAAATTCACGGTCCTACTTCGCGTACGTTAGTTGTCGTTGCGGGTATGTATGTCACGTAGCGAGTATGTAGTAGTCAGCTACTACCGACTACTGGACTTCAATAAACAACAGATACGTACGTACAAAGAGAGGACCCTTCTTTATTTTCTTCGGTATGTGGGTGGTGAAGGCGCAGAGCTTACAATGAGTGCCCCAGGTGTGTTAGCTGACGGGAGACGTGAAGTGTCCTTTTGGGCTGCTGGCTGGCGTCTCTGTGTGTCGGCTCGAATCTTCTCGCCTTTATATTGATAGATACGCCTCCGCATCTTTATCTTTTGATCTGATAACGGACATTTGTTATATATTTCTTTATCTTTTCCCTGCTTCCTTGACCGGAAACCCACTCTTCCGCTTCGTCTTTCTTTTTAAATGTATATTTCTATCGTTCTCTTTGTCCCTCTGCCGGAAGCTCCGTTTTCCGGGCGAGGACAATACAACATAATTACTTGGTATTATTGATCTTTAAAATCATTGTTTTACTCTCCAAACTATTATAATCCATCATATGAATTATTCTATATAGAAACTAATTGAAATATGATTAAAATAAATGTAAAATTTTTATATGCATTCTTGCTTAATACAGTTAGTATTTGCTATTTATTACATTAAAAGGTAAATGCATAATCCCAGCGTAGTAACTATTTGTAGGGACCAAGTAAATTCCTGTATTTTTACACACTTATCTGTCCCATATACAAAAAACACTTTTTGGCTGAAAGTCTGATTGACACAGCCAATAGAGTCAACGTTGAAGTATATTTCTATTAATTTGCAGATTTGTCACTGCTATAATTGACTCACACTCAAGTAATGAAATCCATATGCTCTGATCCAGCAGGAACAGCTAAAACATTATAATCAACTAATACAATATATTCCATATCAGCCAAAAACACAAAATAAGCATCAATTGTGTCACAGACTGTTAACATTTACTACCCATAGTTTTTTGTATTTAAACAATTTTTTGCAGTTATTCATTAGTAATTATAAGAAAATATTTTCTTATGTTTTAATCAAATTTTCCCTCAAAACAAACTGTACAAATTATCTATAATACCTTAAATAAGTAATTTAACTTGGACCATTGGAAAATTCTTCCTAGAAAACAAAATATATTACTTATGAAAAATCTGTTAAATAATATCAAAAGTATCTTCATTTTTTTTAATCAACTGAGATTCTTGCTAGAATATATAATGCTCAATATATAATGCTCAATACTTTAGAAGCAGAGCAATATCCAGTGAAGATTACATTTAAAAGCCTCGAAAATTGTACCTATTACACGAAATTCATAAATGTCTCGCCTCAGGTTGGGAGAAAAAAATGAAATAAATACGGAAATTATTACTTTCCATTATTAGATATTTTCCTTTAGATATTCCACAGTTTGTCACGTGACGTAGACATTATCTAAACTGGAAAATAATTATTTCCTTGTTTATTTCATTTTTGACGTTTGTTTACCTCAGGATTGACTTTCCAGATATTTTGTACACACACACACACACACACACTCACAGACGCACACACACACACACACACACACACACACACACATATATATATATATATATATATATATATATATATATATATATAATTCTTTTCTTTTCTTTTCTTCAAGCGATTTCAAAAAGTACTTTTTTTCGAACATCTCAGAAATTAACCGTATTTCAACCGATTTGATTTAAAACACCAAGGATTTACCCTGAAGAAGGCCGTTATTTCCCTGTGTACTAAACATTTTTTTGAAGTTTTTCTATTATTGTTATTTTATTTTATTTTATATTTAAGATAATAATAGATAGAATACATATGTACATGGATAAACACCTGGCCGAAACACGTGTCAGTATGATAAAATAAAATAAAATAAATCCTATTCTATCCATTCAACATTTTATTTCCTTTATTTTTCATTTCAAAATACCGTCGGATTCGCTTTCCATTTTCAACTTACACACACACACACACACACACACACACACACAAAATATATATATATTATATATATATATATATATATATATATATATATATATATAGAATGTGTGCTTAATTGAAGTCATACCTAATTTTGAAAGTTAATTCATTATAATTAATTAGGCGGGATTCACCTATTTAAATGTAGGGCTAAACAAATCGAGAAAAATCAAATGTGCATTATTATGCCTCATCAGCAGAGCTATAGATATTTGTTTAGCCTTACATTTGAATAGGTATGCTTAATTAATTATTAATTATTAACTTTCAAAATTGGGTACGACTTCAATTAAGCACATATTCTCCCAAAAATTGTTAAAAAAGCATATCATAAACACATCGCTTCTCAGTTTTAATTTTAAGGACGAAGAATATTTATTTTTTATGATCTTCAGTTGTAGACATTCAAGTTACCTGGTTGTTCAAGTCTTCTAGTAATTTCTTGTAGATCGGGATCAAGATTTTTTACCCAAGCACTCTCAACCATTTCACTGTTCATCCTCAATAACTTTCTAAATAATAACTCATTGACAAACTTTATATATATATATATATATATATATATATATATATATATATATATATATATATGTATATATATATATATATTTATATATATATATATATATATATAGAGAGAGAGAGAGAGAGGGGAAGAGAGAGAGAGTGAGGGATAGATACATAGATCAACCTTGCATAGTTTAACAGGTATGAATTTAGCGTTTATGTATATATATATATATATATATATATATATATATATATCCTCAGAATAATGCGCCTTTGAAAATCATTACTGTAAATCTGCCAAAACACATTATATATATATATATATATATATATATATATATATATATATATATATATATATATATGCTTCTCTCTTCTAAAACTGTCGCGGCAGTGTCTATTGGAGAGAAAGATGTTTTATATATATATATATATATATATATATATATATATATATATATACATACATATATATATATATATATATATATATATATATATACATATATAAATATATATATATATATATATATATATATATATATATAATAATGCGCTGTGAAAAACATTACTTTGAATTTACACACACACACACACACACACACACACAACACACACACACACACACACACACACACACATATATATATATATATATATATATATATATATATAGTTGTTTCTTCTTAAACTGTCGCGGTCGTGTTTATTGGAGCGTACGATGTTTAATGTAGATATATTTTCTTACAGCGAGATTAATTTCAGCGACATCTTTTGAAGGTGAAAGTTAATGTATCTTTTTGCTCCAAGTGAAAACATTATGTCGTTATTAAGTTGTAACTCCGCTAACATTTGTTACTCGATGAAGAAGATTCATTTGAAGCGGAAGCCTTCATGGCAGAACACACGGTTTATTTCATGCCACGAGATGCGCAAATTCTTGGATATATACAACCAGCTTGCAGAACCTTTGGATATACCACAATATGACAATTTCATTATTACAACTTTTGATATTTTGTATTATTTAGATTTTTCGAACTATTTTCCTTATCTTTATATATATATATATATATATATATATATATATATATATATATATATATATATATATAATAGAATGGCTTTTTGCCGATAATTTTTGGAGAATAAGTGTTTAATTGGAGTCGTACCTAATTTTGAAAATTAATTAATTAATAATGAATTAGGCGGGAATACCTATTAAATGTATGGCTAAACAAATCGAGAAAAATCAATCTCTGTATGTACATTTCGGCCTATTAGGCCTCATCAGCAGAGCTATAGATCGGAAGACCGCCCTGTGAGGTACGACTCCAATTAAACACTTATTCTCCAAAAAATTATCGGCAAAAAGCCATTCTAAACAAACCTTGTTTACAACTTACCACATCGTCGTGTAATAAAGTCACTAGAAGAGGAATGTTAACCTACTCTAAACAAATCATAAAATCTAAGAAGTTCGTTTGGTGTTGGGGTTATGGGATCGGCCTGTCAGCTTGGCAGTCGGTTTCAAATCACGCACAGGGCGGTCTTCCGATCTATAGCTCTGCTGATGAGGCCTAATAGGCCGAAATGTACATACAGAGATTGATTTTTCTTTTGTTTAGCCATACATTTAATAGGTATTCCCGCCTAATTCATTATTAATTAATTAATTTTCAAAATAGGTACGACTCCAATTAAACCTTATTCTCCAAAAATTATCGGCAAAAAGCCATTCTAAACAAACCTTGTTTACAACTTACCACATCGTCGTGTAATAAAAGTCACTAGAAGAGGAATGTTAACCTACTCTAAACAAATCATAAAATCTAAGAAGTTCGTTTGGTGTTGGGGTTATGGGATCGGCCTGTCAGCTTGGCAGTCCGGTTTCAAATCACGCACAGGGCGGTCTTCCGATCTATAGCTCTGCTGATGAGGCCTAATAGGCCGAAATGTACATACAGAGATTGATTTTTCTCGATTTGTTTAGCCATACATTTAATAGGTATTCCCGCCTAATTCATTATTAATTAATTAATTTTCAAATTAGGTACGACTCCAATTAAACACTTATTCTCCAAAAAATTATCGGCAAAAAGCCATTCTAAACAAACCTTGTTTACAACTTACCACATCGTCGTGTAATAAAAGTCACTAGAAGAGGAATGTTAACCTACTCTAAACAAATCATAACATCTAAGAAGTTCGTTTGGTGTTGGGGTTATGGGATCGGCCTGTCAGCTTGGCAGTCCGGTTTCAAATCACGCACAGGGCGGTCTTCCGATCTATAGCTCTGCTGATGAGGCCTAATAGGCCGAAATGTACATACAGAGATTGATTTTTCTCGATTTGTTTAGCCATACATTTAATAGGTATTCCCGCCTAATTCATTATTAATTAATTAATTTTCAAAATTAGGTACGACTCCAATTAAACACATATATATAAACAATTTTTTGTGATGAAACAAAGAAAATACAGTGCTCAATCACAAATTGTGTTAGTTAATATTTATTTAATTTGCTGAGTTTTTATAGATCAATGTTTATTATAAACCTGGGTAGCTGTTTATAATAAACATTGATCTATAAAAACTCAGCAAATTAAATATATATATATATATATATATATAATATATATATATATATATGGTATATACTTTGGTATTTTTGCGGAGTTCTGTCCCTGCCTCCTGCCTCAAAAAACCACTAGCTGGTGGCTGCTGAAAAATCACACCAGCTACGATTGAAGTCCGTAACCGAAGCGGTGTCACTTGATAAAAAACTAGGTTTAGGGTTATGGTTGGGGTTGGGGTTGGGCTTTAAGGTTAGTTTAATTGGAAAATAATGAAATAATTTGGGATCTGTTTTCTGTATACAGGGGGACCCAGAAAATACAGAACCCATAAATTTTGTAATAAAACTGTTAATTTTAACTAGGGGTGTTTAGGGTTAGAGTTAGTGTTAGTGTTAGGGTTGGGGTAGGGTTTTCATGGATTTCATTTTGAACGATTTAAGCGGTCTCATTTTTAACCAGAAGGTGTTGCAAGATAATAACGGTAGGAAAGATTAAGGATTAGTATATAAATGGAGAATAATATTTATAACGCTGTTAAAATAGTAATATTCGTATTCATTTGTACGACCGTTATCATCTTGCAACATCCTCTGCTTAAAAATGAGACCGTCCAAATCGCCTTAGATGAGATTCAAAAATGTACTCTTCACCACAGCTAAATAATGGACCATTTTGTTCTTGTTATAAGAGAAAAAAGGAAGAAAAAAGACGTGCAACGAGGAAAAATATAAGAAAGAAAGAAAGAGAATAGGGGAAAGATAGAGAGAAATAGAGGGTGAGTGCGCGAAAGCGATAACGCTAATCGGTTTTCATCGAATATAATGAAAAAATGAAAAGAAGGAAAGAAAGAAATAAGAGAGAGTGAGTGAGAGAGAGAGAGAGAGAGAGAGAGAGAGAGAGAGAGAGAGAGAGAGAGAGAGAGAGAGAGAGAGAGAGAGAGCTAAGTCAAAATTATTATACTTTTTACATATTGAACTATTTTGGTCCAGCTATTAAATGCTTATAACGCTATTAAAGACAACAGCATCCAATGTTTATGTATTTCTGGATAGACCCGATATAATATCAGATTAATGTGTCATGCAAAAGTAGTTCATGGCATCGCTTGCGCCAAATGTTGTTCGTGGTACGCAATGTTGGCACATTATAAATAAAACTGGTACTAATGTATCTTTTGGTGATGTGACTTTAGGCTCTCATTTCGAATGGGTGATAATAAAATAAACATACAAAAAATACTAATTGGGGGTTGTGTAGATGCAACAATCTAGTGAATCGAAGAGTATAAAAATTACAACAGGCAGTTGCAGCAATATCAACAGAAATAAGTTTAGTTGTCATTCTTAAAGAGAAACAGCTTTACTACCGAGATGACAAAGACAGACTCTATGTGACTAGAAAAGAAGGAAGAAGAGAATTTCCTTGATTGGGGATTGCGTAGATGCAACAATTCAGGTATTCAAAGAATATACAAAAAAGAGCAAAGTAAAAAGAAATGTAAACACAATCACTTGAGTATGACAGATAAGTTTACAGGTCTTAAAATTTAAGATAAAACAAGTTGATATGACGATTTCTTATTTGTAAATAATTTTCTCCTAAAAATCTGCTTACTACTTTCTAAGCATATCTTCTTCTTCTATTAATAATGGAGATTCGCTTTTTGCCGAAAAAAAAATTGTTTTATTCATTCTGGTTGTGTATTTAATCATTTTAAAACTAATTTTAACAATTTTTTCAAACCTCATTTTTTACCTATTTAAAATATATTTGGGACCGTAAGAGGAGCTACTACTCCGAGTCAGAGGAGACAGAGAAATCTATTAA
>CM042167.1:32551038-32553538 GCA_023376005.1 Doryteuthis pealeii
GATATACTGTCTACCATTTAAATTTGGGTAATTTTAATAACTATTTTTAATGTAAACTTTGAAGCAGACTAGCAAAAACATTCATTAACTAGAAATATTCTCATAACCATAACAAACAAATAGTAGTTAACTATCTCAGATGTGAAATTTACTGAAATAGTACCAAATGAACACGGATAGAATTTCTAAGGAAATAAAAATATACGTAGAAATAGCATTGAAATTCTACTTAAAAATATCTAGCATTTGTAAATCTCAAAAATAAATAAAACAGTACACCGTTAGTTGTTTGTCTCCCCCCCCCATACCCAGGGTAGCCGCTTCTAGTCCTAAATAAAGGAATACAAGAATATATATCACAATGACAAATGTAATGACAAACAATATCCCCCATAGATTTTGGAAAGGTTTATGCTACTTAGAACAATTGGTACACTTACTAAGAGTTTATGTAGTCTAGTATTCACTAGAGAGTTCTCCAAAGGGGAGGTAATCATAAAATAGGGGAGGTAACTATCAATTACTTATTACAACACTTAAATACATACCGTATTTGACGGCATATAGGACGCACATTTTTTCCAAAAGAATTGCCCAGCGTATTATACATCGTAGGTAAATTTTTATTATCATCATGATTAATTTTATTATCATTATTTCCTGCTATTGAGATGTCATATGTATGCTTATTGCTTGCCTGTACTGCCAAATTGCTTTTATACAGCTATGTTTCTGCTTGTGTAATGCACAGCTAGACCGTTTTCAACAATATATGCTTAAATACACTAAAAACATTTTTTTATGAATCTGATCTGATGAAATGGGGGGAGAATGTGTCTTATATTCCCGTGCGTCTTAAATGCCGTCAAATACAGTACCTATGTATGAAATAATTAGTGTCGATATTATTATTGCACATACACACAAAAAAAAAATGCAGTCAGCCAAGAAAAGTCCAAATTTCAGCTGAGGCTGTCTGCATTCACTGACAAAGGCAACGACACTGGAATAACAACATCCACAATAAACTCTTCCCAATCAAACCCACATTGGTAGGCTGGAGACCAACTTTAAGGAAGTCTAGAAAGGAACTAGTCATTGTGTCCCGATTACGCATTGGTCACACAAAACTAACGCACTCCTATATACTGAAACAAGAACAACAACCACAATGTGAAACATATCAAACACCTTTGACAGTTTAAACACTTATTCATAGAATGCAGGTTTTTTGCTCACATCAGAAACTGCTATTTTAAAGCAAACAATATATTAAACTGAATCTAATTATGAAATTCTAATTTTGGAGCTCTGGAGAGTATGGAGTACCCCTTCATCACAAAAACACACTGACCTGGCTGTTAGGCTCCCATATATTGGCTTACGTTTAAGTCACGCTGAAAGCACAGGTTCCCACTAGATCACCGAAGTTAAGCCGCGATGAGCCTGTTCAATACTTAGTTGGGTGACCATTTAAGCAATAGTAGGTACTGTAAGTAAACCGAATATCAAAATGACTTGATTCGACATTAAATAACCTGAAACGGGTTGATATGCCGTAAAACCAATCAACAAACCAACTCATATAGTTATTTACTAAGCTTAGCTTAGATGCGGCACAAGGCCAGAAGTATGGGGCACCCAGTGAGAATTGAACTCACTTACAATAGTTTTCTAATCTAACTTGCTGACCATTACACTATGTCAGTCGTCCCACATATATACATATATGTGAAATTTAACATTTTTGAAAAAAACAAATGATGTTATATAATTACTGACAGAAATCTGTTTCGACCGGCTCGATAAAATGGTCATTATCAAGAGCAACATAGTCGGGAAAAGAAAAAATAACCGTTAGAAGACTGTTTGCAAACAAACGCTATATTCAATGCTGGAATTTTTTTAAAAATGCGAGTTCTGTTTTAAAAATAAAATACAATACACTTTTTATATAATTTTACAACAAACTCTTTTGAGTTTTACTATGAACTATAATGCTTCTGATTTTTAAAAATTAAGAATAAAATTTATTTTATTTTTAAAACAGAACACGCATTTAAAAAAAATTTCAGCATTGAATATAGCGTTTGTTTGCAAACAGTCTTCTAACGGTTATTTTTTCTTTTCCCGTCTATGTTGCTCTTGATGATGACCATTTTATCGAGCCGGTCGAAACAGATTTCTGTCAGTAATTATATAACATCATTTGTTTTTTCAAAAATGTTAAATTTCATACTGTCGGATTAATTTTCATCTATTTTTCATACATATATGTGTATTGGTTATTTGTATTTTGCGAAATCTTCGTATTGGGGATTCTGGTGTAAATGTCAAGAAATACAATAAGCTGTTTCTAAATTACCATAGGAGTAATTAAAAATACGCGTATACATATATTTATTTACTAAGCATAGCTCAGATGTGGCACAAGGTCACAAGTATGGGGCGCCAAATGAGAATCGAATCCACTAACAATGGTTTGCTAATCTAACTCGCT
>CM042167.1:32564488-32569488 GCA_023376005.1 Doryteuthis pealeii
TTTATATAATATATATATATATATATATATATATATATATAGTGTGTGGGATTGTCACTGTTTCAGCTTTTGCTGGAATGGTGTACCAAAGGCAGTATTATTGGTAGAGTGCTCAATATAAAATAGAGCTGTTATATAATATAATAAAATAAATATATAAAGGTTTTACATATCTATTTATTCGGTGACAAACGAACATTCACTGTGAATGTTCCTTTGTCACCTAATAAATAGGTATGTAAAACCTTTATATATTTATCTTATTATATATATATATATATATATATATATATATATATATATATATATATATATATATATTTCTCGTTTAATGCAATGGTATTTTGTTTTATATTTAGAACCTGGTCTATTTCTATAACATATTATTTCATAAATAGATATTCATTATTTTGCTTGGATTTTTTCTTGTGCGCTTAAAGATCAGATTATTATTATATGACTCGACGTGACACAAAATGCCATCTTTTTTTAATATTAGATTTTTCTATAAACTATCACAGGGTTACAATTGTAACTACAATTGGATCCAACAAATAGATAAAGAAATCCTATTAAATCATATATTGTAATCATAAATGAAACATAGCATTACAAAGTACCAAAATAACAGCTTGTCTTTAATATCTATTTTCTATTAATAATGGAGATTCGCTTCCGGTTTTTGTCTGTGTAGGGGATTATCTTCCTTTTGCCGGAAGAGTTATCTTCTCGCTGCGTTGCTGTTTGTTCCCACTAGGGAGACCTCTGGTATTTAAGCGCGTTCATTAAAACGCTGCTTCCTTTTTTAGCTGGATCCTCTCAAGAACTGCTATGGGCTAGAATCTATCTACCCCTTTCTCGGTGGGGCTTTTGTCCCCCCCTTACATTACTGTAAGTCTTTTATACAGCATGGACTATCCTTTAGTTCCATGTCTGTAACATTTATATGTTAGGTACATTTGGGTATCTTGTTTATACCTAAATATTGTATATGTATTTACATGTTCTATTCTCCTGTACTTTATGTATCTTATCGTTTCCATGTGCTGTTAAATATATATTAAATGTTTTGTCTCACAACGTGTCGGAATTGTATGTTATTCAATTAATGACTTTGTATCTTACATCCGTAACAAAAAGTACGTCAGTGCTTACGTCACATTACCCAAAATCGTCATAACATAGAATAAATACACTCAAAATTTGAACATGCAACATTAGATAGTCCTCATTGTTTTTTAAAACAAGTTTTAATAAATACATGACTGGTATTATATATCTATATATAGTTTGTTTTATTTTAATACATATTTAAAGTTTACATTTCAAATTGTTTTATTTTTTAATCCTTTAATGAATTTGATGATTTTACTTACTTAGGATACAAACTCGCTGATATTGAATTTTTTTACTCCCACCGCTCAGGCAATATGTTTCAAAAGTCCATTTTTACATCACCTGGAGGGTGTTTTTTTTATTTTGTACTAGTATATATTTATTTATATATATATAAAACCCTCCGTAGAGCATGATGTAGTAGAGCAAGTTCAATTTCTTAAGCTCTGAAGCGGAGTTTAGCCGGTTTGAATTCGGAGTTTTCATTCTCCTAGATTGGTTAACTAGCCAATGTTAAAAAGTCAACTCTGCACATAATTGGAGAGTAGATGTATGGGTAGCTTTTCCAGCGCTATGTGAAATGTAAACAGCCGCGTCCTGGATTTGAACTCGGGTACGACTCTAGCCATTACACCACACGCCTCCAAATAGAACCTCTCTTTCACTTTCTCTTGCTCTTATTTTCTCTTCTAAATTGGTTACCTAAACAAGAGTAAAGATCCCAGTATGCTCAACAATTTACCCATACATGGAGGGTGATTAGTTGGATTCATATATTTACCAAGTATATTAGCGCTACGTGAAATGTCTCGACCAGGATTTGAACCTAGGTTCAACTAGTAACACCAACGGTGATAACGATTATACCATGGCCTCTCTCTCTCTCTCTCTCTCTCTCTCTCTATATATATATATATATATATATATATATATATATATATATATATATAAGTATTAACTTACCGGTGGTATGAGAACGATCGTTGGAAGCGCACAATATCCAGAGGTTAAGGTTGAGAAAAAACAAATACAAAGTGCTCAATACAATGTAGAGCATACATTTATTTAAGAATGGAAATGAGTAACCTACTCGAGTTTCATCGATAGATTCTTCAGGGTTACTTTTAAATTAATCGAGTTTACGATTAATCGTAAACTCGATTAATCGTAAACTCGATTAATTTAAAAGTAACCCTGAAGAATCTATCGATGAAACTCGAGTAGGTTACTCATTTCCATTCTTTTATATATATATATATATATATATATATATATATATATATATATGGAGGCGCGTGGTCAGTTGGTTAGAGACATAGGAAATGGACTCGTCAACCCGAGTTCAATTCCTGGACGAAACTGCTTGCATTTCACATAGCGCTAATACCCTTGGGAAAGGTATGAATCCAATTCTCCCTCCAGCTATGGGCAAATAACAGGGCAGACTGGGCTCTTTAACCATGGCTAGGTAAACAGTCTAGGAGAAGGAAAACTCTGAATTCAAAGCTGTTAAGAAATTGACCTTGTGTCACATCCTGCTCGTGCAGAGGGGTTGGTAAATATATATATATATATATATATATATATATAATATATATATATATATATGCGTTTGGCAAACAGATGTAAATTTTATCTAATTGGTGTGCGTGGTATATACAGAAAATAGACTTATACCGGAGAGATAGAAAAGAATTTCATGTTTATTGTTAATTTGTACTATTTGAATTATTCGGACTATTGTCCTCATCTTTGTTGTTATCTGTACAATGTTTCGGCCGATGAGCCCTCTGGCCTTCTTCATATATTTCTTGTCGAACTCGGAAGCCTTTTTAAACTTGTCATAATCAGGAGCTTCACAGAACTTTGAACCTAACTTTTTCTTCATTTTCTACGATAATGATAACCATTGCACACAAGCGCCTTCATAAAATACGATCCTGGGCGTTATTGGAAATTGGGAAATGGATATTAGCACTATGTGAAATACTAACATCCCTGTCCAGGATTTGAACTCGGTTCACCGTGTTCATTTTCTACGATAATGATAACCATTACACACAAGCGCCTTCATAAAATGCGATCTTGGGCGTTATTGGAAATTGGAAAAAGAAATGCCCACAGCCTTGTTCAAGGTTTGAACTCGGTTCGCCGTGTCAATTTTCTACGACGATGATAACCATACAATCTATTATTTAACCAGTCGTTTTTGTACCGGAAAATCGATCCTGGGCGTTACTGGATATTGGAAAAAGGATAGTAGCACTATGTGAAATGCCAACAGCCTTGTCCAGGATTTGAACTTGATTCGCCGTCTCTATTTTCTACGAGGATGATAACCATTACACACGATGGTAAACTGTTCCAATTCCTATGACCATGACTGGTTACACCACTAAAGCTGTCAATGTGGCTTAGATGCATGATATATTTTCCACGTACCCCACTTGTACGGGTCAGGCACAAAGGCCCTATTTATGTGGGACCACCCACAAGCCGAGACTCATGGGGTGGCGGGTGAAAAATTGCGTCGATCCCGTCGGCATTCCCCCTCAAGGGGGGCACCTCAGGCGCTGGGCAATAAACCCAGCCCTGCCCCTTTAAATCAAAGGGGCAGGTGTTGCCAGGGGGGATGGCCCCCTGGGATCGACGCTATTATTACAACATAACCGGTCCAGCAGCCGAAGCTCACCGGACCCCCGGTCGAAACCGGGCGGGGGCTGCTTAGATACATGGATGACACATTCCTTTTCTGTTCCCATCAGTAAGATGTTCAAATACTAATGGATCATGTGAACTCAATCCATTCATCTACACAGTTCACAATAGAGAAGGAACAAGACAACCAATTGTCTTTTCTATTATTCTTCATACAATGACTGCTATTTACACAGTAGCATTGCAACCAACAAAGTCTTCATCAGATGATGACTCTCGGTTCAGGCATGGTTTCGGGGCCGAAGCATCATTACCACTAACCCAGAGCGCCCCAGCAGTATCTCACAATACCACCAGATTTTGTCGGTTTGATGTCAAAATATAGGACTGCCATATACACCCTGATGCGGTTAGAGCTTTCTCCTGAATCTTTTTTAAGTATTTCCTCTTGTCTGATGGAGAAAGTCCAAGTTTAGACAAAAATGCCGAGGTTGAGTTGGTAATAAATCCCCGACATCTGACTTCAATGGGAAATACATCTGCTATCCATCCTTTTCTGACGCATTGTTCACGTAGGTCTTCATATTTTTAGATATTCTGTATTGTTAGACTGCGTAACTTAACAGATAGCTTAACCAAGACGGTCTAAGACAACAGTGAACGATCAAATAAGGCAACGATAAAGGAAAAAAGACGATGGAATTAATTAGAACGATAAATATATATTTATTGATGAACACAAACGAACAAGTTTACAAAATGATACAAAGAGAAAAAAGTTCAAAGTTCTTAACAGACCGTGAAGAAGAGGGAATAATAAAAGAATGTTTAGTTCTGCATAGATCAGAGATGCGTCTTTTCTGTGTGTCGGTTGTTGAAGATATTTTCAATTGTACCAAAGACGCGGTAAAGGGACGCAGTATCCACGTGACATGTACAGCCACGTGTCTAACCCAATTACACGAGTCGCAGAAACCTAGATATTCTGTATTACTACACACGCACACATACACACACAAATATAATATATTATATATATATATATATATATAATATATATATATTATATCCTGTGAAAGCATTATTATATGTGAACAGGGAACAGGTGAGACTAACCGAATAGAACACAAACTGGAAAATGTTTAGAGAAATTTTAGTTACACTTAAATATTCACATAAGGTAATTATTCGTTTTTTTTTTGTTTTTTTTTTTTTTTTTTTTGTGG
>CM042167.1:32574488-32576988 GCA_023376005.1 Doryteuthis pealeii
AAAAATTCACCTGAAATAAACAACAAATTCTATGTTAAAATGACATTTCAAAACCGAGCACTTCGATCGGCCATTATTTTTGTAACAACCCAATAGTAATGGCTCGCGAACGATTTGCTAACCATTACACAACACGAGGCCACTGCCGCCCTATCGGCTGGGGCGTTAGAATGCACCGACTGCACCTCTGCAGAGGGGTAAGACTCCCCCAATGGGGCCACCTGCTGGCCGTGGGTGGCGATCCGTGATGCTTAAGGATAATGCCCAGGTGGATGAGCAGTTCATGACATGCAATACTCCACTTTGGCCCTATCTTGGGCTAGACGGGCGGTCGGAGAGGCCCCCTCCGATCAATCGGCTTGTCACGCCAAGCCCTAGCACCTATATGATTTTCCCAACCCTATTGTCCTTATGGCAACTCCCAATACTTCTTATCATATGGGTGCTAGAAGGCAGTGGCTGAGGGTCTTCATGTCCTGGGATGACGTTAAACTCTATCTGATGGTGAGATTCCAGTTTTGGAGGTTTGGGGAATGTGGAGCACCCCTTCATCACCATTGCTCCCTGGTCCACTCTGACCCGGAGTGGTAGTACCTGTTAGGGTCCCATCTATAGGTTAAATAGAAAAATGTATTTTTTTTTAAATTGTATTATCCATTAAGAATTGATTTAGTTCAAAACTTTATCGGCATTAAATGACCCACTGAGGTTTATATGCCGTAAAACAAAACAAACAAACCAAACGAGGCCACTGGAGAGATATATATGTTCCATCTACAGTCATCTTAAAAATGTTTTTATTATTGATAAAATTGAAACAAAAAATGAATTCACTTTGTGACTAATACCATTTGGAAAGGTATGAATCCCCTGAACTAGCAATGTATTCAATAGTTGTTACAATTTTAGTGGCCATCGATCAGGCTTCAAGCTAGAGCGCTTTTCCAGTTGAAATCCAGGGTAAAGAATCCTTTGGTTGTTCCTTGATGCTCCTCAGTATTGCAAGTCCATTGTCAATGATTGCAAATGGACGTCTCACAGTATCAGTGCTTAAGTAGTCAACCAGCCATGCATTAGGGCTGTTAATTGGCTGAGTTTTAAACTACGTGACCGCGCTTAGTCTATAAATTCAAGTGGTGTATATCACCAAATAATCCAACAATAGTACCAGTACTCTTCTTCAACAAGGATGACATTGACATTAAATCACCCACGAAGATGGATTCTCATTAAACATAGAATTCTTAGGTTCTATTTTATGCCAAAGACGTTTTGTTTTATTCATTCTAGTTGGGTATTCAATTAAAAAAAAAACTCTTTGCAAGCTAAATGGGATTATTATTAGATTATTTTCAACAAATCTTGGTTGGCTGGTTGGTTGGTTGGTTGACTGGTTGGATTTTACGGCATTTTATGCCAAAGAGGTTTTATTTTTATTAATTTTTGATGGGTATTCAAGTAATATTTAAAAATCAATTTTCAAACAAATTTTCAAACTTACTTTTTTCAATTTAACCATTTCAGGGAACCTCGACTGGTGTAATGATTAACGAGTTAGATTAGCAAACCATTGGGCGCCCCATACGTGTGGCCTTGTGCCACATCTGAGCTATGCTTAGTAAATAAATATATGTATATGCGTGCGTTTAATTATTCCAATAGTAATTTAGAAACAGCTTACTGTATTGCTTGACATTTACACTGGAAGCTCCAATACGAAGATTGCGTAAAATACAAATAACCAATACACATATATGTGTGAAAAATAGATGGAAATTAATCCGACAGTATGAAATTACTGTTTCAACCGGCTCGATAAAATGGTCATCATTAAGAGCAACATATACGGGAAAGAAAAAATAACTGTTTGAAGACTGTTTACAAACAAACGCTATATTCAATGCTGAATTTTTTTTAAATGCGTGTTCTGTTTTAAAAATAAAATGAATTTTATTTTTAATTTTTTAAAATCAGAAGCATTATAGTTCATAGTAAAACTCAAAAGAGTTTGTTGTAAAATTATATAAAAAGTGTATAGTACTTTATTTTTAAAACAGAACACGCATTTTTTTTTAAATTCCAGCATTGAATATATCGTTTGTTTGTAAACAGACTTCTAACGGTTATTTTTTTCTTTTCCCGTCTATCTCTCATATGCTGCTCTTGATAATGACCATTTTATCGAGCCGGTCGAAACAGATTTCTGTCAGTAATTATATAACATCATTTGTTTTTTTCAAAAATGTTAAATTTCACATATATGTATATATGTGGGACGACTGACATAGTGTAATGGTCAGCAAGTTAGATTAGAAAACTATTGTAAGTGAGTTCAATTCTCACTGGGTGTCCTATACTTCTGGCCTTGTGCCGCATCTAAGCTAAGCTTAGTAAATAACTATATGAGTTGGTTTGTTGATTTGTTTTACGGCATATCAACCCGTTTCAGGTTATTTAATGTCGAATCAAGTCATTTTGATATTCGGTTTACTTACAGTAC
>CM042167.1:32596988-32616988 GCA_023376005.1 Doryteuthis pealeii
CCGAAAAATCAAGATTATTCAATATCGTTTACTTCAAGACCTTTTTTTTTGTTTACGATTAAAATTTCATTTTAAATATATACCGTATTTGACGGCATATAAGACGCACGGGCATATAAGACGCACCCCCATTTCAACAGGTCAGATTCACGAGAAAGGTTTTTAGTGTATTTAAGCGTATAATTGTTGAAAACAGTCTAGCTGAAACATAACTGTATAAAAGCAATTTGGCAGTACAGGCAAGCAATAAGCATACACAAGACATCTCAATAGCAGGAAATAATAATAATAATAATAATAATAATAATAATAATAATAATAATAATAATAATAATAATGGACATGAAAAATCCTGGACGTGGTTAAGAAAAGGAATCCTTAAAAGAGAAACTGAATCACTAATAATTGCTGCACAGAATAATGCCATAAGGACAAACTATATCAAAGCAAAAATTGATAAGACCCCAAAAAATAGTAAATATAGATTATGCAGTAATAGAGATGAGACTGTAGACCATGTATTATGCGAATATAGCAAACTAACACAGAGGGAGTACAACACTAGACACGACTGGGTTGGGAAGGTGATCCACTGGGAGTTATGCAATAAATTTAATTTTGACCATACAACAAAATGGTATATGCATAAATCGGAATCAGTTCTTGAGAACGAAACGCATAAAATTCTCTGGGACTTTGAAATAAAAACGGATCACCTTATCCCAGCAAGAAGACTAGACCTAGTGTTGATTAACAAAAAAGAAAGAACTTTTCAACTGGTGGATTTCGCAGTTCCAGCAGATCACAGGGTGACGCTAAATGAAAATGAAAAAATTGACAAATACTTGGACCTTGCCAGAGAACTTAAAAAGTTATGGAATATGAGAGTCTAAGTTATACCAATTGTAGTTGGTGCACTTGGAATAAAATTAATCTTAAAACTTCACCTAGGCTGTATAAGACGCAGGGTAATTTTTGAGCCAATATTTTGGAAAAAAGTGCGTCCTATATGCCGTCAAATACGGTAAACATCTATCTTTAATTGCTGAGTTTTGGGTAGGAACTCACTCCATATAAGTAGGGTGAAGATAATATTTCCCATCCACTGATTAGCCAAATGTGTTCAATACTAATTATAACATAAAATTGACTTTTACAGGGTGGTCCGAAACTCTTGTCACTCTTTACATATTGGTTTAATTTTCATTATTTTTTGTTTTTAATAAACCCTGGTTACTTAGAGCTGAATCAGTACTGACTGTACAGGCTGGTCCAAGAGTATTGTCACCCCTTACATATATATTTTTTTTCAAAGGTGAAATAGTTATATAATAGAACCCCAAATACTAGAAATTAATTTAAATTTTAGTTTTTTTTTAATTAGGTAAATTTATTGTATTATAGAACTCAAAATTCTAGAAAATAATTTAATTTTTATAGTTTTTATTTCCATTATTTCTTTAGAAGTAAAATAATTTTATTTTTCTAAAGACTAGTTTTTTTTTTTACTAATTTATGAAGAAATTTAAAGAATTCTAAACTAATTCATTTTTAATTATTAATTTATTTTTAATTAATGAATTATGTCATTTATTCAGCAAAAATCAAAAACTGATTCTTTTACCTTTTCTTAGTATAAGCATAATTACGTGTATGACCGATTTTATTGCTCAATGACATTTTCTTTTGAGTTATGTTGACATGTAAATACAAAAACACACACGACCCCTCCTTTATGTACACACACACACACACACACACACACACACACACAACACACATATATATATATATATATATGTGTGTTTGCGTGTGTGTGTATTTAGATGAATGTTTATCATTATCCTTATTGATGTTCGTGTATATTCCCATAAACGCATACAATATACGTATGCGCAGTAATACAGACAGATACATACAAATATATATATATATATATATATATATAATATATACGTGATTATATATATATATTATATATATATATGATTATATATATACGTGATATATATATTTATATGTGATATATATATACGTGATTGTAATTAGCAACTAATGAATAAATATGCATACATTAAGAATTAAGAGACGTAATTGTTCAGACAATATAAACGTATTCATATACTCATACGAAAGTGCATATCTATCTGAAGAAAGAGGGATAAGCACTAATACACACCCACACCACACACACACACACACACACACCACACACACACATATATATATATATATATACTATATATATATATATATATATACGTGTGTGTGTGTGTGTTGTATATATATATATGTATATATATATGCTCATACCTACATAACACACATGCATGCACACAAAAAATAAACACAACACACACAACACACACAACACACACACACACGACACGCACACCACACACACACACACACACAACATATATATATATTATATATATAATATATATATATAAAGAAAGATTGAAAAAACACAGGTTTAAATGAGTTAAGTGGTGAGTTTTAACTCATTTAAACTAGCGTTTTTCAATATTTCTTAATTATACTACATACCGTCGGATTCAACTTCCTTTTCTTCACACAACACACACACACACACAACACACACACACACATATATATATATATTTATTGTGTGTGTGTGTGTGTGTGTGTGTGTGTGTTGTGTGTGTGTGTCCGTATGTTTATTTGTTTAATATATATTAATGTGTATGTATGTATATATGTACATGCATATGTGTACACAAGTTTATAAACGACGGTGTCATTTTCGTTACCACAAGAAAGTTTTCTTGATAGGTTTTTGAAAAATATATAATATTGTGGGAGCCTTGTTAGTTATATTAGAATCATGGAAAACTAAAAAGCTAAAAACATAAGAATGAAAATCAAAAAATGCTTCCCACATTCCGTTTTAACACACACACACACTTCACAAACACAGACACACATACACACACACACACATAAATATATATATTATATATATATATATATATATATATATATATATATATATAATTTAATATACCAAGCGTGTTGGTAGATCCTTGGCGAGAGAAAAAACGCGCAGAGAGTTTGATTGTAAAAATATACTACCAAACATCAACCAGGAAGAAAAATTTTTTGAAAAAAAAGAAAGGACCAAGATATTCGTACCAACAAAAATAATCTATTGGTACAGTAATTCGGCAAAGAAAACAATTTATATGTATATATATGTATATAAGATATAATATATATATCATATAACCGCTAGGAGAAGCTAATATGTAAAAAGTGTCGAATCCTAAGTAGAGCCAAGTAATAAAATAATCTAATGAGTCAGACGAACCTACTATTAGTTTCATATAAAGCTCTTCAGGGCTAAAATCTGACTTTAATTTAGATTTTAGCCCTGAAGAGCTTTATGCGAAACTAATAGTAGGTTCGTCTGACTCATTAAGATTATCTTTATATATATAATATATATATATATATATATATATATATATATATACATGTGTGTGTTAAAACATATGTAAGTTTTGCTAATATAGAGCCTATATATGTAGCCTTCTAGTCATACTAAGTTACATTTTATATTAATCATAAATTTAAACATCCGAATTTGATTGCGTACATATATATAACTCTTATGTGAATATATATGAATACAAAAATAGTTTAAAACAAAAGTAACAGCAGAGTAAAATATTCAAGTATTAAAAGGGTCAGATAATTATGAATTAACATGAAACTCATTGATATATATATATATATATAATATATATATATATATAATATATATATATATATATATATATATATATATATATATATATATGTTCTATATATTGATAGGTGTCTGGGTGAGACGGTGGTTTTGTATGTTGGTTGGGTATATATATAAGATATGCCTGTTTGGATCTATATATACACACACAGAGAGACATATATATATATATATGCATATATATATATATATATATATGAAGATAGAGAGAGAGTAGAGAGAGAGAGAGAGAGATGTGTGTATGGTAATATATATATATATATATACGTGTGTATGGAAAATATATGTGCATATATATATATATATATATATATATATATGTGTTTTGTGTGTGTGTGTGTGTGTGTGTGTGTGTGTGTGTTGTTGTATTTTGTGTATGCATACAGGATAATTAAATATGTAGACATAGCCTTAATTATTCGTTTTCTGCTACCACGAAAAATACATACCCATACACACACATAAACACACTCACAATAAAAATACACAGAAGCCAAGCATGCATTCACACCATACACACACACACACACACACACACACACTCACTGACGCCTGCTGGATGCAACATTCCACACGATCCTTCCTAGTTTGTATAGGAGGAAAGAAAGATGCTGAATGTTGCGGTAACTTCAGCAACTCGTCTCTCAGCAAAGAAGCGTCCCACTGACACGAACTGTTAGGCTCGGTCATTGCCCGAACGGTTGACTCATGCGGTGTCGTATTTCGTTAGAAAGACATTTCAATGGAAATTTGTATGGAAGAAAGAAAAAGAAGTGCCATATGACGAAATGGAAAAAAACATTAGATTAAATGAAAGAAGTAAAGAAAAAAATTAGGGATTAATGAAGAAGAAGAAAGAAGAAGGAAGAGAAGAAGACAACAAGCAACACACAACGTAAGAATAAAATTTAGGGATAAATGATCCGCTATAGGGGAAGAAAAAAACTTATTGCAAAAGGGTGGGTCCTAAGTAAGAAGAAGAAGAAGAAGAAGAAGAAGAAGAAGAAGAAGAAGAAGAAGGTAAGTGAAGGAACATGAGAAGGTGAAGAAAATAAGACAAAGTAAAATGAAAGTTTTGAAAGTAAACAAGAAGACAACAGGAATGATAATAAAAATAATAATAATAATAATAATAATAATAATAATAATAATAATAAGTACATCAGATCACAGGGTGAAGCTGAAGGAAAAGAAAACATGGAGAATTACCTGACCTTGCCAGAGAACTGAAAGAGTTATGGAATATGAAAGTTAGAGTTATACCAATTGTAGTTGGTGCACTTGGAATGGTCCCAAAAGGATTGGAAAAGGGTTTGAAAAGTTTGGAAATCAGAGGAAGGATTGAACCCATTCAGAATACTGCACTGCTGCAATCTGCCAGAATACTCAGAAGAGTCCTGGAGACCTGAGGAGACTTGCTGTCACTCAGACTCCAGTGAAAGACCATCAGCTAATGCTGATGTGAAAACTCAAAAGGAGCAAATAATAATAATAATAATAATAATAATAATTAATAATAATAATAATATTGACCCTAGATGAATTCATGGTGAAATATAATTACCACCGTTGAATTCATCGTAACATTCTTCCCTCCAAAAGTTTTCTTTAATCTTGATACAGGGCTTTGTTTTTAAATGCATCCACGGGGAGACAGACAGAACCATCACAAATCTAGAAGTTATTTACTGGCATGCTACCATTTCATCACGACATGACGCCCTTCATTTCGATTAGGTAGGTATTTACTCAACCCGGTCGTAAGGTTCCAAATATGGAGCATCCAACGAGGATCTAACTCAATATTGTCGTAATGGATATGCGAGATTAGCTTGCTAACCATTAAACCCCGACATAACGCCGTTCCTTTCAAATAGGTAGATATATTCAAGCCACAAAACACAACACACGGATGTAACACAAGCTCATAACTATGGGCTACCCAGCCAGAATCCAACTCGCTATTCTCTCATAATGGATCTGCGAGACTAGCTTGGTAACCATTATACCATTATTTACAAATATAGAATTTATTTACTGGCATCCCACCATGACAGTTGAGAAAGGGATCGAATGACGTGAGGAAACCGCACGAGCCAAAGCTCATGGCCAGTGCTAAGAATTGCATGCATCCCTTCAACATTCCTCTTTTGAGGCGCTTCAGACACTGGGCAATAAACCCACTCCTGCCCATTTAAATCAACGAGAAGGTGTTTGAAGCCACTGTACACAGGGCCCTAAGGTCGCAGAAGAAATTTCGACTGAATATCACAATATAGGATGTGATTTTCTGCAAAACCAAATGAAATAACAGGAGTGTATCTATCTCTATGACCTACCCTCTGTACCTCTCCCTCTCTCTCTCTCTCTCTCTCTCTCTCTCTCTCTCTCTCTCTCTATCTCCCAGATATATATATATATATATTATATATATTATATATCTGTGAGATTATATATATATATATATTTTATATATATATATATTGTGTTCTGTTAGAGGATATATATATATATATATATATATATATATATATATATATATATATATATATAATATATAATATTTGCAAGGTAAACATAATAACGAGAACTTATATTGTTTCGTTTCCAGTGCACAATATCTGGCAGAGTGAATGTTGTCCAATGAACACGCTCGTCACACACCCTTTAGCATCACTATTAGTTTCATGATATGAAATAATCTTCAGATGTTTGCATATATATATATATATATATATATATATATATATATATATATGTACTCATGCACACACACATTACATATGCACACATATATACATACATACACAGACACACACATATATATATATTTATATACTACCCCAAATAGGTCTGGTCTTCTTGCTGGGATAAGGTGATCCGTTTTTATTTCCCAGAGAATTTTATGCGTTTCGTTCTCAAGAACAGATTCTTGTTTATGCATATACCATTTTGTTGTATGGTCAAATTTTTTTTTTTTTTTTTGCATAATTCCCAGTGGATCACCTTCCTAACCCAGGCGTGTCTGGTTTTGTACTTCCGTTGTGCTAGTTTGCTCCATTCGTACATGGTTTACAGTCTCATCTCTATTACCACATAATCTACATTTACTATTTGTTGGGTCTTATCAATTTTTGATTTGATATAGTTTGTCCTTATGGAATTATTCTGAGCAGTAATTATTAGTGATTCAGTTTCTCTTTTAAGGTTTCCTTTTCTTAACCACGTCTAGGTCTTTTCGTGTGCAACTTCTCCAATTTGTCGTTTGAAGTGTCCATATAATTGTTTTTCTTCCCATTTTTGTTTTCTAGTCTTTGTTGTTTTTGTGTTTGTGGTTATTATTATTATTATTATTATTATTATTATTATTATTATTATTATTATTTTGATTCTTCCTGTTTTTTTCTTGTTGCTTACTTTCAATTTTCACTTTTTCTTTGTATTTTTTCTTCTTATGTTCTTTCACTACCAACTTCTTCTTCTTCTTCTTCTTCTTGTTCTTCTTCTTGTTCTTCTTCTTCTTCTTGTCTACGTTAAGCCGTTCGCTGTGGCTCTCCCAACACTGCGAACAAACTGTAAGCCGTTGGCAGCGACTGTCGCACGTGTCACTTGTTTACAGTGAAAAACCACAACTTGAACACCCCTTGCCATCTTTTGTTTTGAATAGAATGAATCTGAGGAGCAAAGATAGTGAACTTAGAAATATCTTATCATACAGGTAAAGATACCCCCCCCCAAAAAAAATTGGTTGGCAAAGAGTTAAGTCTGAACCGTATTATTCAAATTGCTTGTATATCAAACACCCAAACCTTTTATCATTTAAGTGTTAGAAAGAGATGTATCAGCATTAACCACTAGTTTATTAATACACATGAAGTTATTTCTTCTTGTTTATTAATGCACATAAAGTTATTGAACTGTATTTCTAATTCTTTGATACACATGGAATTAAAGAAAATCATTTATATCAGTTTATAAAACTAAACAAAACTATTTAGCAACAAACTATTCGCTTACGATATATATGCAAAAAAAAAAAGGAAACGTACGAATAAAGAAAACGGAAGAATGAAATATGCAAGAATGAATATCTCATAACAAAAATGATCGATGAAAAAAAATAAGAAGGACCAAAGTGAAAGCGAAAGTGAAAGCGAAAGCGAAAGTGAAAGCGAAAGCGAAAGCGAAAGTGAAAATAGAGGAAAAATGTAAAAATGAAATAGATATTAAACAGAAAGGAAACGCCCCCAACGCAATAGCACTGAAGATACCGTTAGATGAAATCATTTGTACCAGTTTATAAAACTAAACAAAACTATTCACTTACAAAATATATCCAAAATTATTCGGCATGAGATATTAGATATGTTGTTATACCATTAAAGAAAATAACCAACTAGTCTCAAATATAATAGACACACACACACAAAGTAAGAAATCATAGAAACAGAAAAAGAAAGAAAGACAAGTATAGTTATTTGGTTTGGTGGTTGGTATTGAAGGCTATCACAATGCAAGTGTAGAGATAAATAAGGTAACTATGGTGTTTTTTTTTTGTTAACCTGCGATTTATTCTTAATATTTCTTGATACAAATCTCTTCTACAGAAGATCTCCGGAGCTGAAATTATTGCTAGTGGCTGTCCAATTGTTTCTGTCTCATGCCTTCCAAACTCTCTGTCTGTGTGTGTGTGTTTTGTTTATTAACAGGATCATTTGATTCTTTTTTATGTGTATAGTGTGACATATGAAAGAAAAGAAAAGAAAATCCCAATAAGAATCGGCCGGAATCGAAAGCGGTCGGCCCAAATACACACTCCTTTCCCTGGTCGGGAAAGAACCTCACTTTTTCTCTTCCTTGCCTACCCTGCCCGTGATGTGGTCGGGTCTTTCGCCTGGGTCTGCCTGTCTGTATATCTCTCTTTAACTCCTCTCTCTACGAGAGTAAGTGTAGTAGTGTTTAAGTTGTATAAATATTTGCTGTGAAAAATAAAAAAGAGGAGGTCGATTTAATTGTCAAGAAGTGTTCTATCTCTCTGTCGCTATTTTTGTCACATATATACCCGTTTGGCCCTGAATCAGGAGAAAGCACATTTTTTTTGCAACGTGCCAGGTAATGTTGTGGTTGCCCGTCGCATCAGGAGTGATTTTGGTGTGACGAATACGAGTGGGGCTATCTCTATTCTGAGCATAGCATAATTGGGAGCTTGTCGGGATCTGGACCTCCCACTCGTAACAATAGTTATTTACTTAGACTAGCAAATATAGGCACCCTCCGGGTGCAAGTATTTTAGTTAAATTTTATAAGAAAATATCATATTAGATTAGAAAGGCTAATGAAACTGAATAAGAATTCAGATAAAAAGATTTTGAACAGAGGGGGTATGATTGAAAAATAGAACAACTTTGAAACTAACTCTTCCATCATTTTCCGTTACTCCCGTCTTTCATTGGTAAATTTTCCTAATTTAAACTGTTTAGTTAAAATAGAAAGTAAAGAATAATATTACAGTTATTTCTTCTTGTTAAGGGATTTTTAAAAAGATTTATTGAAGAGATTTTTGCTCATATTCAATAAGATAAAACCAAACAATTAGAAATCAATAATACTAAGCATATATTTATTAAAATCAATTTTTAAGATCAATATGCAAATTAGCCTTCCCATTCATACTGTAAACCTCTATTTTGTTGTATATATAAATACAATTGCATGTTATTAGTATGTAGATATGGTCAACATTATAAGTAATGTAAATCAATTTTATAAATAATTGAGGTTTAAATAAAAAATAAAATCATGGAGAATATGATGTAAATAACGAAAGGAATTGTGACTTGTATAGTAATATAGTTTCGGTTACAGATAGACAAACCCACAATCTCCATTATAATAAGATGTGGAGAAAAGCCAGGAGTATGGAGCACAGAATCGAACTCACGAACAATTGTCGGTTAATCTAACTATCTAACCATTACACCACGCGAGAAGGGGTAGGGAACACAATTAAATGTAAAGGAGGAAAATAAAAAAAAATAAAGACAACTGAAGATTGATTGATTGTTTGTTTTATCTTATGGCATGTCGAACCTTGTTGAGATATTTTGGTACTGAGCAATAAACTCAGCCCTGTCCCTTTAAACCAAGGAGACAGATGTTGCGAGAGGATATGGCCCCTTTGGATCCCGCTATTATTTATCTCTAACCGGTCCAGGGTCTCAAAAAAATCTGGGATTTGATGACAGTTGCATATAAAAGTTGTTTACCGTTCTTCAATTAATGTTACATAATCTATGCATAGATTATTGTCAACCCCCTGTATTTCTGAAGGGATGGCCCCTTTTCATATCACGGGCGGGACTTTCCATGGAATATTACAGAAAGCCCGCGAAGTACGTGAAGTCACGTGGGACCAAGTCAACCCATCAGTACCTGCTTGGACGTCCGATTAGAAGCATGGGCTCATTATGCACACGCGCGTTGTGTTAGTTAGAAGAAAACTTTTAGTTAAGTAAATAAAAGTTTAAAGAAATAAGATGGTCTTCTTGTTTGATGAATGTCTTGGCAAAAAGACTGACCAAGAAGAAGGAATAAATCAAAGACGAACAGCCAACAGGAATCTAGAAATAGAATTCAACATGGAGAGGAAGAATAGAAACGACTAGTAAAGGTATAAAGGTATCAACAGGGGGGGGGGTGTTATGCTGCGGTTATAGCTCGTTAGAGAGTCAACCCTTACACCAAGTGAGACCACTTTAGTATTCAGACACCTCAGCCACCACACAAAGAAAAGGATCAGCAAGGCAATTTTATTTATTATATTATTAAGATTTTTCAGACTGTTGTCCTTATCTTCATTGTCATATACACAATGTTCCAGCCAAACGTCTTACACAATGTTCTGATCAAAGGTTTTGGTTCAAAGTTCCATGAAGGCTCTCAAATTTGATGAGAAGGTTCCAGAATTCAACGAAAAGATTTCCAGGTTAAACAATAATGAACACCTGAAGAAGGCCAGAAGGCACTGTTGGATTATCTAAAGGTGTATAAGAAATTGCCACTTATATTTATGGACTTTACCAACATCAAGAGCTGGCATTGACCAATTAAAAATGACATAGAATTCA
This sequence comes from Doryteuthis pealeii, assembly GCA_023376005.1. Lineage (NCBI taxonomy): Eukaryota > Metazoa > Mollusca > Cephalopoda > Myopsida > Loliginidae > Doryteuthis > Doryteuthis pealeii. The sequence continues at coordinate 32,607,888 of CM042167.1, forward strand.
TTTAAGGTCGTTGGTAATGGCCCTGAAATCAGTTGCTAAATGGACTTAATAGCAGAAAGACTAAAAGTGGATTCTCTACAACAAGTAAACTCTTGTTCTCCCTAAGATTTCAAGGAGTACAGCTGGACTTTATACTACTAAGACTACAAGGCAAAGATGTTTTGTTCTATCTATGCTTAATAGATAAATATTAATTAATTTTCAATGTTTTAACTCGTTTCTTAAAACTCATATTTCTTTCTCTATTTAATCCATAGATGTGTCTCTAACAGGTATTGGTCAGAGTGGACCGGGGACTAATAGTGATGAACTGGTGCTGTGATTATAGCTCGTTAGAGAGTCAACCCTTACACCAAGTAAGGACTGAAATGGAGTGCTGTTACGTTGTAACATTCACGGCACTAAAACGATATATGTACCGTAGTCCTTTTTTCTTTCTTGGTACTAAAACTCCAAAAGTCACCGTGCTGAAATGGTGCCGATAAAAATCATAACACAAGAAACATGTCGTCACAACTGCCAGCCTTTATTATCGTGCTCGTATAGTGGGCTCCTACCAGAGAGGAGGAAAGGCAGAGAGAAAGAGAGAGAGAGAACACTACTAGATTACTGGTTCTCATGAGGGACCCAGGTCAGGTCCGTACCCTACGACCGCCGCCCGCAAAAAGAGAACGAACCCTTCTTTTTTGTTCCACGTCACCACGTGACATCCGGTCAACACCCGACTTCCGCTTGCGGTCAACACCCGACTTCCGCTTGCCACTCAATTCTTCGTTCGGGGTCACGCTACGGTCAAACTATCGTTCATCCTGATTTACACCTTTATTATTTCTTCCTCCTCCTTCCATTAGTAGTCCTAGCTCACAAAAGTCAGGAATATACCCATCTTGCAACAGTGCTTCATGTCATGGGACCAGTTTAGTATTCAGACACCTCAGGCACCACACAAAGAAAAGGGTCAACAAGGAATCTGTTCTGTCGAGGTTTTCTTGGTTAAATCATTTTAAAAAGCCAGAAATGCACACATACAGGAGAGAGAAACATTCTCCATGTAAGAAATGTGACAAAAGTTTTTGTCAGAAAAGCAATTTGATAAGTCATCAAAGATATTTTGTTCTATCTATGCTTAATAGGTACTTTCAATATTTTAATACATTTCTTAAAACTCATGTTTTTTTTCATACAGTTTTATTTTGTTTTGTTTTACGGCATATCAACCTCAGTGGGTCATTTAATGCCGATAAAGTTTTGAAAAAAAATCAATTCTTAATGGATAATACAATTTTTTTATAAACACATTTTTCTATTTAACCCATAGATGGGACCCTAACAGGTACTACCACTCCGGGTCAGAGTGGACCAGGGAGCAATGGTGATGAAGGGGTGCTCCACATTCCCCAAACCTCCAAAACTGGAACCTCACCATCAGATAGATTTTAACGTCATTCCCAGGACATGTAGACCCGCGGCCACAGCCTTCTAGCACCCATATGATAAAAAGGGGTTGGGGGTTGCCATAAGGGCAATAGGGTTGGGAAAATCATCATATTTTTTCTCTATTTAATCCACAGATGTGTCTCTAACAGGTACTGGTCAGAGTAGGACTGCTCAGCAACCATGATTCCATCCTTAAGCATTATGGGTTGCCATCCACGGCCAATAAGTTGTCCAATTTGAGGAGGAGGTTTTACCCCTCTACAGAGGTGCAGTCAGTGTATTCTCCAGCCGCAGCCAAAAGGGTTGTCTGCTAATCCAGCTTTCTAACCGTTACACCACGCAAGACGAGGAAACGAATACACTTAAATGCAAACATAGGAGAAAAAATGAAATAAGAAATAAAGAAATAAAGGCAACAGAGGAATGGAATATGTAAGAATAAACATCTTATAAAAAGTTATCGGTGAATAAAATAAGAAAGACCAAATTGAAAGCGAAAGTGAAAGTAAAAGTAAGAAATAAAAAAAAATGAAATAAAAGATATGAAACAGAAAGTGAATGCCGCCAACGCAACAGCACTGAGAAAACCGTTAGACGAAATCATTTCTACCAGTTTATAAAACTAAACAAAAATATTTACCTACAAACTATTCGCGTACAAAATGTATACAAAAATATTTCTACCAGTTTATATCAAACGAAATAAGGACAACCAAAATGAAATCGAAAGTGAAAGCGAAAGTAGGAAATGAAAAAAAAAATGAGATAGATATAAAAGAGAAACTGAATGCCGCCAACGCAATAGCACTGAGTATTACCGTTAGCCGAAATGAGCTGATGTCAGTTAAGATGTTGTCATATCCTATGCGAATATAAACAATGGGCGTAGATTTATAAAGCCAAAAGAGAAATGAGTAAACAAATTCTTTTGCTTTTGTGGGTGCTGGCAGAATACTGAAGACGTATTCATGTCGGCCGATCCGATTATGGTGTTTCAACGAAATAATTTTGACATTTATAGATCTGTTTGCACGGTTTTTAGTGCACGTTGTCACCAAGCTTTCGTGTTTATACTTGCGTCTCTTTTTGGGGAGTTTGTGTTTATCCACCCGTAGGGGGTATTTAGTCTATTTCTCAATCGCACAATCAATATATACACAATTCCACAATTGCGCATGATATTTTCCTCACGATAGAATTTCATCTTAATTCAGACGCAGAAACAAGTCGTTTCTGGCGTTTTTAGTTTTCCTGAGGAAGGTGTACCTTGAACACCGAAACCGTTTTAGAGAGAAAAACATTTTTCTACAACTATATATATATATATATATATATATATATATGTGTGTGTGTGTGTGTGTGTGTTTGTTGTTTTTTTTAAGTTGGGCGTTATTACGAAGCATCTAAAGATAAATGAATGAACTCGATGTTATGGAGTATTGGATTCACTTATTTTTATTATTTTTTATCATTAATTTTCGGGTTCGTTAGATACCCTTTATCAAATGACTGTTGTTCCTGTTCAACGGATCTTTTTGTCTATGTTGTTATTGACAGCGGCAGCGTCTGTAAAAAAAATTATAATAACGGAGTATTCCGATGTCAGCGTTCAGTCCCCTCACGTGAGTTTGTAATTTTAGAATCCATTTAGTTTCTGCTTGTTTTCGAGATTGCGTTGTTGGAAATGCGTGTTCTATTAGAATGCATTTGAGGTATGTAAGGTTGTGTGGTAGGGTGTTAAAGTGAAGTGCTATTGTACTATGCAGGGATTTGAGTTTTATTGTGGATTTGTGGTTATTTAATCTTAGTCTAAAAGATGCTGATGTTTCTCCCACATATCCACTATTTGTGCATTGTGTGCAGTATATGTAATATATGATATTAGCGCTATCGCATGTTAAGTGTGGTGGATGGATTGTTATGTTCGAGTGGGTATTTTTATTTCGGTTTCCGTATATATATATATATATATATATATATATATATATATATATATATATATAATATATATATATATACATGCTCCCAACTTTCATGGAAGAGCACTGTAGGTTAGACATTAATTGATCTTTCACCTTTTAGCGTAAAACATTTACTCGCCGGTTTTTAATAGTCTTGACTTCTCTGGTGATTGTAAAAACATACATAAAATTGTTTGTATCAATTAATTGTTCGCCCCTGGCTGATAGTCCACGATAGCCATGAGAGTAAGGAGCTTGAAAGACGAAAATTCTGTCGGTTTTCGCACCTGGCTAGAGGTAGCCTTTAAAAAGTCGAGTCGCAGTAAGGAGAAGTAAACTTCGAAAAAAACAAAAAAAACACGAGACGAGTGTTTATAACGTAGAAAAAAAAAACGACACAAAAACGCGTCCATTTCTGAAAACGTCTCTGATGATAAAGTTACTTTGAAATCGATAAGACTAAACATCTTTTAATTTTTATTTTATACGCACTGTAATTGCTTTCCTAGCATTAATAAATAAATAATATATATATATATATAAGTGCTTAATTGGAGTCATACCTAATTTAGAAATTAATTAATTAATAATGAATTAGGCGGGAATACCTATTAAATGTATGGCTAAACAAATCGAGAAAAATCAATCTCTGTATGTACATTTCGGCCTATTAGGCCTCATCAGCAGAGCTATAGATCGGAAGACCGCCCTGTGCGTGATTTGAAACCGGACTGCCAAGCTGACAGGCCGATCCCATAACCTCAACACTAAACGAACTTCTTAGATTTTTATGATTTGTTTAGAGTAGGTTAACATATGACTCCAATTAAGCACTTATTCTCCAAAAAATTATCGGCAAAAAGCCATTCTAAACAAACCTTATATATATATATATATATATATATATATATATATATATAATATCCCATTGACCAGTCATTCTAACTGATGTACAATTATCTTGATTCATCTTGTTACTAGATAATGATGGATGATAGTACATCCTAACTATCATCGCAATATACAACTAACTCGAAGGTTTGATTCACAGTTCTTAACTGCCCTTACTTTGGCTAAACGGGCGGTCGGAGAAATCCCTCTGAGTAATGGGCTGTTCACGTCAAACCCTAGTACCTATATGACTGACACAACCTTATTGCCCTTATGTAAAGCTTTTAAATGCCATCGTTGGCCAGTTGAAAAGGGCTTTAAAAAAGTCCTGTGTTATGGAATCCTTTGGTAAGCGTATAAGTCCTATCCTACGTATGGGTAAAGGTCCAGTGATTTAATCCTATGTCTGCCGTCCATGAATGTCACAGTAATTATAAACAGTAGGGTCGTGATTAAGTATTGTATCAGCCTCAAAGTACTGCCAGTGATTGGCCAAGAGATAGATCACATAATCTCGGCTAGTCTATAAGTATGGGCGAGGATCAAGCACGCGCCTTATATACCAAAAAAGTCAACAATAACAAACCCCCTATACTTTTAACTTATATATGCTAGAAGCGCTTGGTGTAATGGTTAAAGTCATGGGAAATGGACTCGCCGCCCCAAGTTCAAATCCTGGATGTGGTAATTGCATTTCAGCGCTAATACCCTTGGGAAAGTTATGAATCCTAATCTCCCTCCAGCTATGGATAAATAGTTGGGCAGACTGGGCTCTTTAACCTTGGTTAGGCAACCGGTCTAAGAGAAGGAAAACTCTGAATTCAAACCTGTTGAACTCCGCTTAAGAAACTGACTTTGTGTCACATCCTGCTCGTGCGGAGGAGTTGGTATAATATATATATATATATATATATATATATTATATATATATATATGCTAGAATGACGTTAAACTCTACCTGATGGTGAAGTTCCAATTTTGGTTTTCTGGGGAATGTGGAATTCACCTTCGTCACCAATACTCCCAGGTTCACTATGACCCAGAGGTCAGTACCTGTTTGTGTCCCATTTATGGGTTAGATAGATTAAAAAATGAGTTTAAAAAAGGAAATACCCAACAAGAATGAATGATATAAAATAAATATATACGGTATAAAATAATTCAATAAGGTTTGACGTGCCATTAAATCCAACCAAACAACCAACCAGCCAAGTAGCTAAAGGTATATAGTAGAGTAGGTTTTCTTATATCACTAGTGAGAGAGGGAATCCCGGGAATCCGTGCCGTCAGCGTGACTTGATGATGATGTTGATGATGATGATGATGATGGGCACCAAATTCGATGTTCCTCAGTATAAGTCGTCGGAGTGGCCTAAAGTCGGATCAGCCGAACAGCGAGGGAGCCTATCCCCTATTCACTAGCGCTAGCCCAAGGAGATTGTTTCTGCGTCTGAGACGGAGTGTCACACCAGGTCCAACCTGCTTTGAGTTGGCGAGATCTAGAACCTTGTGGTTTTAGTCGGATGGTCTAAACGGTCCTAATCCTCTGTATATTTTGCAAAAACCTTCTTCTTCTTCTTCTTCTTTTCTATTATTTTAGTAGTAGTATTTCTTCTTCTTCTTCTTTCTTCTTCTTCTTCTTCTTCTTCTTCTTTGTAGTATATTATAGATTAAGTAGTAGTAGTTTCTTCTTCTTCTTCTTCTTCTTCTTCTCTTCTCTTCTATTCTCCTTCTTCTTCTTCTTATAGGTTCTTCTTCTTCTTCTTTTTTCTTTTCTTCTTCTTCTTCTTCTTCTTCTTCTTCTTCTTCTTTGCTGACTAAGCTGTGTTAAGTAAATATTTAATATAATGGAGAAATAATAGGTTTCTTAAGATGTCTGCTCGGTTTTAAAAGAAGCTTTTTTATGGCGGGATTATTTTGATTGGTTTCTATCTGATTAGAGACGTCAGAAAAAAGAAATGATTACTTTTGCAGTCATGCCCGACCGATAGAGTGTGGGTTAATCACATGCATTTGTTTACAAACCAACAAGACCAAGTCGGTTGAAGAGGGGTATGCGCTATTGGATCATGAATAAACGAAGTTAGTTGGCTGCTATCTTAGTGATTTCTTTCGCTGATTTTTCAATAGAGTGGGCGAGGCAGTCCAATGTCGGTATCAGCCAAACAGGGAGGGAGTCTATACCATTTCCACTAGCGCTATAGACTAAGGAATTAACATTCGTTACCATTACTTCCAGGTTCACTATGACCCAGAGGTTAGTACCTGATTGGGTCCCATTTATGGGGTAAATAGATTAAAAATGAGTTTAAAAAAGGGAATTCCCAACAAGAATGAATAAAACAAAAAATATGTAGCGTGTCTTGGACTGGAATACCTCGGCGGGGTCCATCCCTCTCCAGGTCTATTCCGTTTTCCTTCTCCTATATTGTTTGCCATATCATGGTTAAAGAGTCTAGTCTGTCCAACCATTTACCCAGAGCCGGAGGAAGAATAGTTGGATTTATACATTTCCCAAAGAAATTAGCGCTATGTGAAATAGTCTCGTATATGATTTGATCTCGGATAGCAGACTTCACTCCCTACGACGATAATCTTTACGCTACGAGTACACGAAAACGAAAATAGAAGGAAAACACAAAGGGAGTATGTTCTATTCTGAGTCATTTTTCTTTTCTGAAGTTTGCATTTTAACTTTCAATCTATTATTTATTCATTTAACTTGTATCACAGGCATCGCACTTTGTCATGCTTAAAGTGTATTGTTGAAGTGTTTTTCTTCTTTTTTTTTATGACATAAAAGCATCTCACAAACAATCACTCAAGTACAATAAAATTGAATCAGTTTTCATTTTAAAAATAAAATTAGTCAATAATGGTTGACAGTCCATAAAATCCAACCAAGCAACCAACCAGCCAAATAGCTAAAGGAATATAGTAGGTCAGGTTTCGTTATCTAATATCACTGGTGAGAGCGGGAGTCCTGGGATCCGTGCTGTGAGCACGACTTGATTATAATGATGATGGGCACCACATTCGATGTTCCTCAGTATAAATCATTGGAGTGGCCTAAAGTCGGTATCAGCCGAACAGCGAGGGGGTATATCCCCTTTTCACTAGCGCTAGACCAAGGAGATTATTTTAGCATCTGAGGTGGAGCGCACAACTTACCATCAGCTCCTCATTTTCCCGCATAGATCCCTGTGCTACTCCTACGCAAAAGCTTTTTTGTAAGTCTTTGACAACTTATGCCTACCAAACAGACTTTCTTTAATTTCAGTTTCAAATTACTACTGTTAAATAGCGCATTCTCTCACACATTCACACGGCTGAAATTCCATTAAAAAAACAATGATTTCTGGGATTGGTATTTCGTCTCACAATTTGAATGGGAACGCTGCCGTAACGTAGCGTTTTGATGTATGGCTTATCTAACATTGTGAATACCAACAAAGGTCTTTGTAAATTTATTATCCATTAATATTATATATATATATATATATATATATATATATATATATATATATATATATATTATAATGTATTAATTTGAAAGCAATTACAATGCAAGTAAAAAATAAAAACAAAAGATGTTATTTTTTTGTGTCCTATCGATTTCAAAAGTAAAACTTTATCATCAGAGACGATTTTCGGAAAACTATTTAGTGTTAAACATAGAACACTATATTATCAAGAATATATACATATATATATATATATATACACATATATTACATATATATATATATATATTATAATATATATAATACATATATAATTATATATATACATATATATATATATATATATGTGTGTGTGTGTGTGTGTGTGGTGTGTGTGTGTTTAAGTATTAGTGAATGCAATGAAATGGAAAATAATTAATTAAATAAATGAAAAAAATTCTAAAAGATCTCCGTCTGGAAAACTTTTTTCATTTAATTCATTCATTTTTCATTTCATTCATTAATTCTTAACTAAATAATTTAGAAACATACGCGAAGACTTATATTTCATACATACATACAGTAATATATATATATATATATATAATACATATATATATATATATATATATATATATATATATATATATATATATATATATAATATATATATATATATATATAATATATATATATAATATATCGTGTGTGTGTGTGTGCACTTGATGATTCGTAGACACAGAGTAACAAAGACAACATCAAAGACAACCACCCAACAGATCGCTTGACTGACACGTGACCCCAAAGAAAAGAACTTTGAAAATGATTAAAAAAATTAAACAGTCAACCTTGGACAAATGGTGATTCCACCTGAAATATTATGATTAATAAATAAGATTAAAAACACCATGTTCATCACTTTGAATTTGTTATCATTTTCCATGCTTCCGATACACCACGTAAAAGTTTCTTCCATTCATCATACACACACAGACACACACAAAACCTATATATATATATATTCATTTCCATTTGTTTGATTTATATATATATATATATATATATATATATATATATATATATATATATATATATATATATATATATATATATTATAGTGTACAATACATTTAATGTGCAATTTTTACCTTTGGTTTCCAGGCAGCATGCTTGCTACCCTAGAAACCAAAGGTATCAACTGCACCATAAATGTATTGTACACCATGATAGACAAATTAATACAGCTCTTACAAAAGTAATCGAGCACTTGATTCTCCAATACTAACAAAGGAATAATAATAATAATAATAATAATAATAATAATAATAATGAAATTCGATCGATATATAATATATAATATATATATATA
>CM042167.1:32623439-32638439 GCA_023376005.1 Doryteuthis pealeii
AGAGAGAGATTCCCAGTCCGAACGTCATGATGAAGGCCGGCCATGAATTTGAAATGCAATATTTTCTTGAGTAGCACAATGATATGTGCGTAAAGTAAGGAGCTGATGGTAGGTGTGGCGCTCCACCCCAGACGCTAAAATAATCTCCTTGGTCTAGTGGAAGTGAAAAGGGATAGACACCCACGCTGATTGGCTGATACCGACTTTAGCCCGCCCCGACGACTTTACTTACTTTATATTAAAAAAAGCCAGTCGTACATACAAGTGTTAGCCATGAGAGGTTGTCCCAATATATAATTAAGATATATTTTGCAATTAAAAGCTTCAAAATATCAGATTTTTTCTTTGTAATGGGGGGCATATATTCAATTTGAATTCTAGTTATAGTTTATTCACTTTGTTTAAAATGACAATGTTCTCTGTTTTAAATATTGAAATTGCTAATTTTTCAAACCAATTTCTAGGCTAAATGTTGTGATTTCTAGCCGAGTGCTCTACCGACTGAGCAGATCCGGCCTATGACCCGAAAAGGGTTGATATGTCGTAAAACAAAACAACTAATTAACCCATTCTTTTTCCTTTCTTTCCTTCTTTTATCTTTTCATGGTGTTCGATTAAAAAGGTTAGCGTTATCGCTTCCCTGCGCTCATCCCCCCTCTATCTTTACTCTACTCTCTTTCTTTTGTGCTTTCTTTCTTATAACATTGTTTCTGTGTATCACGTCCTTTTTCTTTCCTTTCTTTCTTTATAGTAAAAACGGAATGGTCCACTATTTAGCTGAGGTGATGGCACTCATAAGAAATAATTCGGTAGATAAGCGACACCATATAATAAGAATTACATTTTTGAATTTCATCTTGGACGATTTGGACGGTCTCATTTTTAACCAGAGGGTGTTGCAAGATAATAATTAAGGGACATGAGTATATATTTAACCAATACCTGGTAGGATGAAGAGGTCTATACAGTTCCCACGGGTATTAGTCCGAAAGCGAACGTAATAGCCGGACCGGAATTCGAACACGCTTAGTACAATTTCGCATGTCTAGCATGTTAACCGCAACGCCTCTGGGACTCCTCCTCCCTAGAAATAGGTCCACTATCGATCCTTGTAGAACAACAGTACTTATACCATTTATCCCATTACGAAGAGTGATCGGGTTATCCCTTCCCATGAGTATTACTCTGAAAGTGAATGTAGTGCGCGACTGGAGTTCGAACTCGCCTACTCCGATGTCGCAGTCCAGCCGTTAGCTACTACGCCACTGGGACTCTCCCATCCCTAGATACGTCCACTATCGTTCTTGTAGAAGAACAGCACTTGTCCCATTTAACCCATTACGAAGAGAGATCGGGTTATCCCCTCCCATGAGTATTAGTCTGAAAGTGAACGTAGTTGCGCGACTGGAGTTCGAACTCGCCTACTCCGATGTTGCAGACCAGCACATTAGCTATTACGCCACTGGGACTCTCCCATCCCTAATATGTTTCCACTATCCATCCTTGTAGAAGAACAGTAGTGTTACTATTTAACCCATATCTAGATGATGGTGTTATACCTTTTCCATGTGTATTTGTCTGAAAGTGAATGTTGTAGTTCGACTGGAGTTCGAACTCTCCTACACTGATGTCGCAGTCTAGCATGTAAGTCACTACGCCAAGAACACTCCCCATCCCTAAATATAGGTCCAATATATCTCCTCGTAGAAGAACAGTAGTGTTACTATTAAACATATACCTGGTGGGATGAGGTAGCCTATACATTTTCTCGGGTCCGAAATGGATCGTGGTAGCGCGACTCGAATTCGAACAGGCTTACTACGATGTTTTAGTCAAATTAATCAAGTAAGTATTCTTAATAGATTATTAATACAATTTGTGAGGTTATTATTATTAAAAAATAACTAACCTGAAGGTACAGTTCCTTATTTGATACAATACAAAATATACCGTATTCGTAATCTCATTTCATTTCTCAGGGACACCGATAGTAGGAGGACTAGGGCACTTACTACACGCATAAAACCCCAAATTTGTTAAAAGGGGTTCCTTAGCTTTGGTCGACAACCCATCAAAGTCAACGAAATGTCCGACACAAAACTTATGCTGATTTCAAGAAAAGGCTAGGGGAGTAAACCCGAAAACAAGTCAGGAGCCGAAGTCCCTAATGTGGCCTAATGCTGAAATCCAGTTCTACCCATCAACTCCTGTGACACTACCGTTGCCAAACACATTGGTACCTTACCTTTCCTTTGGATCACAGCGGCAGTGTGGAGAGGGGGGGTCTGTTGCATGGGCAACAGCTTATCCTCCACATGAAACCACTCAAGCTATGTAGTTCGAGAAAAAAAAACGTTGACACTACTCCATCGTCTTTCCAACCACCAACCCACCATACAGAATTAAACTCTCGAATTCAAACAGGCTTACTACGATGTCTTAGTCCAGGATGTTTTTGCCACTACGCCACAGGTACAATCTCCCTAGAAATAGACCCACTATCACTCCTTGTAGAAGAACAGTAGTACTATTTAACATATGAGATGAGGGGGCATTTCCTCAGTCGTTAGAGCGTCCGACTAGGAACCACGTTTTTGTTCGATACCGGCCCTTGCCTACACAGCGCATGAATAGCACAGGACGGTAAAGTGAGGAGCTGATGGTAGGTTTGACGCTCCGTCGCAGAAGCCAAGACAATCTCCTTAGTCTAGCGCTAGTAAAAATGTGATTGACTCCCTCGCTATCTGGCTGATATCAACTTTAGGCCACCCTGACGACTTTACTTACTTATACATTTTTCCCACGGCTATCCTTGTAGAAAAACAGTAGTAGCCCAATTTAACCCATACCTGGTGGAATGAGGAGGTCTATACATTTCCCACGAGTATTAGTTCAAAAGCGTGACTGGTGTTCGCACTCGCTTACTACGATATCACAGCCCACTATGTCAGCCACTGCGCCACGGGTACTCACGTACTCTGTTACTCAAGTACTTAACGGAAACTAGGAAAAAAAATTAATAAATAAAAGAAGGTTGGCTGAGAAAATCCATACCGTAAAACGTACTTGTTACAGAAAGTGCAACGGTATTGGTAAGATGTGGTTGCTGCGGTCTATTTTCAAAGAAATCAGTACAAGCAAACCTTTATTAGTATCGACAGGACTATAATTAAACTAGGATCACTAAACATTACAGTTGTACTAGTAGCTACTGTAATGAAGTCGAAACAAGCAGTAGTCGTAGGTTTAATACAATTTTTTCGTACTAATACTAATTGTCCAAGTGCTGTCTCATCTTGACAGCGATGTCATCATTGTCTGTAGTGTAAACATGTACGTTTTAAAATAGAACGGATGTGGGATACAATTAAATTGGTTTCCTACTAATTCTTTTTCAAAACAACGAATAGAAAAAATACTAAGCTTCATATCCACTGCAAAAAATGAATAAATGAAATAATAATAATAATAATAATAATAATAATAATAATAATAATAATAATAATTGATAAATTAATTATGCAAAAAATTAGATTTTGACTATACAACAAAATGGTATATGCATAAACCATAATCTGTTCTTGAGAACGAAACGCATAAAATTCTCTGGGACTTAGAAATAAAAACGGATCACCTTATCCCAGCAAGAAGACCCAACCTAGTGTTGATAAACAAAAAAGAAAGAACTTGTTAACTGGTGGATTTTGCAGTGCCAACAGATCACAGGGTGAAGCTGAAGGAAAATGAAAAAATGGACAAATATCTGGACCTTGCCAGAGAACTGAAAAAATTATGGAATATGAAAGTGAAAGTGATACCAGTTGTAGTTGGTGCACTTGGAACAGTCCCAAAAGGATTGGAAAAGGGTTTGGAATGTTTGGGAATCAGAGGAAGGATTGAAACCATTCAGAACACTGCACTGCTACAATCTGCCAGAATACTCAAAAGAGTCCTGGAGACCTGAAGAGACTTGGTGTCACTCAGATTCCAGTGAAAGACCATCAGCTAATGCTGATGTGAAAACTCAAAAAGAGTAAATAATAATAATAATAATAATAATAATAATAATAATAATATGGATAAACAAAAAAAAAACAACAAAAATGGGAAGAAAACAATTATATGGACACTTCAAACGACAAATCCGAGAGGTTGCACATGATAAGACTTGGACATGGTTAAGAAAAAGATACCTCAAAAGATAAACTGAATCACGAATATTTGCTGCACAAAATAATACCATAAAGATAAACTATATCAAAGCAAAAATTGTAAATAGTAAATGTAGACTGTGCGGTGACAGAGATGAGACTGTAAATCATGTATTAAGTGAATGTAGCAAACTAGCACAGCGATAATACAAAGCTAGGCACGACTGAGTTGGGAAGGATCCACTGGGAATTATGCAAAAAAATTTTGACCATACAACAAAATGGTATATTCATAAACCAGAATCTGTTCTTGAGAATGAAACGCATAAAATTCTCTGGGACTTTCAGATAAAGACGGATCATCCTATCTCAGCCAAGAGACCAGACCTTTAACAAAAAAAAGAAAAGAAAAAAAAAAGAAAACATATCAACTTGTGGACTTTGCGGTTCCAGCAGTTCACAGGCTCAAACTGAAAGAAAATGAAAAGATGGATAAATACCTGGAACTTGCCAGAGAATTGAAAAAGCTGTGGAATATGAGAGTGAACGTGATACCAATTGTAGTTGGTGCAGTTGGAACGGTCCCACAAACTTGGAAACAGTCAGACTGGAGGAACTGGGAATCAGAGGAAGAATTGAGACCATCAAGACTACTGCATTGCTGCAATCAGCTAGAATACTCAGTAGTTTTTAATAATGAACATCTTACAACCCATATGTAATATCGTTAGTAAACCTTAATAAAAGCAATCTGAACCTTTTAATAAGACCATCTTACAACCGGTATGAATAGGTGCTGTTATTTTAAATAGATTGGTCGAAACGTAGAATATTTTCCCCCTTTTCAGCATAAAATGACTTCATAATAAATTGGGGAAATCATGCCCTTGGCAAGCGTTCCTTTGGGCTGAGCGAATGTCACTTTCGTGGGAGAAAGATATATTTTTCAGTGACAGTTTCGTTAAATGTGTTTTATACGCCATGAAATATGGTTATATTCTTTGTTCATTTTCCTTCCAAAATATCGGGTCTACCTACACACGACTCATAAAATAGCAAGAAAAAAATGGACAAAGAAATTTATCGATCTGTATAGTATTATACAGGTTGTGCGCAAAAGAAACGGTACATTTAGATGCGACTTTGCCGGTTGCTCTCAACTGAAATAATGTATTACGCTGGCTGTGACATTTAGAATAAAAATGCATCACGCTATATTGGTTTAAACCTAAGTTGTGGAGGCGCGTGGTGTAATGTTTAGAGTCATTGGATAATAGACTCGTCGACCCGAGTTCAAATCTCGGACGGGGCTGTTGGCATTTCACATATTACAGTGACTGTGACATTTAGAATAAAATTTCATCACGTTATATTGGTTTAAGCTTATATTGGTTAATTCCAATATGGTTTAGGGTTAAGTTGTGGAGGCACGTGGTGTAATGTTTAGAGTCGTTAGTTAATGGACCCGTCGACCCGAGTTCAAATTCATATTATGGTAACTGTGACATTTAGAATAAAAAATCCATTACGTTATATTAGTTTAAGCCAATTCTGGTTAAATCCAATATTGATTTAGGTTTAACTTGTAGATGCGCTTGGTGTAATGTTTAGAGTCGTTGGATAATGGACTCGTCGACCCGAGTTCAAATCCTGAACAAGGCTGTTGGCATTTCACATATTACAGTGACTGTGACATTTAGAATAAAAGTTCATCACGATATAGCGGTATAGTGGTTTAAGCTTAAGTTATGGAGGCGCGTGTTGTTATGGTTAGAGCTGTTGGATAATGGACTGGTCGACCCGAGTTCAAATCCTGGACGAGACTGTTGGCATTTCACATATGACAGTGACTGTGGCATTTTCAATAAAAACACATCCCATTATATCGGTTAAAGCTAATATGGGTTTAGGTTAAAGTTGTGGAGGCACGAGATGTAATGGCTAGAATCGCTGCATAATGTACTCGTCGACCTGTGCTCAAGTCCTGGACGAGGCTGTTTGCATTAAATATTATAGTGACTATCGCATTTAGAATCTTTTTAAATACATCGCCCTCCGTAAGCCTATATTGGTTTAAGTATAAATAGTCGAAGTGCGTAGTGTAATGGTTTTTGTCGTAGGATAATGTACTCGTTCACCCGAGTGCAAATCCTGGACGAGCCTGTTTGCATTTCACATATCGCAAATTCCCTTGTGAAATTGAGAAAAGTATGTATCCAGCTACTTTCCCGCCCCAACTACGGGTAAATAGTAGGGCAAACTGGGCTTTTTAACCTTGGCTAGGTCACCAGTCTTGGAGAAGGAAAACTCTGAATTCAACCCTATTAAACTCAGCTTAGGAAATTGATCTATCTCGCGTCGCATTCTGCTCGTGCAATTGAGTTGGTATATATATATATATATATATATATATATATATATATATATATAGTATATATGTGTGTGGTGGGTGGGGGTGGGGGTGTTCAAGTTTAAGTTGTGGAAGCGCATGGTGTAATGGTTAGAGTAGTAGGATAATGGTCGATTCGAGTTCAAAACCTGGATGTTGATGTTTGCATTTCATATAGCGCTAATATTCTTGATAAAGGTAAGCATCCACCCATTCTCCCCCAGTAGGGCAAGTTTGATAAATATGTATGTATGTATGTATGTATGTATACCCAGGATAGTATGATGAAGTGTCTAGTGTGCTTTGGTATTACCGGCGATAATTGGGAGTCACTGACATCTGATCGTAGACAATGGAGTGCTGCGATATACAGGGGTGCAGAACTGTTTGAAGCTACAAGGGTGGACCGAGCAAAACTCAAGGGAACGTGTCGAAAACGTGAAGCTCTGCCAGCCAATTCTGGTGATGTGTGGATATGTGAGGAGTGTGACCGGGCCCTATTGTCAAAAGCGGGTTTGGTCAATCACATAAAATCTCACGAGAGCTACCCGACTTTAATTGTTGTCTCTACCACACTCTAAGACCCAGCATGATCCACAACACCAGGACAATGATGAGTATACTACACCTGTCGACACAGTCAACACCGATCGTTATGCGTGCCAGATATGTTCTATCATATGCAGGACTTTGGTGGGATTAAAGTGTCATGAACGAGCCCACAAACGGACAATGGATAAAGGAGTGGCAATCGCCTGACAAGGCGTGTGGTCAATATACCCAGGATACTCCCATTTGGGAAGAATCTTATCCCTCTGCGGGAGATATGGTCAAGGTATACTATGCCACATCGCCGATAGAGACAGACGATTTCGAAGAAAATCAACCTTTTATTCATTGTTTATTCTGTCTTATTGAAATACAGTTTCAGCCTCGACTCTTTTTTTTTAACATACTCCTTAGAATTGAATGCAAAATGTGCTTATAGAAAATGCAAATGAGATGTTGATAGGATCTGAGACCCAATTTTTTTCATCAAATATTAGAATTTCATAAGTATATAATAAATGCATAAAGATAAACATATTTTTTGTGTGCCAAATAGGGAACATGAATATAAACATTTTATAATCAACCAATATTGGTCGATTAAACTAGGTAGGTTGGTTGGTTGGTTGGTTGGTTGGGTTATATGATACTGAAGTCAATATTTCTTTCCAATTAGAGTAAATGGTTTAAAATAATCAAATATATCCACCATTTAGAAGATGATGGTTAGAAATGTTTGGGTTGTATTAGAAGCATGGGGGAATAAAAGAAAACAAGACAAAGAAATCAAAGTAAAGAATATTGTTTTGTGGTGTAATGGTTTGCAAGATTCACAGACCATTGTTACTGAGTTCGATTCTCATCTTAAGCTGTGGAATTGTGTCTCACGTTATCAAAATATTGCAGCACTTTTGACTCTCTATAGTCTTTGGTTAGCAATCGCTAGATCTAAGGTAGAATCCGTTATAAAGAATACACATCATTTTTTTTCAAAATACAAGGTGTGTCAAAAGTATTGATACTTTTAGACACACCTTATTAATATAATATAATATATATATTATATATATATATTATATATATATATATATATATATTATATATAATATATATATACATTCAAAGGAAGAAAAACTTAACAAAACGTCATTTGACTAGAATAGATTTATTTCGACTAGAACTCAATAGTAACCTGGTCACATCAGATAGACTCATATTGAGTTCTGGTTAAAATAAATTTATTATAGCCAAATGATGGTTTGTTAAGTTTTTCTTTCTTTGAAAGTATAAATATTGCTCTTTAGGATAAATTCCTTAATAATCATACATTGAGCTCTCTTAAGGAATTGTAAAAATCATTGTATAAATGTATAAGTTTGAACATACATTGTGGTATGTTCAGTGAGATTTTGATTATCCCAAATAGAACCATCCCATACATATAGTCATTTGGATTATTTCACACACAGAGAATTTATCTGTGTATAGAAGAAAACCCAAATTATCAGAGAATTGCACGAAAACTGTGTCGTGATGAGATTATAAACACACGAGTTGTTTTAAAAGACATAACCAAAAGTTTGAATACGATGTCTATCAACGTAAGTACTTTCTCAATTCCTTTATTTTTTAAAATAGAAATGGGTTTATAAAAACAGATAACGATGAACCCCTGTTCAAAAACCATGTCACATTGTTGCTCGTTTTAATTAGACAAAACGTTCTTGGACAACGAAAATTGGGTTATTTCCTAGTGAGTAACATGAGTGACCCAGAAAAAACAGGACCCAAATTATTTATTTATTTCCCTATTAAACTAACCCAAAGCCCAACCCTTAACCTAACCCTAAACCCTAACCCTAAACCTTGTTAGACGTAAACTTAAAAAAATTAAAATTAACAGCTTTATTACAAAATTTGTGGGTTCCGTTTTTTCTGGATCACCCTGTAATGTTATGTTACTCAACTAGGGGGGTAGGCTTAGGGTTAGGGTTTAGGGTTAAAGTTTACGGTTAGGGTTAGTTTAATGGGAAAATAAATAATTAGGGTTTTGTTTTTTCTGGGTCACCCTGTAATATCATGTTACTCAACAAGGAAATAACCAAAAAGTGGAGACTAGTGTTATGGAGTGGGAAACAAAAATTGAACTTTAGGGATCTAGTGATGTACAGAAGATTTGGTGAAGAAAGATGAATCTTTCCTCCCAAAGAATACATTGCCTACATAAAGGCGATTGTCTAAATCTGCATGGCTTCAGAAAGATTACAGTTCAATGAATCCTGACTTGAATCCTATGACAAAATTGAAAGTTTGAAAATCGTCGGTCACCTAAAAAAAAGCTTCAGGAATTAGAACGTGTAACCATTGAAAAATAGTAACAGCTATTCCAATTTAGAAATAATTTCTGATTACACACAGTTTCTTACAACAAATATCTGGACCTTGCTAGAGAATATTAGAGTGAAAGTGATACCAATTGTAGGTGTTAGTTCTGATAGTACTATCTTACTTAAGTGAGAGAGAGACAGAGAGAGACATAGTCAGAGACTGAGAGAGATATATTTACTGTTGATATACGTTATTGAAATATATATTGCAAATGATACTAAGACATTATTAAACAAACAAGGGAATATTTGTACATCGTTGTATTATAGTGGTCAACGCTTGTACAACACGAATACCACTCTCTAAATTTTCATGATTATTATCCAGTGACAAACCGAAGCAAGATAACCGGTTAATCATGTCAATAGCAGGTGTTAAATCAGAGTTGTCCTTCTTCTAGTTGAATAACCTAACAAGGAATAAGGGTCCAACAATTAAGTTAAGGTCACACTACAGGAATTCAGATTCTTTTTCAATAAAACTGTCACGAGTCGACGAAAATAAAAAGGAAATGGAAAAATGATTACCAATTCCATGTTAGCCTCGCAGATTGAAGCTTCATATTGTGCGTCTATTTTCAGTTGTGGAATACATGGTGCTATATGTGATTCTGTTTAAATTATGAGTCTTAGACAGGAACTCTTGAAATTATACAACTATGTACAAATTCCAATATACTGGCTAATTACCAAATTCTTAATATATTGGCATTTTAAACTGTAAAGTTTTTAAATGCCATCCTTGGCCAGTTAAAATAGGGCTTAAAGAAAGTCTTATTTTATGGAATCCTTTGGTGATCCTTTGGTAAGCGTATAAGTCCTATCCTGCGTATTGATAAAGGTCCAGTGGTTTAATCTATGTCCGTCGTCAAAGAATGCTTGCGTAATTATGACCAGTAGGGTCGGTTAAGTATTGTATCAGCCTCAGAGTACTGCCAGTGATTGGCCATCACACACCTTATATCAAAATCTCAACATAAACTTAACATCATGATATTCATATTTTAAATGAATTTTATATATTAATTTACTATTTCTCTGAATGTTTGAGATGAGGCTTGAAGATTAGTATTATCTGCATTATTCGGACAATTGTCCCCATCTTCATTGTTATTGATGAGAAGGTTCCCGAGTCCGACAGGAAATACCCGTAGAAGGCCGAGGGCATATCGGCCGAAACGTTGTACAAATAACAATGAAGATGGGGACAATAGATAAACCTAATGAGTCAGATAAATCTACTAAAAGTTTCGCTAAGTGCTCTTCAGGGCTAAGAGAACTTAGCGAAACTTTTAGTAGGTTTATCTGACTCATTAAGTTTATCTTTATATATATATATATATATATATATATATATATATATATACAGCTGTTTGTGGCCGTACGGGTAAGAGGATTGGCAAACGAAAGTTCATTCGGGTCTCGAACCCGGCCAGGGGTAGCTGTTAAAACGGTATAACCACACTGATGAGAGGTGATACCTCGAAACACGTGTCTGTGGATTACTTATTATATGCTCCCAAATTTGGTTGAGCACTTTAATTAGAATGGATTTAATTGCAAAATTCACCGTATTCGGCGTACAGCTAAACTCTCTTTGTTTATATAATTTTTGAGGCCTCTAGTGAATTCATTCCGCTTAGAAATGTAGCGATTAAATAGTCTCTATATTTGACAGCTGCCTGTGGCCGTAGGATAGAGGATTGGCGAACGAAAGTTATTCGGGTCTCGAACCCGGCCAGGGGTAGCTGTTAAAACGGTATAACCACACTGATGAGAGGTGATACTCGAAACACGTGTCTGTGGAATATAATATATATATATATATATATATATATATGACTTAAACAAACCGTATCCCGTTATAATTCATTTCAGCCAGAACTAAAAAGAAAATTTAAAAATTCATTTGAGCTCTAGTCTCATCAGACGGGTTTTACAAAATACAGAGATCCTCTGAAATAAATAATATAAACATAATTTTGTCTCATTATTCACAGAATTCATGACAGATAATAATGATAGAATTATACAATCAAACTATTTATCGGGTTTTTGCTTACCGCAAGGTTTTAGCAACAAGTCCGGTATATTAAATATATATATATATATACATATATATATATATATATATTATATATATATATATATATATGTATATGTATGTATGTATGTATATAGCAATAACAAAATATATGTGTATATAGATGTTTCATGAATATATTATATGTATATATATTATATATATATATATATATATATATATTATATATGTGTGTGTGTGTGTGTGTGTGTGTGTGTTTTAATTATCATGTTTGGCTACATTATGATCCTCTCTTATCTGTTTTGTTATTAATTTATTGCAACTAGTGTTATCAATTGATAAGTTCCGCCCCATTAACTAGCCTCTCCTACTCGGCATCGCGGCGATCTTTATTTCACACTATTTTCGTTTTTTATTTCCTTACATTTTTTATCAGAATTTATAATCATTATTACTAATCTTTGTCATATTTATTAGCCAAAATCATCGTTACTCTCGTCTGAATAACACCATTAAAATATCAATTAAAAACAAGAAAGAAGGAAGGATAGACAAAACAGTTCAGTTAGTTTGTATCTAATATGATTGTGCCAGGTTGCTCAATGTACTACTGGTACTACCTGTTTCATAGACGGATCATCTACTGTAAAGTTATTGCTCTTATGTCTGAATAGAGCAATGATGTATTGTATAGAAATAATATTCGTACAATAGATAATATTCCAAACGCCCAGGAATTGCACCGAGAAATACCCTTTTGTGTTCCGTGGAGAGGTTCGAATCCGGTTGCTGGGCTTATAATGAGTTGGCTGACGATTCCTGTACGTTTGGAATCTGGAAAGCAGCTTGGAGTGCTGGAGGACATATTTTCTTCTGCCATTTATAGTTTTTAGAAATAACACAAGGTGACTTGTATTTTTCTCATGTGATTTTTATTTTTTCCCAAGCCAACTGCCGAGTGAGAGCCACGTTTCACTCTGTCAACGCATAGTTCCAAATTGCCCGAACATTCTCACCGCTCACTTTTCATCTTTCCCACTTCGCCACGTGACGTGTTATCGACCAATCAGAATTGATTCATCCTAAAACTTTTCCAATCTAATCTACACGTAATTCTTATATTCCTCGCAAAACCTTTTTCCTTGCTAATTTACACGTCACTGTTAGATACCCGACTCTCCTCTCTCTCTCTCACTCCCTGTTGTGTTTCCACGACTGGTACTATTTAATTCAGTACCAACCGTTTCATAGTTGGATCATCAGGTACTGTTTGCCCCACAGATTTTGCCTGGTGAAGAGTGTGGCTAGACACATAACAGAACGGAAAACAAGACCTGTAAAAGGGAGACGGAAGCTCTCTGCTCCACAGGCATCAGCGTATTATTTCTAAAGTCCAACCCTTCCCTCATCATAGCAGTTGTAAATTTTGTTGCGTCACGTATCTTTGAGAATCTGTGTTAGGCCTCAAAGATACGTGGTTCAAAGTTAATTGACCTAAAACATGGAAAATAACTATATATTTTATTCATTTATATATCAACAATGGAAACTTAATTAAATTCGGTTAATTCCCTGATTTTTGGTATTTTCTATTTTTCGGCGTGGTGACATACGCTGGTGGAATTTAGATCCATTAAGTTCGATTTAACCAGAAATTCTTATAAATAAAATCCATAAGAAAGTATGTTTGGATTTTCTTTTCTTGAGGCTTGATGATTAGTATTATCTGCGTTATTCGGACTACTGTCCCCATCTTCATCGTTATTTGTACAAGGTTTCGGCCGATATGCCCTCCGGCCTTCTTCAGGTATTCCTTGTCGGACTCGGGAACCTTCTCGGATTCGGGAACCTTCTTTTCGAACTCGGGAACTTTCTTGTCGTAATCGGGAGCCATCACTGAACTTGGACCTGACTCTTTATTTAGTCCACGGGGGTATCCTGTTCTCATTCCGCTAACCATAGCTGGGGTAGGAGTTGTGTTGATTATTTTTCTAACTGCCTCTACTCAGGATTGAACTCGGGATCCAGAGATAACTGTCACTTAGAACTGTCTTAACCTAACTACCTTATCCACTAGGCCATGTGTCCAATTGGTTCGATTTAACCAGAAATTCTTATAAATAAGAAAGTATATTTGGATTTCTTTTCTTTTTCTTTTCTTTCCTGGAGCTGATTGGACAAAGTACAGATTGCTACCGCCATAAGGATATTAAATAACGATTATTTTTTGTCTGAGGCAAGAATGTGAATAGGTGTTTTTTAATAATTTCGGTGTGCTGAATTCAAATTTATAAACAGTTTTGCTCTATTACCTCTAGTTGTCTGTCTCTTAAATAGTCTAATTTTAGTAAAAAAAAAATAAAAAAAAATATGAAGACCTACGTGAACAATGCGTTAGAAACGGATGGATAACAAATGTATTTCCCATTGAAGTCGGATGCTGGGGATTTATTACCAACTCAAACTCGGCATTTTTGTCTAAACTTGGACTTTCTCCACCAGACAAGAGGGAATACTTAAAAAAGATTCAGGAGAAGCCTCTAACCGCATCAGTGTGAATATGGCAGTCCTATATTGTGACATCAAACTGACAAAGTCTGGTGGTATCGTGAGATACTGCTGGGTCGCTCTGTGTTTGTGGTAATGATGTTTCGGCCCCGAAACCATGCCTGAACCCAGATTCATCATCTGATGAAGACTTTGTTGGTTGCAACGCTACTGTGTAAATAGCAGTCATTGTATGAAGATTATTACAGAGTATATACGCGCTTATTTCAACAGTTGCAGCAGCTTATTACAGATAAAACAGGATAGATAAAGAACATTGACGGAATAAATATACTTGGATGGCACAATGTACACAATTCATAGTACCGCAGACAGTTAGAAATGTGTTTTCTTAGATGATCTGTTGTATTTTGCTTCCGGGATGTCACGAGCATCCAGCAGAAGTCTCCCATCATGCCGGGGTTCCACTTGCCTTGGTAGTTGCTCTCCATCTTCGTAATGTCTTCGTGGAATCTTTCTCCGTGCTCATCACTCACTGCTCCAAGGTTTGGAGGGAAGAAGTTGAAGTGGGAATGGAAAAAATTAATTTTGAGTGACATTCGGCATCCCATATCCTCATAAGTCTTTAGCAACTTCTCAATAGAGCTTGCTAATTTGGTACGCGTGTGTACCAAGGAAGCCACTACAGACTGACTTAAATGCTTCCCATGCTCTCAGTTTCCTGCATAATAACTAAAAAAGAAGACATAAGTCACAGGATATTAGAAATTAAACATGAATGCATATACGCCTTTATGTACAGTATGTGTACAAAATGTACAGTATGAATATTAAAAAAACAAGAGGTGATGAGTAAAAACGGATTTCCAATCTGAATTCAGCAGCCCCAAATTAGGTTATTTTTTGTGCTTGCCTCAATTTCTTTGTAAACCAGTGTAATTGGTCATGATAAAAGTTAAAATTTGGAAAAAA
>CM042167.1:32648439-32659122 GCA_023376005.1 Doryteuthis pealeii
TCTTATTATTTTTTTTGGAAAAAAGTGATACATATTTCTCTTTCCGACATTTTACTTTCATTATTGTTTCAATAATCTTCCCTCTCTTTCTATTTTTCCCTTTTTACTTCATCTTTCTCTCTTGTTAATTCTCATTCACACAGTGTTCTTTATCTTCTAAGCTGGCATGTCATATCACACATACACTCGTACAAACACACACATACACACTCACTCATACACACATGTACAAACACACACACACACACAAATGTTGAATATTGAAGATATTTAAAAGATGGTGAAAACGGAAATAGGGTCTTCCGGTTGGATCAAGGCATGGGGGAAGACGAAAAGAGTAACAAAGGACTTTTTCCAGGTAAAGCGAACAAAGAAGGAGGGGTAACAATAAGTTCGGAAATAGATTTGTCCGCTGATAAAGATAACAAAGGAAAACGCGTAGGCGCTTGATATATATAAAAGGAAGTCATGGATCCCAGGTCAGTTAGAGAGTCAGACAGTGGACGGCGAACAGAGCACAAGGAGGAACCGTCGACACGGTCCGTCGCGTCCAAGGGCGGAGAGACGCCAGCCGGCAGCCAAAAGGACACTTCACGTCTCCCGTCAGCAACCACCCCTCAGGCACTCATTGTAAGCTCTGCGCCTTCACCACCCACACACCGAAGAAAATAAAGAAGGGTCCTCTCTTTGTATATACGTATCTGTTTGTTTATTGAAGTTCAGTAGTCGGTAGTAGCTGACTACTACACATACATCGCTTTGGGTACAGTGAAAACCCCAGTACTAACGTACACGATTTAGAGTAGCGAAGAAGGCCGCTACGTAACACAAATACATGTGAAATACGGTAGGTTGATTTTTGCATTTTCTAAGAATTTCAAATTCTCTGAAACAGTGAATGTTGCGTGTCAGTATAATGAATACCAATATGAAAAACTAGGTATGTAACTCTCACCAATGTTTGAGGAAATAGCATCAAAGATCGTCTACTCAAATGAGCCCAAAATCCTCGTTTTTGCAACAATAGTAATTGGTTAGAAAAATTAGTAATTTCAATATTTAAAACAGAGAACATTGTCATTTTAAATGAAGCGAATAGAATATAACTAGGATTCAAATTGAATATATACCTCCCCCCATCACAACCAACACCTTTGATATTCTTCTTCCTAATTTTAAAGTGTAAACGTTCAAGTCTCTTTGTTGATTCCCGTATATTGGGATCCAGATGGTAGTGAAAATGCCGCATATTTTTACACAAGTGCTTTCAACTATTCCATCGCTAATCCATAGTTTAGGTCCGATCCATGGGTCCAAGATATCATATAACCGTGTGCAAAAAACCTAAGAAATTGCACAAAAAATGTAAATATAAATGTACAATGTACACATTTCTCTAATAAACCCAATCAAATCAATTTTTCCCATTGAAATAAACTGAAATGCTATTAATCTGTTCCATCCCTCAAAAAAAATACCTTA
This sequence comes from Doryteuthis pealeii, assembly GCA_023376005.1. Taxonomy (NCBI): domain Eukaryota; kingdom Metazoa; phylum Mollusca; class Cephalopoda; order Myopsida; family Loliginidae; genus Doryteuthis; species Doryteuthis pealeii. The sequence continues at coordinate 32,649,922 of CM042167.1, forward strand.
CTTTTTTGGTTATGTTTTTTAAATTAAAATAATAATACTGTATTATATAAAAATGTAATAAAATAGAAAGTAATGAATTATGTTCTGTAATGGGTTTTAATGTTTATTTGCTGTTATAAATAATATTTTTCTTTAGCATAATAAATTTTGAAACTTTGTTTTTTTTTGTGAACTTCTTAATATAAACATATCTGAAGCTCACTCATAACTCAAATTTTAGCTCTTAATACAAAGCAAAAAATCGACTGAGTAACAGCTCGTAACTCAGAAAACTCGTAAGTTGGGACACTCGTAAGTCAAGGTAGCACAGTATTTGGCATAATGTCAAAACAACATTGAAAAACAAAAAAAAAATCCTGTTATTGTAAAGTTGAATGACAAATGAAAAATAAACAAGCCTCAAAAACAACCAATTATAACAAAGTTTTTATCATGATATTTTCCACGTACCCCACTTGTATGGGTCAGGCACAAAGGCCCTATTTATGTGGGACCACCCACAAGTCCGAAGCTCATGGGGTGGCGGGTGAAAAATTGCGTCGATCCCGTCGGCATTCCCCCTCAAGGGGGGCGCCTCAGGCACTGGGCAATAAACCCAGACCTGCCCGTTTAAATCAAGGGGGCAGGTGTTGCCCGGGGGTATGGCCCCCTGGGATCGACGCTATTAACTCGTAAAGATCCAGGGCCGAAGCCACTGGACCCCCACCCTGTTGGGCGGGTTTACATAACAAAGTTTTTATCATGTCCTAGTTACATAAAAATGTCCATTTTCTTTTTTCTTGTTTAATCATTCCTTATGTAAAATCAGTAATTGTAGAGTAACAGGCTAGTCATGTTTAATATTGGTATTCTTGTGAGTTCACTACTTATTGGTGGAGGGGCATACTATTGTGACTCTGTCAATTATTCTAAGTTTAGTATGTATTGGTTATTATTGAAGTCAGTCAGACAGTCAGTCAACAATTGGTTTGAACAAAGTGACTGGCCAAGCACAACTGAACCAGATTATTTGAAGTGAGCACATACGTGCACTCACTCCAAATAAACTTTAAAATTTATTTAAAAATGAGATACAGCGCATGTGTACACAAATTGGCATGTAGCCGGAAATTTAGTTTTGGGGGAGGGGTGATAAAACTGGTCATATCACTACACGGATCTATCTAGCTAGGCTCACTCACCGACCGATTCATTCAAAAATATAAATAAAATTCTTGCATTCTCTCCTTGCGCAGCTCCCTTCCACCAAAATACCTCATTCGCTCTATGCATTTATCCTACTTAAAAATTTCCCAATATATATATATAGCACAACTGAACCAGTGTCAAGACAACTGGTACTTATGGGAATTCAGAACAGTCCACTCATACATTTGGGTGATTCCATTCCCTGAGTCCTGATTGGCTGCTTGGTTTGTATGATCCGTTGAGGCTACATAAATGCTGCCACTTTGCAGTGGTCTTTACAGCAAACCAGAATCGTATTGGGTTACGACTGCTTGCTGTCTTGTCTTGCCAATTCGACGGTAATTGGACTTAGTATGATTATTATACAGTTATATGTATATATAATTGGTTTTGGTGATTGTTTGTTTGGTACGAGTTATATTTGTTTGCAAGTTCTTGTTGTTTATATGGTTATTCAGTTAGGAGAGTCTATTATAGAGGGTTGTTTATTTTACCACAGGTAGGACTTGACACAAGGTCACAAATATGGGGCATCTTGCGCGGATTGAACTCGCTTTTCAGTAGTAATGGGTCCGCGAGCCTAGCTTGCTAACCATTTTATCTACTAATTAACCTATAACAGTTTTAACATTTTAGAAGATTGAAATCTATTTCCTAAATCGAAGACAAGTTTTTGAAGAAAATATTTTGGATCTAATTCGTTATGTTAATCTGAACTTTAGCCTCATCGGAGACGTTATAGTTCCAAAATCGACCTACTCTCATTTACAAATAGACACACACACGCGCATGCGAATTCACACAATACATACAAAATCATCGAGACACACACATATATATATAGATACGTATCCAGATACACACATGGCTAGAACATACGCATACAGATACACACATGGCTAGAACATACGCATACACGTACAAACGCACAGAGATACACGCATGCATGTACGCACGCTCGTAAAATCACACGTATACACGTGTTGATCGCAACGTCTTTCAGACGAATGCCACTCCTTCATTCATTGTCTGTTCGGGAGCTCGTTGGTGACTTTTCAGCCCTGTCAGCGACATGCATATTTTGCACTCAATGCCGATCGGTGTTGACTGAGACGAGAGGCACGGTATACGCATCACTGTGAACTCTCATGTGATACCTGTTCGGCACACTTTAATGCAGCAGGGACATGAAAAGTTTTAATGTTGGGAATCAGAGTGTGGCGTGGGAGAGACAAAAATTGAAAGCGAATTGCTCTCACGTATTTTCATATGATTAACACATGTAGACACATACACACATATACATAACATAAAGACACACACACACACACAGATTCACACAAAGACGCAAATTACAGACACACATGCACATATACATACACATATAAACATTGAAAATTGAAATTCCACCTGAGTTTATTCCTTATATTCACTAACCGTCGTCTTTCTTTTCAAAATCCATCGCAAACGACGATGACGTCAACATCACTATTTCTCTATCGCTGTGGAACGTTTTCTTTTCAATTTAAAAAAAAGATTTTTTCGAACATTTCAGAAATTCTTCGTATTTTAACCGCTTTGATTTAAAACACAAAGAATTTACTCTGACGAAGGCCGTTATTTCTTGTATACAAAAAGATTTTGTAGTTTTCTATTATTATTATTTTATTTTAAATTTAAAATAATAATAGATAGACTGCATGTGTGCACGGATAAACTCCTGGCCAAAACAAGTGTCAGTAAAATGAAATAAAATCTATCTTATCCATTCAGCATTTTCTTTCCTTTATTTTTTCTTTCAACATACCATCGGATTCGCTTCCATTTTCAACTTACATATAAACATACACATACACACAAAGACACATATATGTACGTAAAAACAGACATACAAATACACACACATACAGGCAGATACATGCACATATACACACAGAGGCACGTGGTGTAATGGTTAGAGTCATCGGAAATGGACTTATCGATCCGAGTTCAAATACTGGACGAGGCTGTTTGCATTTCACATGGAACTAATATCCTTGAGAAGAGCATGAATTTAACTACTCTCCCCCCAGCTATGGGTGAATAGTAGGGTGGACTGGCCATTTAATCTTGGTTAGGCTATGAGAAAGAAAACTATGAATTGAAACTCCGCTTGATAAATAGGGCCTTGTGTCACATCCTTCTCGTGCCGAAGGGTTGGTAAATACAGGGTGGACCAAAATGATCTGATACATTCTTAAAAAAAAACGTTTTAATTGCAAACGCAACGTGTGCAGCGTCCCAAGACCCTACTATTTACCCTTAGCTGGATTGAGAACAGATGGGTTCATGCCTTTCCCAAGAGAATTAATTCGAATTGAAATGCAATCAGCCTTTCCAAGATTTGAATTCGAGTTACCGATTCTACAACGATAACCGTCATGTTAAGCGTGCCTCCTTTTTTGACTGGCTGTACACGCTGACATAGTACCATCAACAGTGAAGGATTTTTCACCTGATCTATTGATAAAGGTAGAATCCTTCTCTCTCGGTGTCAATATTACGTAACAGACCTTATCGGAAAAAATGGTAAAACATAAACTAGATGGAGCTACCATTACCACTTGCCTAAGTTCACTCGCATAAAACAGATGGCCAGTTTAAAAACGTTGGACGTATATATATGTGTCAGATGGTCCACCCTGTATATACACCCACAAACACACACATATACACACGCACACTCACGCACGTAAAAAACCCCACAAGAATATACGCACAAATAGACTGACAGACATACAGAGATACTCTCGTGCATATACACTGCAAATCTGAGAAGATAACGAGTCACATGTTATCTTCCATTGTTACAGAAAAGAATCAATTTTTTACGTGCTCCGCCATTTTATACGTTTTGTATTTCTACGTATTTCATTCATCCCGTCTTTCATTCATTCATTCATTTATTAATTCATTCATTCATTCATTCAATCATTTATTCTTTCAATCAATATCTCACGATTAAACAGAGAATGCTTTCACGATTATTTATAGGATCTTGAATACAAAGAATCCGGGCGAAATTGATATTATTTAAACTGTGTTTTTTAAAATCTTGTCACACCCTTCATCCATTCAATAGAGTGCTGTTCTTCTTTCTTTCTATTATTTTTCCTTCTTTTATTTCTTTTTTCATTTATTTTGGTAATATCAATTTCAACTTCCTTCTTTTTTTCTTTCTTCTTTCTTTATTTGCTTTATTTTTTGATTTCTTTTTATTTTCAAATTCATTTTCATTTTTACCTGTTCATTTCTTTTTTTTGTTTGCTTGTTCTTTCCCTCTTTTTCCTTTCCTTTCTTTCTTTCCTTCTTTTTTTTATTCATTCATCTTTTACCTTTCTTTCTGTCTGTATCTATATATCTATCAACATTCTTCCTTTGTTTCTTAGCTTTCTTTCTTTTTTTTGTACCTTTCTCTTTTTCATTCTTTCTAATCTATTTCTTTCTTTTCTTTCTTTCTTTCTTTCTTTCTTATTCATTCATTCATCTTTTACCTTTCTTTCTGTCTGTATTTATTTATCTATCAACATTCTTCTTTTGTTTCTTACCTTTCTTTCTTTGTTTCTTTCTTTTTTGTACCTTTCTTTCTTCTTTTCTTTCTTAATCTATTTCTTTCTTTCTTTCTTTCTTTCTTTTTTCTTTCTTTATTCAGTCATATTTTACCCTTTCTTTCTGTCTGTATTTATTTATCTATCAACATTCTTCTTTTTCTTACCTTTCTTTCTTTTTCTTTTTTGTACCTTCTTTCTTTTTCATTCTTTCTTAATCTATTTTCTTTCTTCTTTTCTTTCTTTCTTTCTTTCTTTATTCATTCATTCATCTTTTACATTTCTTTTCTGTCTGTATTTATTTATCTATCAACATTCTTCCTTTATTTCTTACCTTTCTTTCTTTATTTATTTATTTTTGTTGTGATGTTAATCCAACAGTAAAAAAGAAGTCAAGTCGAGGTAGGGTAAAATAAGACAAGTGTATTTACAATAATGGTACAGGAACGGCTAGCTTGCCGTTAACGGTAACAATACAACCTTTTCACTCGGTGTCTCACTATTTATAGTGAGAACCGGTGTATATTCTCCACTGTAGGAACGGCCGGTACAACAATTTTTTTGTACCTTTCTTTCTTTTTTCATTCTTTCTTAATCTATATATTACCTACCTTTCTTTCGTTCCTTCTTTCAAACCTCTCCAAACGCTCATCTAGCCTAAATATGGATCAAAGGGGAGAGTTGCACGCAGCCACATATATGGAAAAAAGGATTGGGGGATTGCCCTTAGGGCAATAGTGTTAGGACAATCATATAGATGCAAAGGCTTGACTTGACCAACCGTTTGTTCGGGGGGCTGCCTCAGCGACCGCTCATCAAGTCGAAATAAGGCACACAGTGAAGTGTTGCATGTCATGGGCTGCCCAGCTTCTTATATAAAAAAGGGGGTTGGGCGTTTGCCATTAGGGCAATAGGGTTAGGACAATCATATTGGTGCAAAGGCTAGACGTGACCAGCCGATATTAAACATGATCGGTCGCCACCCACGACCAATAGGTTACCAGATTAGGCGGAATCCTCCCACTCTGCAGTGACAAGACGGGTTTGGAAATGGTTTACGGCCATGTATATGTATATAATTCTACATATATTATATCATACTAGCAAATATATGCACCCTCCGGGTACAAGTATTTAAGTTTTGATATAATAAATATCATATTAAATTAGAAAGGCTAATGAAACTGACTAAGAATACAGATAAAAAGATCTGCAACAGAGGGGGTATAATCGAAAAATAGAACAACTTTTGAAACTAACTATTCCATCATTTTCCATTACTCCCCTCTTTCATTTTTGTAATTTTTTCTAATTTAACTATTTAGTTAAAATAGAGAAGTAAAGGATAATATTACAGTTATTTCTTCTTGTAAATAAATTTCTTTTAAGAATTTATCCACGAGATTTTTGTTTATATTTCTTAAGATAAAAACCAAACAATTAGAAATCAAATAATACAAGCACATATTTATTAAAAAAAATTTTAAAATATCAATATGCAAATTAGCCTTCTCGTTCAAACTGGGGAAACCGCTTATTTTGTTGTATATATAAATACAATTGCATGCTTTATTAGTACGTAGATATGGTCAACAGTATTAATAATGTAAAAACAATTTTTATTTAATAACTGAAGGTTTAAAAGAATGAAATTCATGGAGAATTTGGACGTAAATAATTAAGGGGAATTGTGACTTGAGTAGTAATATAGTTTCGGTTACAGACAGAAAAACACACAATCTCCATTATAATAAGATAAGATTATATGTATGTATATATATATTTATATATATTTAATTATATCATGTATATGTGCTCAGCCGACATGTTTCCGTCCTTAAGCATCATGGATCGCCACCAATTACCAACAGGTGGCTCCATTAGGAATTGGTCTTAACCCTCTCCAGTGGTACAGTCTGTGAATTCTAAAGTCCCAACCGAAATGGCTGGTTTGAAAATGATTTATAAAGGTGTATATATATTATAAAATAAATATAAGAAAAAACAAAAGATATATATATATATATGTATTTATATATATAAATATATCTTTATGAGGGTAAGTAAACAAACAACTGTGTTTATTTTTATATGGCTTTAAGCCGAAATTTTTTGAGGATATGTGCTTAATTGAAGTCATACCTAATTTTGAAAATTAATTAGTTAATAATTAATGAATTTAGGCGGGCATATATGTTCAAATGTAAGGCTTAAAAAGTCGAGAAAATGTCAATCCCTGAATGTATATAATATGTATGTGTGTGTATGTATATATATATAATATATATATATATATATAATATATATAATATACACAGAAACGTGTTTCGACTTATTAAGTCTTTCAGTGTGGCTACACATTTGAAGCTACCTACCAAAATCGAAGGCGGATTTAAACTGTTTTAATACACACATCGCTTGGTATGTAAAGGCCGTCATAGAGTGCTCCATCCCTTATATAGGAGAGCGTTGCGTTACGCTTTTTAGTTGGCGGTCATCATGAAAATCCTTCCATGGCAATTTGATATGAAATGAATAATAAAATGAACTGAGATGAGTGGAATAAATGAAAAACTTCTTCAAGCGGACCTGTCTCAAAAGTAAGATAAATAATTAAAATGAAATATAAATTCCCAAGGAAAGGTTTCCGTTATCTAATTATTGGACTCTTCTTAATCTTATCTATTATCTATCTTATCTATATATATATTATATACTATATATATATAATATATAATATATATATATATATATATACGAATTGGAATTAACGTGACAAAATTAAAAGTTTTTAGCTTTTATTCATTCTATTTGGAAACGATATTACACCAAGGTTTCCTGCTAAAAAAGCATTCCATCAGGTAAACAAATGGTTTTAAAAAAATCATTTCGCTTTACCTGAATGAATGCCTTTTAGCACGAAAACCATTGGTAGTAATACTCTTTTCCCAAATAAATGAATAAAAGCTAAAAACTTTTTATTTGTCACTTCATTAACTATCTACGCTCTATCAACAGATATTGAAGCACTCTTCTTAATTAACACGTATTTGGATTACTATTACTTTTTCCTAGTATACTAATACCAACCAATCACATTAATTATAATAATAATAATAATAATAATAATAATAATAATATATATATATATATATGATATATATATTATATATTATATATATCATTTTGTAGGTGACTCACCTATGACACGAACATGGACTTACCCAAAGGGTATATATTAACAGAGTAAAGCTACTCAACGAGTAGGACCCAGCTACCGTCCTTCGGACGGGTGGGATGCTAAATTAAATAGCGTCGATCCCAGATACCTGCCTCATTGCCCACTTAAAGGGGCAGGGCTTGGGATCACGCAATTTGTACCTACCACCCCATTGCAGTCTCGGCTTTGGGTGGTGCCCACAAATAAAACGGCCTTTGTGCCATATCACGTGAAAGTTTGGGACCACATGTAAATACCAGTGTACCAGCTACTCGTCCTTCAGGAACGGTGGGATGCTAAATTATATAGCGTCGATCCAGATACCTGCCTGCATTGCACTTAAGGGGCAGGGCTTGATCGACGCCATTTTCTACCTACCACACCACGAGTCTCGGCTTGTGGGTGGCTGCCCACATAAAACGGCCTTGCCTGCCATATTACGTGAAGTGGACACATGTAAATACCAGTAGTACCATCTACTGACACTGCCACCCAACCCGTCCTTCGGGACGGCGGGTTCCAGTGAGTTTCGGCCCTCTGTTTTCGACCGGTGGCGAACTAAATTAATAGTGTCGATCCAGATGGGCCGTCCCCTCCAGGCAATACCTGCCTCATTTGCACTTAAAGGGCAGGTTGGGTTTATTGCCCAGCACCTGAGGTGCCCGACTTGAGGGGGAATGCCGAAGGGATCGACGCAATTTTTTACCTACCACCCCATGAGTCCTCGCGTTTGTGGGCTGGTCCCCACATAAAACCAAGCCTTGTGCCATATCGTTGAAAGTGGGACACATGTAAATACCAGTAGTACCAGATACAGTTCTTCGTGTAAAGCTGAAACAAGGAAAACCCTTCATTGATACGTTGATATATATTGCTGAATACAATCTGCTCCCACATTTTATACACTTGTTGAGTTATTATTATTGACCCTTAAACAGGTCATAACAAATTATGCTATACGAGTTCAGCCACCATGATTTCATCCTTAGAATCCCGAGTCGCCAAGCCAACGGCCCCATTAGGGTAGGGCAGACTTTGCTCCCACAAGAGGCTGCCAGTCGTTGTATCCTACAAACCCAGCTGATAAGGGCTGTTGAACATTATGCGTAATAGGTTAGTCTTACATAGATATATTGTGTTGTTCATTTCCGACATATAACAGAACAGATGTCAGTTAGAAAAAGATCATATGTCACGATCCTCTCT
>CM042167.1:32659222-32666722 GCA_023376005.1 Doryteuthis pealeii
CTTGTGGGTGGCCTGCCCACATAAAACGGCCTTGTGCCATATCATGTGAAAGTGGGACACATGTAAATACCAGTAGTACCAGCTACTACAGCTGCCACCCACCCGTCCTTCGGACGGGGGGGGTCCAGAGATTCGCCTCTGGACCGGTGGGATACTAAATTATAGTGTCGATCCCAGATGGCCGTTTCCTCCAGGCAATACCTGCCTCATTGTACTTAAAGGGACAGGGCTTGGTTTATTGCCCAGCACCTGAGGTGCCCGCCTTGAAGGGGAATGCCGAAGGGATCGACGCAATTTTTCTACCTACCACCCCATGAGTCTCGGCTTGTGGGTGGTCCCCACATAAAACAGCCTTGTGCCATATCGTGTGAAAGTGGGACACATGTAAATACCAGTAGTACCAGATACAGTTCTTCGTGTAAGCTGAAACAAGGAAACCCTTCCATTGTACGTTGATATATATTGCTGAATACAATCTGTTCCCTACATTTTATACACGTGTTGAGTTATTATTTATTGACCCTTAAACAGGTCATAACATTTATGCATACGAGTTCAGCCACCATGATTTCATCCTTAAGAATCCCGAGTCGCCAGCCACGGCCCACAGGTGGCCCCATTAGAGAGGGCGGACTTGTGCTCCCACAGAGGTGCAGTCGTTGTATCCTACAAACCCAGCTGATAAGGCTGTTGAACATATGGTAATAGGTAGTTCTTACATATTGTGTGTTCATTTCCGACATATAACAGAGACAGATGTCAATTAGAAAAAGATCATATGTCACTTGGTTGTTTTTACTTACACCAAATTTGTGTCTGTGTGTTCGTCTGTTTCATGACAATTCAAATGACACACTGAATGACACACATATCCTAATTTCTGCAAATATCGCAATCCCATATATCTATCTATCTATCTATCTATCTCTCTTTCTCTCTCTCTCTCTCTCTCTCTCCTCTCTCTCTCTCATCTAATATTATATATATAATATATATATATATAAATATATATATACATATATCAGTTTATTATCTATCTATCTATCTATTTATCAATCTATCTATCAATATCATATTTATTATATATATATATCAGTGGTTTATAATCTATCTATTTAATCTATCTATCTATCTATCGCATTATACATATATATATATATATATATAATATATATATATAATATCTATATATATATTTACATATATATATATGTGTGTGTGTTGTGTATTCATATTATTACTATATTTTCTATATATCTATCTATCTTTCTCTCGCTCTCTCATTCTCTCTCTCTCTCTCTCTTCTCTCTCTCTCTCCTATATATATATATATATATATATATATTATATATATATATATATATATATATATCAGTTATATCCATCTATCATATCTATCTATCTCTATTATATATATATATATATAATATATATATATATATATAGTCAATGAGAAATCAAAACAAATAAAAGTTTTTGCTTATTATTTATTCAGATTACGGAACGGTATAATACCGTTCCCGTAATGAATAAATAAAAGCCAAAACTTTATTTGTTTTTGATTTTCTCATTGAACTATCAAACGCTCTATCACAGATATTGCAGCACTCTTCTAATAACACTGTACGTTGAGATTTACTATTACTTTTTCTAGTATACTAGTGCAACCATACACATTAATAATATATATATATATATGTATATAATATATATATATATCAGTTTTATATCTATCTATTTATCTATCTAATCTATCTAATCTATGTATCGCATGTATATATATATATATATATATATATATACTATATAATATGTGATGTGTTGTGTGTGTGTGTGTGCTATGTGTGTTGTCAGTCTGTTCATTTTTCATATCTATCTATTTATCTATCTTAATTCGTATCTTCATAAGTGTTGTTCATCTCTATCTCATTCAGTTCACACAACACACACACACACAACACATATATATATAATATATATTTTGTGTGTGTGTGTGTTGCGTGTGTGTGTGTCACTCTGGTCATATCTATCTATCCTGTCCCTAGTTATCTATCAATCTTTAAACCCTATATATATCTTATATATGTCAGTCATTCATATCTCTCTACTATTAATGATTATATCTATGTAGTATATAATATTATTATATAATATATATATATCATGTTAGAAAATATTTCTACACATATTGGTCGGATTCATACCATTACCTGTAATATATATACATATATATATATATGTATATATATATATAATATATATATATATATATATAATATATATATATATAATGTGTGAGCTGTTTGTGTATTCGTATTCTGTTCCTACATATCTACCTATATATCTACCTATATATCTAATAATATATATATATATAATAATTATATATATATATATATATATATATATTATAATATATCAATCTGGAGAGAGCTACAAATCTCCAACATTTTATTATCGGTCTATTTATGTATCTATTGTATCTATGTATGTTTCTCTATCACTCTGTTCATATATATATATATATATATATAATATATATATGTGTATGTGTTGTGTGTGTGTGTGTTTGTGTCAGTAGGTTTCATATCTATCTTGATGCCCCCCACTATAAATATTATATATAGATATATATATATATATATATATATATATTATATATATATATATATATTCAATACATATACATAAATAAATATTCCGTTGTCACAAGTTGCCAATTATAAACGTGTGAACCGTGTTAGAGATAAATATTTTATCCGAAGGATATTTTTGTTGCTTTGCCGGTTCCATAGAAGATAAGAGTTAATCATTTAATGATAAGCAACAATAGATATATATTGCCACACAACAATGCAGATATGTGCAGATATAGAATAAATGTCAAAATAACTGCACTTAACATCAGACGCGTTATTTATTTTCATTTTTATTTTCAGAATAAAGTCTATCATATCTATTTTAAACGGAATGTTAAAATTATCTGATAGAAATATATAGATAATTATAACTAGGTCTATAACTTTTGGTGGCATCCACACGTCTACGAGAGACGATGGCGTAGTGTCTATTTTTTTCTTTTTGTGGAATTACGTAGCCTGGGTTACGTTGGCCAAACAGCCCCTCTCCACAATGCCGTTGTGATTCAAACCGTAAGAAACCAATGTTGTAATCCAATACCATAAGACACCAATGTAGTTTGGCAGTAGTTGGGTGGCAGGGGTTGCTGGCTAACACTAAACCTCAGCATCACACCACTTTATGAATACTTGTAAAACTAAGTATAAACATAATTATATATATATATATATATGTCTCTCTCTCTCTCTATATATATATATATATATATGGCAGCAGTAACATAGAATAATAATTAACACATCTTAACACCTCTACCTCAGCTATGGTTAGCGGAATGAGAACAGGATACCCCCTTGGATTGAATAAAGGGTAAGGAGCAAAGTTCCGTGATGGCTCCTGATTACGACATGAAGGTTCCCTAGTTCGAATAGAAGGTTCCCGAGTCCGAGAAGTTTCCCGAGTCCGACAAGAAATACCTGAAGCAAACACATCAGCCGAAAAGTTGTACAGATAACAGTAAAGATGAGGACAATAGTCCGAATAACGCAGTTAATCATAATATATGGATGTATATATATATAGTGTTTTTAAAGATGCGTTTAAAAAAGACTCTAAAAAATTGAATGAATAAAACAAAACGTCTTTGCATTAAAGAGCTAAGGGTTGAAATGCCAAAAAGCCAACCAACCAACCAGCCAGCCAACTAACAAAGAAACCAATCATATATAAACGTAAGTCATTTAACTATCATTTAATAGAGAAAACTATTAATTATATATATATATATGTATATTATATCATATCGTAAATATATATACATATGCGTATATATATATATATATATATATATATGTGTGTGTATGTGTGTATGTGTGTATGTGTGTATGTGTCCGTGTGTCCGTGTATGCGTGTGTTCCCTCTGAGGGAAATCAATATATTCTTAGAGAGACACATGTTAATGGAATTGAAAGAAAGCATCTTCAAGACAAATTGATATTCACTTTATTTACATTAGTCATACGCTGACAGACGTCCCTCTGGAGAAGTCTATGGCTGAACTCATGTTATGCCAAGATTAGCGTTATGAAATATACATTCATGGCGGAACCACTGTCAGAAAAGGCGAACTTCGCCCCAGAACTGGAATGGTAAAAACAATAGTAAATAAATGAATAAATAAATAATAAAACATAACGTTCATCTATTTTCCCGCTATTTTTGCGCCTTTCTTCTTTTAGTCTGTTTCTTTGTGTTGGCATGCTTCCATCAGCTAATGTCGATAGCGTAGTGTCCATTTTTCGGTACTCTTCGCGGAGTTCCGTCCCGATCTCAAAAGCCGCTAGCCGGTGGCTGCTGAAAAAACAAACAAACTACCAGCTACAATTCAAGTCCGTAGCCGAAGCGGTGTTACTTGAAATAAAAAAAACAAAAAAACAACTAACTTAGGGTGTTTTTTTCCGAAAACCCAACCCCCAATCCCAACCTAACCCTAACTATAACCCTAACTCTAACCCTAAACCCTAACCCTAAGCCCCCTAGTTAAAATTAACAGTTTTCTTACAAAATTTGTGGGTTCTGTTTTTTTCTGAAAAAAAAAAACAGAGCCCAAATCATTTATTTATTTCTCATTAAACTAATCCTAAACCCCAACCCCAACTCTAACCCTAACCCTAACCCTAAAACCTATCCCTAACACTATTTCTTTTTCGAGTGATACCACTTCGGCTACGGACTTCAATCGTAGCTGGGGTTCAGCAGCAACCGGCTAGCGGTTTTTGAGACAGGAGGCCGGGAGGAACTTTTGGTTGGTGGCCTAGATTCGGTATCAACCAGAGAGCGAGGTAGGCTATCCCCTTTTCACAAGCGGTATTCCAAGCAGATTGTTTTGGCGTCTGAGGCGGAGTGCCACACCTACCATAAGCTGCTCACTTTCAACAAAAATAAATTAACTTTTTTTGTAATTACCATGATTGATTTTTGTTAGATTTGTGGGTTGGCTATTAGAGAGAGAGAGAGAGAGAGAGAGAGAGAGAGAGAGAGAGAGAGAAAGAGAGAGAGAAAGAAAGAGAGAAAGAAAAGAAAGAGAGAAAGAAAGAAAGAAAGAAAGAGAGAGAACGAGAGAAAGAAAGAAAGGAAGAAAGAGAGAGAAAGAAAAAAAGAAAGAAAGAGAGAGAAAGAGAGAGAGGGAGGGGGAGAGAGAGAGAGAGAGAGATAGATTGGAGTATGCGAAACGCATTTGTCTTTTATGTCTTATAACCAGCGAGATTGAACATCTTGGCCCTTAATAAATTTAAATTAAGTCAAACGTTCCTTTTCTTAGAAATCTTACAAAATGATTTTAATATTGTGTGTTTTTTTTTAATTTTCCGACTGTGTTTATTCTTTTTAATTAATTCGCTTTACAAACTGACTTTTCCCTTAATACCTATTATCTACCCAGAGCTCAATGGGTGACACAACGGGTCACGTTTTGTCTAGTATATATATATATATTATATATATAATATATATATATATATATATATATATATATATATACTGTAGTGTGAGATGGTCACTATTTCAGCTTTTGCTGGAATGGTGTACCAAAGACAGTATTAATTGGTAGAGTGCTCAATATAAAATAGAGCTGTTATATAATATAATAAGATAAATATATAGGTTTTACATATCTATTTATTGGGTGACAAAGGAACATTCACAACCATATTGGTTTCATGCGATGCATTCATCAGGTGAAGATGTTTCAAATGAAAAATTTGAAACATCTTCACCTGATGAATGCATCGCATGAAACCAATATGGTTGTGAATGTTCCTTTGTCACCCAATAAATAGATATGTAAAACCTATATATTTATCTTATTATATATATATATATATATATATATATATATATATATATATATATATATAAAAGGGTTTTGTAATTTGCTTGAAGCATTGTGTATATATTGGCTTGTTGGTTGGTTTTGAAGGCTGTCACAATGCGAGTGTAAAGAAAAAAGAAGTTAACTATGATGTTTTTTGTTAACCTGTCATTTTATTTCTCAATATTTCGGGACGAAAGGACAACTAGGACAACTTCAGTTCCAGTATTCTTCTGATGATGGGAATTTTCGTTTCGAAATATTGAGAAATAAAATGACAAGTTAACAAAAACATCATAGTTACCTTCTTTTTTTCTTTACACTCGCATTGTGACAGCCTTCAAAACCAACCAACAAACCAATATATATATATATACATATATATGTGCTTAATTGGAGTCGTACCTAATTTTGAAAATTAATTAATTAATAATGAATTAGGCGGGAATACCTATTAAATGTATGGCTAAACAAATCGAGAAAAATCAATCTCTCTAAATGAATCGTAAAATCTAGGAAGTGCGTTTGGTGTAGAGGTTGTGATATCGGCCTGTCAGCTTGGCAGTCCGGTTTCAAATCACGCACAGGGCGGCCTTCCTATCTATAGCTCTGCTGATGAGGCCTAATAGGCCGAAATGTACATACAGAGATTGATTTTTCTCGATTTGTTTAGCCATACATTTAATAGGTATTCCCGCCTAATTCATTATTAATTAATTAATTTTCAAAATTAGGTACGACTCCAATTAAGCACTTATTCTCCCAAAAATTATCGGCAAAAAGCCATTCTAAACAAACCGTGTTTACAACATATATATATATATATATATATATAGCCGAGAAAGATCTAAAAATATAACGCATCTTTTTATCTGAAAAGAATTTGACTTGGGAAAGAAAGACCTTGACCTTCCACTTGTGTATTATGCTGTGAATTCGCCATTAAATCAGAACGTTGAAAATATGCACGATTCAATCACATTTTTAAATTAAATATTTTAATAAAAAACACCCTTAAACCCCCTGGGTGGAATTTTATTTAGATTGTATTGCATTCCAGAAATTATCGTTTTACGTCTGATAAATAAAACTATAAATAAAAAGAAATATTTGAAAAATAAATGTTATTTAAAACGATGCCGCAACATCTACAATTGAATTAAATTATCTTCTGTCCCAGTAGATCGTCGGGGTACCTTAGTGATTTCTCTGTGGTATTTCGGGTGGTATTGAGGGTAACTTGGTGATGCCCAGTTCTTTTATGAGTAATAGGTGACAGGTATATAAATGTGCATTTATACACGGTGAGCTCATAAACATACTGAATCTATATCTTATTATAATGGAGATTGTGTGTTTTTCTGTCTGTAACCGAAACTAAATCACTATTCAAGTCACAATTCCCTTAGTAATTGACGTCACATTCACCATGAATTTATCCTTATTTTAACCTCAATTATTAATAAAATCGTTTTACATTATTTATACTGTTAACCATATCTACATACTAATAACATGCAATTGTATTTATATATACAACAAAATAGCGG
>CM042167.1:32671722-32684222 GCA_023376005.1 Doryteuthis pealeii
GACATAAGCCCAGATGGGTTGATATGCCGTTAAAATCAATAAACCAAACCAAACCAATCAGTATTTGTGCCGCTAACTAAAAGTAATAGTTGTCGGGGTGACCTAAAGTCAGTATTAAACAGAGAGTGAGGATAACCAAGGAGATTGTTTTGACGCCTAAGGTGGAGCGGCACACCGACCACCAGCTCCTCACTTTACCGACCTGCTACTCATACGCTGGTATGGAAACCGGAACCTTGTGGTTCCTCAGCGGACGCTTTACCGACTGAGCTAAACCGGCCCTTGGGGTTTTCGACTGGGTATTCCCTCTATCTATCTATCTATCTATCTATCTATTCGTACTAATATCTTTATGAAATGTATGAACCCCCTCATCTCTCAGCTATGGTTTAAATCTGGGGTCCCCAACTATTTTAGGCAATACCCCACCGAATCACTTCTAAAATCCTGATGTTCCACCAAGTGGTAATATATAATATAATTCTTATAATCGAAAGAGTGAACTCCGTTTGAGCTGAAAAAACTTAAAACGCCAAAAAGTAAAAGTAAAGACGTCGGAGTGGCCTAAATTCAGTATCAGGAAGTATATCCCAGCGAGGAAGTATATCCCATTTTCCCTAGCGCTTGACCAAGGAGCTTGTTTTGACGACTGAGGTGAAGTGCCAAACCTACCATCAGTTCCTCACTTTACCCTGAGTTGCCGGTATTGACCACGGAAGTCTGTGATTCCTAGGCGGACGTCTACTATCTGAACTAAACCGGTCCGGCTGGGGATTACTTATACCTATCAATCTGTCTATCTATTCGGAATTATATCCTTAGGAAATGTATAAACCCCCTCATCCCTCAGCTATGGTTTAAATCAAGGGTTTCCAACCTTTTCTTTGCTATGCCCTACCTAATCACCTTTAAGGTCCTAATGTTCTCTCATGTGGTAATATATTATTCCTATAATCTAAAAAGTGAACTCCATTTGAGCTGAAAAGCTTAAAACGCCAATAAGTAAAAATAAAGTCATTGGGGTGGCCTAAATTCGGTATCAGCCGAACAATGAAGCCCAAAGCGCCAATAACTTGGTTTAAATAAGCTTTAAAAAACAAGCTTTAAAAAAAACAAGCTTTAAAAGATCAAGCTATCTATAAAAAGTAAAAAGGAAATTTAAAAAAAATAAAAAGTAAAGAAAATAAAAGAAATTAGGACCCAGACTTCCTTGGTATCAATTGTCCCTTCAAAAATCAAATCGCCCTCCTGTGAGATATACGCACTTAGGAACCACTGGGTTAAATAATAAGACTATCGTTCTTCTATAAGTATGGATTTTGCATTGAATAACGCACAGATGTTGAAAAGCCATTAAACAAAGAATCCAACGCAAAGCAAAAGGAAACGTCAGACACGGGGTCACATAAAACCCCACTCACTTTATTATTAGTGTTAAATCTTTTCTCTGGACTAGTCTAAAAAAACAGGAAGACGCGAAGAGTCATTTATTATTACAAATATCGATTGTAGCCAACACAACTGGTGCTCATTAACTCCAAAATTTAGTTCTTTACTTGTCACTTTTCGGGTAACATAATATATATATATATATATATATATATATATATATATATATATATATATATATATATATATATATAAGATTTTGGGATGTTTGTTTATTTTTTTAGAAGCATTGCTGAATAAATATTTATATTTTGCTTCAAGGCAATTACAATGCGGTATATCGCATGAAATTCGATAATTACAGAAGATAGATAACATTGATAAGTGAATCTCGCAAAGAATTACCCGGCGTGTAGAACATCGTACAGCAGCTGTGTCGACTTTATTAAGTCTCATCAGCGATGTATACTAACGATCTCCCTCCGACAGATCTTCTGTAATTATCGAATTTTATGCGATATGCCGCATTGTAATTGCCTTCAAGCAAAAATATATATATATATATATATATATATATATATATATATATATATATATATATATAGAGAGAGAGAGAGAGAGAGAGAGAGAGAGAGCATAAATCAGCATTGAAATGTTTTTAGGAAGAATAAAAGAATCACCTGTAGATTAGCATGGAAGAAAATTAGGATAAGTCAGTACAACGCCACATGGCGCTTTCTCATTGATCCATGAGACGTTATGTGGCAAAGTTTGAAAGATTAAGTCTGAGAATTGAGAATGTTAGAATGTTAAAGATTATCTTTATATGACACATCATCCATCCATTCCGAAATGAGAGCCGTGACGTCACATTTGGGTAAAACACCTGATTGCTTGTCTCCTCGTTCATGAGCCACTTAAACGAAAGACGAATCGAGAAAGGGTTATTCCTATAACTCCAACATAAACAAAGGGGAACCACTCTTGACTGATAGATTATTTATTTATTTTCTCATTAAACTAAACATAAACCCTAACCCTAAACCCGTCTTCTTTTTTCGTAGTAGATCAATAAATAAATAAATAAATTATCAGTCAAGAGTGGTTCCCCTTTGTTTATGTTTGAGTTATAGGAAATAACCCGAGTAAGCATATCTATTTTTGAAAAGGGGTCATAAAAAAAAACAAAAACACGCAGCAATTCCAAATAGCGTGGCCAACATCAAACACCCGCCACCCATCACCACTTAGATGGACTATCAAATCTGTATCCCCTTGCTCACTGCTGATTTCAGTTCGGGGTGGTTGCTCAAAAATATCTTATTACAAGTGTGGCGTTATGGCTCTCCGTTTAAATTCTTAGGCCCTGAAAAGAAGAATTGGACAAGGGACACCAACTGTAGGTTACTTTCTTCGTTCCTCTAGGAACCGACACTCATTTTAGACGATCCGAATATACGCCTTTGCATTATTTCCCTAGGGGAATGTAAAAAGAAAAGAGACTAGGACAGGATTTGAACTCAGATAGCTGTGTCCACTTCCTAAGACCTTATCGGTTACGCCACAATCCTCTATACCTATAACTTTATAAGTAAAAAAAAAAGTAAAGTCGACGGGGCGGCCTAAAGTCGGTATCAGCCAGTCAGCGAGGGAGTCTATCCCCTTTTCAATAGCACTAGACCAAGGAGATTGTTTTAGCATCTGAGGTGGAGCGCCACACCTACCATCAGCTCCTTACTTTACCGCACAGATCCCTGTGCTACTCATACGCTGAGTTGGCGAGGACCGGTATCGAACTAGGAACCTTGTGGTTTTTTCTATCCGAACGCTCTACTGACTGAGCTAACCCGGCCCAAAATAACTTTATAATCAATAATAATTTTATCTTTCAGTGTTTTTTTATTTTTATTTTTTTTTTTTACATTTACCTTCTCTTTCAGTGATCTGAGTATGACGTTAAACTGCATCAAATGGTGAGGTTCCAGTTTTGGAGCTCTGGGGAGTGTTGAGTACCCCGTTATTGTTATTACTCCCAGCTCTACCCTGTTACGGTCCCATCTATGGGTTAAATAAAAAAAATGTGTTATTGTTATTATATTCGTAATGATTACTGAATAATCATTACTTAATCTTACGTAGTTTCTAATTTATTAATGATGTCTTTAGTTTAGTTAAGTTAGATTTACATTAAAACAAAATATGTGATGAAAATGTTTAAAATTCATCAATGTATTTTAGATATCATTAATAAAAAAGGGTTTACATAGTAGATGCTGTAGATAAATCGCATACTGATTTTAACAGTACAGGATTTAATAAATAATTACATTGTATTTCTTGATTTCTAATATTATTGTTTTATTCTCAAACGTATCGAAAATAATCGAATGTATAAAAAGAAAAGAATGGACCTTCGGTATAAGATGAAAAAATGAAATAAAACTTTTTTCTCTCTATGTGGCCTATATAGGTTCACAGATCTCGCAAATTGATGTTAAGCAATAATAAGCAAGAGTTTAAGAATGCTTAGAATTTCAGTTTAAAAATTCGATACCCATCACTAATGAATGAAATAAGATATCTTCGGCACCAAATAACCCAGAAGTGTTGAGATGCTGTAAAACCAAACGACCAACGAATCAACCAACCTTCTCTTACTTTACAATTTTTTCTTTCAACTATATCATACTTTCACTTTCATTTTCTCTTTATCTTTCCTTGTTATTTTCAATATAATCTCCATATTGCTTTAATTGCAATTTTTGTTAGGTCTTCTACATTTCACTAACATTTACTTTCACCTTCGTTCTTTCTAATTATTTTTTTCTTTTCAGCTTAATATTCTTTTCATTTGGACAACCTTCATCTTTTTGTTTTTTCCTAGATTACTTTCAGCTTTTAATTACTTTTAATTATGCATTCGCTCTCCTTCCTATTTCTTAGTTTTCTCTTATTTTCAAATTATTTCTGCTTTTTCACAGCTTCTACTTTCACTTTCACTATCTACTTACTTTCATTTTCAATTCGACTTTAAATTCAGTTATTTTTTCTTTTCCACTACTTCTACTTTCACTTCCTTCTCACTTTCACTTCACATTCTCTTTAAAGTCATTTGTTTCTTCTTTTACTAAACTTCTACTTTCACTTTCACTTTCACTTTCAAATTTCATTTTCTATTTTTCTTGAAAGTCATTTGTTTCTATCTTTTCACAACTTCTACTTTCACTTTCACTTTCACTTTATCCTTCCTTTCATTATTACTTTCTCTGTAAAATTCATTTTCACAATTGATGCTTATCATATTTCTTATACTTCATTCTTCTGCGTTCGAACTAACTATAATTTTTTTAATGTTGTCTTGATTTTGCTGTCTTAATCAAGTCTGATCTGATCTTATTTTTCCTGTAAAATTTTATTTTTGACACTCACTTTTCCTTTAACTCTTCTACGTTAGATTATAGTTTATTTTCAATCTTCATTTTTCTTGGATTTTAACACGAGAATTCAAATTTCTTCTTTTAAAAATGTTATTGCTAGAATGTTCATATTATTAATTTCTCCATTCACTCTGATTCTATTTTGGTAATGTATTATTATAAAAAGATTTCATGTATTTTGGGTCGTGTAGTGCAAAAAACGATATACTATATATACTGCAGCTAAAATAGTTTCAGATTGTAAGTTATGTTTTGTCATTTTAAGCATTTCCATAATAAACATTTAATTGAACAATGGTCTTTATTTTCAATGATATCAATTAGCTATACGTTCGGCTAGAAACTATATTATACAATATATGATATAAAGTAATATTAATAGATGCTAAACAATATATTAATAGAATATATTTATTTATTTATTATATAATATATATATATATATATATATATATATATATATATATATATATATTATAAATTATTAATGATGGTATTAATATTGATATATATTATTAATATATAATAGTAAAGTCGACGGGGCGCCCAGGCAGCGAGGAGTCTATCCCCTTTTAATAGTGCTAGACCAAGGTGATTATTTTAGCATCTACGGAGGAAACCTACCATCAGCTCCTTATTATACCGCAATAATATATATGAGTTAATATATATAGCCGAACGCGACTGAGCTAAGCTTAATAAAAAATTAATGTATAAATTTTCATATATTTATTTGTATGGAAACATTTACTGCTACCATAGGGATTTCATGCTATTAAACTTAATTGTTTAAGGGGAGCAATCTTCGGGCAGCGGAAGTTTTTGAAAATGTTAAAAATACGTAAACGCGATGGTGCCTTTGTGTAGAAAGAGTGAGGATTATTTATTGAAATTTTAAAGATATATATTCATCGAAATTATTTCGTATTATATTTCCTTCTCGTATCCCTTGTTGCAACGAAATTAACAGACGATATTTGTTTTAACCTAATGTATATAAGAAATAGATCCTTAATACACTAATGTTGATTTATTTTGATATATAAGGTGGGCTGTCGCCAACCACTTAAACTTATATGCTCTGCCTGAGCACGTGGATTAAAGCTAGCCAATCAACACGTTAGAATAGGTGGTTAGTTAACTATGTAATCTTGAAAGCCGTTCATTTGCACGTATTTGACACGGACGAACGAATCAACAATTGCCGAGGAACAACCGAGGATTCTTCATTAAAGAACAACCAAAGGATTCTACCTAACACTAAGAAACAAAAAGGGATCTCCACTGTAAAGTGCTCTCACCTGCAGCCTAAAAATGGCCGCAGCAATCTTAACATAGAGCAACCGTCTGGGAACAATCAGGTTCCGCTTCCGACTCCGGATCTAACCAACTCAGTTCTTACAAAGGTGTGAGGCGTCCGACAAATCTAAAAAGTAGACAAAATTGTCTTAGAAGTCAAAAATATCTGGAAGAGTCTCAGAACTTTTTGAACGACCCTTGCAATGATCCCAATCTTCAGTCATGCGAATTTTAGTCAAGCCCTTGCAGAGACAGCATCTTGACATCTTCTGATACCCACATATTGGCTCTACATCCCTGGCTTCTGCACAAGTATACCAAATCGTGATATTAGGTGAATTTCTTCTCTAGAGCTTCCTGCAGATGTTCCTCTCAGGGCATTCACAATTCCCAATTCATCACCTGCTAATTGCAATAGAGAAGCTGACCCTGTATTGACAAAGTGTTTTTATTATATATATATATATATATTATATATATATATATATATATATATACTAGCAAATATATGCACCCTCCGGGTGCAAGTATTTTAGTTAAATGTTATAATAAAATATGATATTAAATTAGAAAGGCTAATGAAACTGAATAAGAATGTAGATAAAAAGATTTTTGAACAGAGGGGGTATGATTGAAAAATAGAACAACTTTGAAACTAACACTTCCATCGTTTTCCGTTACATCCCGTCTTTCATTGGTAAATTTTCCTAATTTAAACTGTTTAGTTAAAATAGGAAGTAAAGAATAATAATACAGTTATTTCTTCTTGTTAAGGGATTTCTTTTAAGATTTATTGAAGAGATTTTTGCTCATATTCAATAAGATAAAACCAAACAATTTGAAATCAATAATACTAAGCATATATTTTTTTAAATCAATTTTGTAAGATCAATATGCAAATTAGCCATCCCATTCATACTGTAAACCTCTATTTTGTTGTATATATAAATACAATTGCATGTTATTAGTATGTAGATATGGTCAACAGTGTAAGTAATGTAAAACAATTTTATTAATAATTGAGGTCTAAATAAAAATAAAATCATGGAGAATATGATGTAAATAACTAAAGGAATTGTGACTTGTATAGTAATATAGTTTCGGTTACAGATAGACAAACCCACAATCTCCATTATAATAAGATATATATATATATATATACATGTGTGTGTGTGTGTGTGTGTATTTGGGCAACATTCTTTCATTTATACATATAGAATGAAAGAAAAGGTATTTATTGATGATCTTTTCAAGGTGTCTGGCCCTCCTTTTTTTATATTTGGATGGAATTCATGGATTACTGCACCGGAGTTCATATTCCGAGTACCCCTGATGATGACACTTTGAAGTAGCGAAATATGTAATCTTGAAAGCCGTTCATATATATCCACAAATTCCATCCAAATATTTAAAAAGTTGGCCAGAAAGCTTGAAAAGATCATCAATAAGATCATTAAACAGGAGTCCTGCATTTTCTTTAATTCTGCATATATATATATATATATATATATATATATATATATATATATATATTATATACGTATATATATATATTATATATATATATATATATATATTATATATACAACACTTTGCCAAGAGTTAACGATGATCTTTGCAAATGTAAGTTTTTTAATTGCTTAAAAAACAAAACAAAAAAATCCCAAAATATACATTTGTTTAACCATTGAAATTGATTATTGAATCCAACGGTAGACACATTAGTCTCAGTTGTCTGTGTTAGTATTGCAATATATAATTTGAATTAAACTTGGTTTTTAAAATATTTTCAACATTAAATGTATTGTAATTTGTTGTTTTTTAAGCAATACGTAATAAAAACAACCCTAATCCCCAAACCCCTAAACCGTAACCCAATTCACAAAACAAGTTAATTCATACACTGTAGTTAAACTGTCATGGATCACCACCAAATAAGTTTCCATTTTAATTTTGACGACGATTTGCAACTTTAACCCCTTCTTAAATTGTTTATTTTTACTCCTTTAATAAATTTGATGGGAAATATCTTTCAAAAATTAACTTTTGCACCGGCCGGGAGGCGTTCTTGTGTGAATTTGGGAAGGTGACCCCCTGGGAATTATGCAAAAGATTAAATTTCGACCATATAACAAATGCATAAACCAGAATCTGTTCTTGAGAATGAAACACATAAAAATATCTGGGACTTCGAAATAATGGCTGATCACCTTATCCTAGCAAGGAGAACAGACATAGTGTTGATTGACAAAAAATAAAGAACTTTCAACTGGTGGACTTTGCAGTTCCAGCAGACCACAAGATGAAGATGAAGGAAAACGGAAAGATGAACAAATACTTGGACCTTGCAAGAGAATTAAAAAAAGCTGTGGAATATGAAGGTCAAAGTGATACAAAAATACCAATTGTAGTTGGTGCACTGGGAACGGTCCCAAAATGCTTGGGAAAAAGACTGGAGGAACTGGAAATCAGAGAAAGAATTGAGACCATACAAACAACTGCATTGCTGCTATAATACTCAGAAAGGTCCTGGAGACCTGATGGGACTTGTTTTCACGCGGACTCTAGTGAAAGTCTATCAGCTAACGTTGGTGGTAAAGATTCTCGCTATAATAATAACAATAATAACAGTGTTGCTTTCTTTTGTCCTAGAAATGTTGTCATTGCCACCATGTGTGCCTGTGTGTTCGATTCATTCACCAAAATGCTGTTACTAAATTCTACCAATGAGATCGATTGTCACTGATTAATGTCTTGGAATAAACAGCAAATAAATATATTTAAAAAAAACACTAGCAGAGCTACCCGGCATTGCCCGGGATTTAAAAAGTAAAAAAAAAAAAACTCTAATCTATCTGTGAATGTGAGTGTATAATTTTACTCATAATTAGATAACATGATATATATATAATATATATAATATATATATAATATATATATATATATATATATATATATATAATATTCTATAGTGTGAGATGGTCACTGTTTCAGCTTTTGCTGGAATGGCGTACCAAAGGCAGTATTATTGGTAGAGTGCTCAATATAAAAAATAGAGCTGTTATATAATATAATAGGATAAATATATAAAGGTTTTAAATATCTATTTATTAGGTGACAAAGGAATATTCACAACCATATTGGTTTCATGCGAGGCAATCATCAGGTGAAAATGTTTCAAGAAACCAATATGGTTGTGAATGTTCCTTTGTCACCTAATAAATAGATATGTAAACCTTTATATATTTATCTTATTATATGTATATATATATATATATATATATATATATATATATATATATATATATATATATATATATATATATAATAGTATTTGATGATTGCTTTTGAAGCATTGTTAAGTAAATATATATTTATTTATAATTTTGAAAAAAAATCTTTAATCTATTCTCATACATAGTTTGATACAAATTATTTTTCTGAATATGTGTTTTATTATCTTTTATTCTTTACTAGAAGCGGCTACCCGGCGTCACCTGTGTAGAGGTACGGAAGGGTTAAAAAAAAAGTAGTGTCGAAGATCCATTATTACTGAATCAAGAGTTGGATCCCCACAGGATACCCCATTAAAATCCCTGCATAAAAAGACCCTGCGTTGATCCAGACACTCGGAAAAGAAAAATTAATGTCTCCTATTTAAAATACGAAATACAAAAAAAACAAACAAAAAAAACATGAAGAAATCCATGCTGTTATCATTAAAATTTTATTTTTAATTATCTTTAAGAATATAAATCAAATCTTCATTTTTGCACAAGAATCAAGATCTGGTGATAGTGAATGGATATGTATATATATATATTTACTTTGGTATTAATTGTTTTATTTTCATAGTTTCCTCCGGACATACAATCACACCAACTGCACTTTATATATATATATATATATATAGAGAGAGAGATTCTTGTTTTAATTTGTTTATACTTTTTATTTTTATCTTTGAATTTCATTCACTTGTCTTATATTTGTTTTTTATTATGTTTGCCCGGGATTTAAAAATGTTGAAATAAATCTCTAATATATATATATATATATATATATATATATAATATATATGTGTGTGTGTGTGTGTGTGTGTGTGTGGTGTATGTGTGTGTGTGTGTGTAGTGGTTGTCTAGCCACACTGAAGAGATGTGAAACGCCGAAACACGATGTCTGTGGATGATTTATTATATACTTCCAAAACTCGGTAGAGCTCTCTAGGAGTGATTTAAATTAACTTTCACTGCCACCGTATATAAAGCAACGATCGTCTGTTTACAGACTGTATCTCTCCGGTGCTCATAAAATATATAAACAAATGTATATATTTAATAGTATTTAATAAAAAAGCTATCAGAATTACTGCGAATGATATCGTCTATGTGTGAGGGGATATCTGTTAACAACTAGAATATCTTCTCATTAAAAAAATTCCAGGGACTCATTCAAAACAAATATGTGTGTCCTAGGACGTACTAAATCAAAAAGCTATCAGCATCATTGTGAATGATATCGTCTGTGTGTGAGGGGATATCTATTAACAACTTGAATATCTTCTCACAAAAAAAAAACCAGGGACTCATTCAAAAGAATATGTGTGTCCTAGGCCGCACTACATCAAAAAGCTATCAGCATCACTGTAAATGATATCGTCTGTGTGTGAGGGGATATCTATTAACAACTTGAATATCTGTTACATAATCATTAGATACCTAATGATTTGCATAGTGTATAAATCATATTAGTGCACGCTGATGGCCTTGAGAGTGAGTGACAGCGTTTGACCTCACTCTGACCTTGCGTTCTGGGATGATCGTGAGAAATCCGAAGGCTTAGAAGCCCCTTCGTTTAATGAGTAAGCAACTCAGTTAGTTAGAGTTAGAACTTAGAAGCGAAGCTAGCAGATGTAAGGATCCGCGCGCATTGTCTGTCTGGGGGTTTTGGAATAAAGTAACATCATCGTAAATCGAAGTCTTGTTGTTATTACTAAAAGCTAACAAGAGCACAGGGCTTCTGATAAGCAGTGATCCCCAACAGACCGCGGAATCCTCAATAGAAGACCAGACGAGACCTTAGAAGATATACCAGACAAGATAGATGAAGACGATACAAGCAAAGACGGCCAGAAGAATAGACGACAGAGTAAGAAGTAAGAGAAGTAATAAACATATATATTTTAGTGTGCCGTCCAGAAAAGGCACTACGTAACATATCTTCTAACTAAAAAGAGTAAAACGAATTTTTCTGGCTCACAGGAAAGGTAACGAAGTTTAGATCTTTAATGAAATAACTTAAATCTGTTTTGAAATGTCTGCATAAATTGCTCGAACCCCAAACTAAGTTCAGATAACTGCGCTTTTCCCTCGCAACACACATCGTTTCTCCGAACAGACGCGCTCGCACATGAACAAACAATGTAAGTGTAATGTTTTTAACATCTTCTTATATAATGGAGATTGTGTGTTTTTCTGTCTGTAACGAAACTATATTTCTACTCAAGTCACAATTCTCTTAGTTATTGACATCACTTCTCCATGGTTTTATTTTTATCTAACCTCAATTATTAATAAAATTGTCTTACATTATTATACTGTTAACTATGTCTACATACTGACAATGCAATTATATTTATATATACAATAAATAGCAGTTTACAGTGTGACGGGAATGCTAATTTGCATTATTTATGTTAAAAAATCGAATTAAATAAATATGTGCTTAGTATTATTGATTTCTAACTGTTTGGTTTTTTTTAATGAATATAAGCAACATCTCTTCAATGAAATCCATTAACAAGAATAAATAACTGTCATTTTATTCTTTACTCCTTCTTATGAATAAATACTTAAATTAGGAAAAATAACAATGAAAGACGAGAGTGATGGAAGAGTAAGTTTCAGTTGTTCTATTTTTTATTATACTCCCTCTGTTTCAAATCTTTTATTATACCCCCTCTGTTTCAAATCTTTTTATCTGTATTCTTATTTAGTTTCATTAGCCTTTTCTCATTTAGTACAATTTTTATTACATTAAAACTTAAATACTTGCACCCGGAGGGCATATATTTGCTAGTACAGATAAATTATATGGAGGATAGGAATGATAATGCAAAACTAGGTTTTGTTATAAATTAACAAAGGATATATTAAAACACAGTAGAAATGCTTCTTACTCTCAGCGACTTAACCAGTAACATCAGAATGCTGGCGTTTCAAAAACATTCAAATAAAAACGCTTTCATTAATCAAGGGGAGGCACTCTATATTTGTTTTAAGCTATTTTTGTTAGGTGTTCCTAACAGTAATGCATACATGATAGATGCCCTGGTGTAATTGTTATTACCGTCTTAGGGAAATGGCAGCGAGTTCAAAT
>CM042167.1:32691722-32699222 GCA_023376005.1 Doryteuthis pealeii
TGGATTCTGAGTGACAAGTCCCCTCAGGTCTCCAGGACTCTTCTGAGTATTCTAGCCGATTGCAGCAGTGCAATAATCTGGATGGTCACAATTCTACCTCTGATTTCCAGATCCTCCAGTCTTTTTTCCAAGTTTATTGGACCCGTTCCTAGTGCACCAACAACAATTGGTATCTCATGTTCCACCCATTTTTCAATTCTCTGGCAAGATCCAGAGTGACCTCATATTCCTTAATTGTATGACCGTCATCATCTTGCATCACACTCTGGTTAAAAATGAGACCGTTCAAACCGAGCATGATGAAATGTAAAAATATCTAGTGTTGCTTATCCACCAAATTCTTATTACTTATGGGTGACGTCATCTCAATTAAATAATGGACCATAATGCTGATACATTAATTAATAAAAAATATAATGCACCATTTATTTCATTTAAAAACCTTTTTTCATTTTTTCTGGTCAATTAACTTTGAACTACGTATGTTTGTGAATCTGTGTTACGCCTCAATGATACGTGGTTCAGAGATAACTGACCTGAAAATATATAAGAATTTTCAAATAAAATAGCCGGTGCATTATATTGATTATTTATTAATATATCAACACTGAAAATTTCATTAAATTCTGTTAATTCCTTGATTTTTAGTATTTTTTACTTTCGGCGGGGTGACATACGATGGTGGAATTTAGGTCCAGTAATTAGATTTAACCAGACAATCCTATTTTCTTGTGGTAAAAATAAATTCTACTTGTGGTAATCTCAAATTGTATTTTGCACCCGATCAATATCCTTATTTTATATTCTAATATTTCATTAAATTTATCCAGATATTTATAGAGAAATTTTCTCTTCTGTCTTTTGTTTATTTCGTACTAGCAGTGGCTACCCGGCATCGTCTGGGTACAGGGGGATTTTTAAAAGTTAATCCCGCAGATCCATTATTACTAAATCGAGAGTTGTATCCTCGAGGGGTGCCCCATTTAAATCCCTATGTAAAAAAAAGACCTTGCATTGATCCAGCTACTCTGAAAAAAATGTTAATGTCTACTATCTAAAATATTAAATGAAAAGAAAATTCCATGCTGTTAGCATTTAAATTTTATTTTTTAATTATCTTCACGAATATAAATCAAATCTCTATTATTTTTGCTCAAAAACCAAGCCCTGGATATATTCAATGTGTATATATACATTTACTGTGTCGTTGCTTTATTTGCGAAGTTTCCCCCGGACATACATATACACACAACTGTACTTTATTATTTTTGTTAAAAATCCAAGCCTTGGTGATATTTAATGTGTATATATATTTACGTTAATTGTTTTATTTTCGAAGTTTCCTTCGGACATACATATACAGACAACTGCCCTTTATATATGTATAGATAACCCTAAAAGTGACCTCTTTTTTACTTTCTTGGGTTCGTAATAATCAAAAGACGAGTTAATTTTCTAAAACGATCAATCTTACACCAGACGCCATCAAGAGTTGATCTCAAAAAAATCATATTTCCTCTTTGTTGCCTGACTTTCGCGCCAAAATTAAATGCAGCATGATCTTTGGTCTATCATAAAATTTTTTCGACGTATCTGCAGGTGTTGAACTTGGGGTCACATATCCGTCACAAATTTGTGTAGTATTATCCAAGTATCCTATTAATTTTCTATCTTTTTTTCCAATAGCATCTTTTATGATAAACTTCGCTTTTGAGAAGTATTAGAGAAAAATAATAGATGTGTGCTACTTTTTATCCCATACACTGAATAATTTTGGAATTTTTGATTATATAACGTATGCTGGCTTTCCCAACTTAAATGTATAGATTCTGCGTGGCCGTGTGGACTCAATCGACCAATCAACACGCTCGAATACGTGGTTGGTTAACTATTTAAAGGACTTTATGGAAATAACTTCAGTTTCTCGTGCTTAACACTGTTGTATTCTCTCTTTCCTTACTTTCTTACTTCTATTCTTCGAGCGTCTCTTCTAGCTTCTCTAAGTTCTTCTTCTAGCGTCTGGACTTCGTCTTGGGGACTTCGTGTCTGGTCTTCCATTGGGGATTTCTCTTTATCAGAAGCCCTGTGTCATTGGTAGTTTTTAGATAATAACACAAGACTTCGATTTAACTTAGATCATATTTCATTCCGAAATCCCCATCAGACTACCTGCGCAGACTGAGTCAGCAGCGTGCATAACACGACTGACCACCGTCGTGGTTTTGGCCGATCTGACTAAAACTCTCTCATCTAAACCGGAAGAGGGTCTTCTCCACCGATTCTCACGGTATCTATCGGAAGGATCAGGATGAGGTTAAGCCTTGTCATTCAATCCTTCAAGGACGTGGGCTGCAACTTATAACAGCCAATTTTGGTTTCTACACTACTGTACGTAAGTATTAGGAATCTAATAATTATGTAACAACACTAAAGGACACAAACGCTTTATGTTTGCTTTTTTTGTCACTTATCTTGTCAAATTGTTATATTCTCCATAAATTGATCTGTCTATCTGTTGATTCTGGATCTGAGTTGGATCTTCTTGAGTCTTGGTCCTTTGTTTAGTTCTTTGTAATGAACACAAGACTTTACTACTTGTATTAGCTCATATCTTATTTATAAAAATCCAGATCAACTCAAACACGCCGATATTGTGGTTTAGAACGGACAAACCACCATTGCTATCCGTCTTATTCAGCACCCAGCCCAAAACTGATTTCCTAAACTAATTTTCTCACGTTCGCTCTGGCGAATCGTAGAAGGTGGTCAACACCGGGTTAAATAGTATCAATCAAATTCGCTGTGCTTTTCCACAAAAGCGTTAGTTTGATTAATGCTACATTATCGTACTTAATTGATAGGCTACCTATAAATTGAATGACAG
Organism: Doryteuthis pealeii; assembly: GCA_023376005.1. Taxonomy (NCBI): domain Eukaryota; kingdom Metazoa; phylum Mollusca; class Cephalopoda; order Myopsida; family Loliginidae; genus Doryteuthis; species Doryteuthis pealeii. The sequence continues at coordinate 32,694,607 of CM042167.1, forward strand.
TAGCACTTTTTATCTAAAACACTGTATAATTCTTACGCCAAGATGGAACATATATAATTAAGTTGTTTATTGGCTGTTTTGTAAAATACGATCAGTCGAATGATTTACTCTAATTCTATGGTGTTCCAGTACAATAAAAATTTACGTTATGCTGACATAAAATCAAATAAGTGTAAACGACCTCTCGCACACTCGGATTCGTCCTGCCCTGTCGGTTGGGGCGTTAGAATGCACCGACTGCACCTCTGCAGATGGGTAAGACTCCCCCAATGGGGCTACATGTTGGCCGTGTGTGGCGACCCGTGATGCTTAAGGATAGGACCCAGGTGCTTGAGCAGTCCATGACATGCAATATTCCACATTGGTCCTTACTTGGACTAGACGGGCGGTCGGAGAGGCCCTCCGATCAATCGGCTAGTCACGTCAAGCCCTAGCACCTATATGATTGCCCCAACCGTATTGCCATTATGGCAAGCCACAACTCTTTTTATCATATGGGTACGAGAAGGCGATGGCTGAGGCTCTACATGTCATGGGAATGACGTTAAACTCTATCTGATAGTGAGGTTCCAGTTTTGGAGGTTTGGGAAATGTGGAGTACCTCTTCATCACCATTACTTCCTGGTCCACTCTGACCCGGAGTGGTAGTACCTGTTAGAGTCCCATCTATGGGTTGAATAGTAAAACATGTTTATAAACAAAACTTATTGTCCATTAAGAATAACTCTTTTATCGGCATTAAATGACCCACCGAGATTGATATGCCGTAAAACAAAACAACCAAATCGGATTCGTCATAATTAACCGACTTATCCTTTCTACGACGATAACCACGCGCCCCCAAGTGTTGATCTCTAAAAATCAAATTTCACCTGTCATTCAATTTCTATTGTCTCTGCAGGTGTTGAACTCGGGGTCACATATCCGTTACAAGCTTCTATAGTATTGTCTTACTATCAAACAGTACTTTTTCTATCTGATGTTTTACCAATATCACGTTTTATGGCAAGTCTTTTGATTAACCCTAGTATTAGGGAAAGGTGGTTGAGCTGTACTACTTTTTTTTATCTCAAATACTGTATAATTCTTCCTCGAAGATGAAGTATCTATAATTAAATTGTTTATTGGCTGTTTCGCAAAATAAGGACGGTCGCATAATTTGCTCTATTTTTACGGTGTTCCAGTGCACTAGAATCAACTGTATGTTGACATATGAACGAATAACATAAATCGTGATCTCTTCTCTCTCTCTCTCTCTCTCCTCTCTCCTCTCTCCTCTCTCTCTTCTCCTCTCTCTCTCTCCCTCTCTCTCATCCTCTGGTCCTGTCTCTCATTCTGTCTTTCATTCACCTCATTCTCTCTCTCTCTCTCTCTCTCTCTCTCACTCTCTCACGCCCTTTCATCCTCTGGTCCTCTCTCTCATTCTGTCTTTCATTCACCCCTCTCTCTCTTCTCTCACGCTCTCTCTCTCTCTCTCATCCTCTGGTCCTGTCTCGCATTCTGTCTTTCATTCACCCTCACTCTCTCTCTCTTTCTCTCTCTCTCTTTCTCTATCTCTCTCTCACGCCCTTCCATCCTCTGCTTATGTCTCTCTTTCTGTCTTCAATCTGCCTTTCTCTCTACCTCCAATGTCGTCTCTTTCTATCACTCTCCCTATCTCATCCCTTCTTTCTCGTTTCTTCTTTCTTTCTCTCCCTCATCCATCGCATCGTTTCTCTCTCTTCCTCTCTTTTTCGTATCCCTTACTCTTATCTCCTCTCTCCCTCTCCCATCTCTCTCATTCCTCGCCCTCATCTCTCTCTATCTATCTATCTCTCTCTCTCTCTCCTTCTTTTTTCTTTTCCCACTATCTCTAATTCCTCTCTATCATACATCTTCCTCACCCTTTCCCGTCTCTCTCTCTTTCTGTTTCTGTCTGTCTGTCTGTCTGTCTGTCTCATCTCTCTCTATTTTTTCTCTCTCTCTCTTTCTCTCTCTTGCTCTCTCTTTCACTCTCTTTCTTTCACTCGCTCATCTCTCTCTTTTTCTCTCTCGTCACTCTCTTTCACTCTCACTTTCTGTTTCTTTCTTTCTTTCTTTCTCTCTCTCTTTCTCTCTCATATCTCTCCCTTTCTTTTTCTGATTTTTTTCTCACTTTCACTTTCTCTCTTTCTCTCACTCTCTCTTTCTCTCTCTCTTATCTCTCTCTTTCTCTGTTTGTTTTTTCTCTCCCTATTTCTTCCCCCTCTCACTCTCCCCCTCTCTCTCTCTCTCTCTCTCTCTCTCTCTCTCTCTCTCTCTCTCTCTCTCTCTTGGGTTCATTATAATTAGAAGACGATTGAAATGTCGCCATTGATCAAAGCACTGAAATACATAGAGCAACAAAATGATACTTCCGTTTCGTTCTGTGTCGCTCCACTCAGCGATCCTCAATTAACGTTCTCTTATTATTTGTTGTGATTAAAAATTCCTAAGAAACTACAAACGTACATCAATAACTACATTGCTTCATCGGTAAAAACAAACAAACAAACAAAACAAAACAAAACAAAAAAAAAAGAACAACCAAAACAAAAACAAAGAGAACAAAAAATATGATCAAATGAGTTTTGCAAAACAGAATTTCATTTTTTAAATATGTTTACATTCTGCTGGTTAAATGTACTTAATTCACTGGTGTCGATTAATAAAACTGATAGAAAAATACACAGGTAAGTTTTACGAACGGTTGGTTGGTGGGTTTATTTAGTTAGAATATTACTATTAGTTCGCCCTAGTAAATAATTTTCTAAATAATTTCCCAATCAAAATCCATTAACTTAAAGAAAATTAAGCATCAAGTCAAAATTAGCTACCATACGTTCTAAACCAGAAGCCAACTATTACTGCATAAGTAAAGTAAGTAAATTCGTCGGGGCGGCCTAATGTCGGTATCAGCCATGCAGCAAGGGAGTCTATCCCCTTTTCATTAGCGCTAGACCAAGGAGATTATTTTAGCGTCTGAGGTGGAGCGCCACACCTACCATCAGCTCCTTACTTTACCGCACAGATCCCTGTGCTACTCATACGCTGAGTTGGCGAGGGTGGGTATCGAACTAGGAACCTTGTGGTTTCTAGCCGAACGCTCTACCGACTGTTAATTATTCCCTATCATTTACACAATAAATCCGAATGAAACGGGTAGGTCAGCTTTATTTCTTGAATATTAGCACATTTCAATTCTTTGTTTCATTATTCTGTGATGCTTCAAAAAATCCCAGTACATTTATCTTTATAACCTTATTATATATACTAGCAAAATAAAAAGACACCCTCCGGGCGATGTAAAAATAATTTTTGAAAGATATTGCCAGAGGGGATGTGAGCTGAAAATTCAATGCCATAGAGTGTGTACCATAAGTATGTAAAATCGTCAAATTTATTAAAGGCGTAAAAAAAAAAAAAAATAAAGAAAGAAAGATAATTTGAAATGGAAACAGTTCCGATAACTTTAAATATATATATTAAAATAAAGCAAACTGTATATAAATATATAACACCAGGCATCTATTTATTTAAACTTATGGTAAAAACAATGAGGATTTTCTAACGTTGCATAATTACTTTATCCCACAAAGACCCAGTATTGATTAACAGAAAAAGAGAACTTCTCAACTGGTAGATTTTGCAGACCCAGCAGGTCACATCCAAACGACAGTATTGTTGAAATCGGCTAGAATACTCAGACGAATTCTGGAGACCTGAGGAGACTTGCTGTCACTCAGACTCCAGAGAAAGACCATAGCCCTATGCTTGAGAATGAAATAATACATGGAAATCGATAAGCGATGCCTATTTTTGCCGGGTAAATAATTCCGTTTCGTTGTCCGGCGTCATTAAGACTGGCGCATTGCGAGTTGTTCCGAAACGAGGCAGCTAAAAAGTTCACCTAGCCTAGCGCCACACAGTCGACAGGCGGTTCAGTCGTGCCAGTTTCTCCGTGCCAGTTTTAACCGGTAGTTTTTCACTGAAGTGAGTGACAGCAAGACTCCCCGCGTCTCCAGATTACGGTCAAGTCAGGGTTCCCGTTGAGCGGCGATGGGCCAGTTCAATACATAATTGGGCATGTACTGTAAGCAAACTGACTTCTTTGCTCATCGAAAATGACATGATTCGGCAATCATCATCATCATCATCATCATCATCATCATCCTCCTCCTCCTCCTCCTCCTCCTCATCATCATCATCATCATCATCATCGTGTAGTGTTGGCAGAACGGATATTCATGAAAATCTCTCACCAACCATTCCTATTGGTCATCAAACCCGGGAGCTCCTCTGTGCAGCATCCAGAATCCACACAGTACTGATAAATGTTGATCCTTGCTGGAGAATGTCATTTATGAGTTCATCCTTGCTTCTGTAATTTGGATGGTTTGTGCGATAGAGGGCAAGTGTCTGTAATTATTATATTATTATTATTATTATTATTATTATTATTATTTTGAGTTTTCACATTAGTGTTAGTTGATGGTCTTCCACTGAAATCTGAGTGTCAGCAAGTCTCCTCAGGTCTCCAGGACTCTTCTGAGTATTCTGGCAGATTGCAGCAGTGCAGTGTTCTGAATGGTTTCGTAGAGTTTGGGTGACAAGTCTCC
>CM042167.1:32704222-32744222 GCA_023376005.1 Doryteuthis pealeii
ACCAACGTGGGCATTTCGCGCCATATATATGTCGGTCATGATCCATGTATATCTTTTGACAACAAATGTAGCGAATTTTTGAGATGTTGGCAACAAGGCGAAAACAATTTAAACGGAAGGGGATGGGTGTTAAGAAATGAGACGGTTGGAATTCAAAAGACTTTTAGTAAAGGAATTTTTTACGATTAAATGTTTTTATTATTTAAATTTTATTTTAAGTTCTGTAATTCATAAATGATTAGATATTTACTGTAATTAGTTTTTATATATAAAGTGAAAAAGTTATGAGCGGAATATGTTAATATTTTAGAAAAGGAGTTTTTATATATTTTTATTTTACGATTAATTATTTTTAAATTTCTAATTATTATTATTATTAAGTTCTGTATTTAATAAATGATTAAATATTTATTGTGTTTTGTTTTATATATAAAGTAAAAAAGGTTATGGGCGGAATTGGTTATTATTTTAGATAATGTTAAGCGATTTGGATCTAATGTAAGGTATTATTTTAAACCGAAAACAAAAACAAAATAAAACGGAAAAGATCTTATTCATAAAACAAAACAATAAACCAAAATTTAATTTAATGGGACGTAAATAACGGAAAAAGTTATGTTAAGGGGATTTTATGGTTTCTGATAATAAGAGTCGCTAGATAAGGGGATATTAAAGAAACCTTGTCTTTGGAGTATGGTTTTATGGGTAAGAATAACACAAGATTCCATAATTCTACGCAGTGTTTTATCATGTATGTGGGTTAATATTTTAGCACCTTTGAAATCAAAGGTATGATTGAGATCAAAGATGTGTTTAGCTAATGCATTGTTTTGGAAACCACGTTTAATGTGATATTTGTGTTCCGATAGACGTTTAGTTAAGGATCGGGAAGTCTCCCCTACATATTTCTTTTTACATTTTAAGCAGTCAATAGTGTAGACTCCAGCTTCAGAATGTGTGTGTCTGGGGTTATTTTTATTTTGAAGAATGTTCTTCACTGTCTTCGTGGGTGAGCGACAGTTTTTATACCAATCTTACTTAAGTTTCTATTTATTTTATCAGTAATAGGATTATTTGGAAGTATGATGTATCTATCAGAGACGTTATTACTATTATGTTGTGTGTCATTGTTTGGAGATGTGATATTATTATTCTTGTTTTTATTATGTATTTTAAATGCCTTTTTTCTGGCACGGTGTACGAAATTTAAGGGGTATTGTAATTTGAGGAAAGACCTCTCAATAAAATTGAATTCTTCATCTAAATGTTGCTTGTTACATATCCTAAGAGCTCTTAGAAAGAAACCAATTATGATACCACTTTTTATCTTAGTGTTATGGTTGGAATAAAAATGGATGTAGTCATTTTTGTTAGTATTTTTGTGATAAACTTTGAATTCTAAACTGTTGTTATTATTTATGATAAGTGTGTCTAAAAATGGTAGGGAGTGGTTATGTTCCAGTTCATGAGTAAATTGGATGGAGGGTTCAACATCATTTAATTTGTCAATAATGTTAATTAAATTACAATTTTTCGGGTAAATGAATAGGGTGTCATCAATGTAACGGAAAAAATTAGAGTTATTTGGTAGAATATATTGAAAGGGACCGGATTCTAAAAATTCAAGAAAAAGGCACGCCAAAACGCCGCTCAGAGGTGAACCCATAGGCAACCCGAACTTTTGTCTGTAGAAGGTTCCCTCGTACTGGAAAAAGCAATTCCTAGTGCAAAGTCTACAAATTTGAATTATCTTGTTAGTGGGTAATGAAAAAGAGGTGTTGATTTTGTTGAGATGGTTTTCTAGGCGAGTAATGCATTTGTCAACCGGGATACTAGTATAGAGTGATTTAATATCTAAACTTGCTAAACATTTGTTGTTCATGTCAATATTTTTTATTTTTGAAATTAAGCTATTTGAATTTTTTATATGGGATTTGCTAATTGTACCTAAGAGGGGGGTTAGTAATTTAGCAAGAGATTTAGCAATTTTATGAGGGGCAGTGCCAATTCCCGAAATTATAGGTCTTAACGGAATCTCAGGTTTGTGCGTTTTAGGGAGGCCGTAAATAGTGGGGACGATAGGGTGGTAGTCTATCAAAGAGAGCCAAGTTTTGTCAGTGTTGCCTATTAATTTTTTTAATATATATATATATATATATATAAGAGGGAGACAGAGAAAGAGAGGGAATTACAAAGAGTGATAGAAACAGATTAGTTAAGTAGTTACATATATATATATATATGTTATCACACCTACTTAGCAGCTGAAGAGAACAGGATCACACGTGATATTTATTGTACGTTGTATAATGAAAAATAATTAAAAAAATTAATAGAATGTGTATATTTGTTAGCATCTTATCATTTACGCAGGTTTTGTTAAACACCACGGAATGTTTCTTCTTCATCTTTAAGTGCAAACCTTCAAGCCTTATTGTCATTTTTTATATCGCACTCCAACTTTACTAAGTTTAATTAGTAAAGCACTAACCACGAACAAACCTGCGACTAGAAAAAAATGCAACAAGCCCTCCCAACAGAATAAAATGCGCACCATGTGTGACCATCATTATATATATATATATATATATATATATATATATATGTATATATATATATATATATATATATATATATATATATATATACATATATATGCGTGTGTATGTGTATGGGTGTGTGTGTATGTGTGTATGTGTGTGTGTTAACACACCAGAGTTGCTTAACTAGCAAAAACATATTGATATCTGTGTGGATTTCATGATGAGGTCTTGCCAGAAGCGTGTAACGATGGGAACGAGTAAAGTGTGCATGTATGTGTGTGTGCATCTTCGTGTGTGTATGTGTGTGTGTGTGTGTATGTGGGTGATTGAGAGAGAGAAGGAGTGTGCTTGTGTGCGTATGAGTGTGAGAGAAAGAGTGTGTATATATATTTGAGAAAGAGTGAGAGAGAGAATGTGTGTGTTTTTGAGACATAAGGACAGTGTGTGTGTATGTGTGTGTGTACATGTATATATATATATATATATATATATATGTGTGTGTGTGTGTGTGTGTGTGTGAGAGAGAAAGAGAGAGAGAGTGTGTGTGTGTGTGCGTTTTTATCTGTCTGAGAGAGCGAGGCAGTGTGCGTAAGAGAGGGGGAGGTAGTGTCTTTGCGTGAGATTGATAGCCAGATAGAAATATATATATATATATATATATATATATATATATATATATATTATATATATATATGGATAGATAGAAAGTGAGATAGAGAGATTCATAAGAATCCGTGCTGTCAGTTCTTGTTAATTAACATGAGCTAAACTTCTATATTCACACACGCATACGCGCACACATATATACGTATATTTATTTGAATAGAATTATATATATATTATATATATATATATATATATATATTTATATATTTATATATATATTGGTATATAGGTATATGTATATATAGGTATATATATACATACATATATATATATATATATATATATATATATATATATATATATATATATATATATATATATATATATATATATACCATATATATATATATATATACCTAAATATATATATACCAATATATATATATATATATATATATATATATATATATATATATATATATATATGATTTTAATTGATTTGACATAAACTGAGGTAAGAGAATCATTCATTGAGGTTGTCTCTTAAAGAAAGCAAAACAATCAAGACTATTTTAATCAAATCCTTTCTATTCAAAGGTCTGCCTCACAATGTCTCATTATATTTCAATAGGTAACCATGGCAACTGGCGTTTGCACTTAAATTGCATTACTCTTCGAAATGCCAAATCTATTTGTGTTATTCCCTTCGCATAAATAGTTACAAATCTCTTTCTTGAAAAGATTCATTATCTTTAAAGTGATAAATAATAAATATACTTTAAGATAAGTAAATAAATAAATAAACTGATATAAAGTGAAATAATTTGATCCCAAAACTAATTTATTTCAAAGTCTTAAGATAATGAAAATAACATAAAGATATTCTCCAAATAAGTAAAAAAATAAATATGGCGTAGGTCTCGTCTATAGCCTACAGTGAGTTAACGTAAACACAGCAGGATAATTCATGGAATTTGTTTTCTGATTAATTTGTTATTAAAACAAAATTTCCAGACTTTATAATCTAATCAATATTTAAAGAAAGATTGACTCTCATAAAAGACACACCTTTGGAACTTTTTTATTATTTAATTTTTTCGAACTGTTGTCCTCATCGTTATTAAAACAAAATTCCCTGACTTGATGATCTAATGGATATTTAAAGGAAATTGACTCTCACAAAAGACACACCTTAAGGACTTTGTACTATTTAAATTTTTCAAACTGCTGTCCTCATCTTTATATATACTAGCAAATATATGCACCCTCCGGGTGCAAGTATTTAAGTTTTAATGTAATAAAATATTGTATTAAATTAGAAAGGCTAATGAAACTAAATAAGAATACAGATAAAAAGATTTGAAACAGAGGGAGTATAATAAAAGATTTGAAACAGAGGGAGTATAATAAAAAATTGAACAACTGAAACTTACTCTTCCATCACTCTCGTCTTTCATTGTTATTTTTTCTAATTTAAGTATTTAGTTAAAAGAGGAAGAAAAGAATAAAATGACAGTTATTTTATCTTGTTAATGGATTTCATTTAAGATTCATTGAAGAGATTTTTGCTTATATTCATTAAAATAAAACCAAACAGTTAAAAATCAATAATACTAAGCACATATTTATTAAATTCGATTTTTTAATATTAATATGCAAATTAGCCTTCCCGTTCACACTGTAAACCGCTATTTTGTTGTATATATAAATATAATTGCATGTTGTCAGTATGTAGATATGGTTAACAGTATTAATAATGTAAGACAATTTTATTAATAATTGAGGTTTAGATAAAAATACAATCATGGAGAATGTGATGTAAATAACAAGGGGAATTGTGACTTGAGTAGGAATATAGTTTCGGTTACAGACAGAAAAACACACAATCTCCATTATAATAAGATATATATATATATATATATATATATATATATATATATATATCATCATGTCGCGCAATTAGCACGGATATCCATGACAATCTCTTGCCAACCTTTCCTATCATTTATTTTCCCAGGGAGGTCCTCTGCGCTGCAACCTGAATCTTTGCTTAGTTGGTCAATGTAGGTCCTTGATGGGCGGCCCACACTAGCATGTCTGTGTGTTGGCATCCACAGAAGAACGTCACTTATGAGCTCATTCTTGCTTCTCCAGCAGTGCCCGGCATGCCTTATCCGTCTCACTCGATTGGTTTGTGAGATGGGGGACAGGTGGCCATATAGCTATTTCCTCGTGGGGTGCTGCTTCCACGATTTGTTCAGGACTGCACTCAGTATTCTTGTGCAGCTCCCGTCCAGCTTATTCTCAAGGAACCTCGTTAGGGTCCAAGTGGTGCAGCCGTATAGCAACACTGATACAACCACCGCTTGGAAGAAATGTCACTTTAGCTTGTCAGTGAGATCGGATTTCCATATTATTGATAAATTGTTTGTGGCCGACCACGCTTTTCCTATTCGTGTATTTAAATCGGTTTCTGTGGATGAGATATTACTACCTAGGTATGTGAATTATTCTACTGGCTTAAGGGGCTTACCGTTGAGTGTGGTTATGTCTCCTTTTCTTTTGAAACATATGTACCCTGTTTTATCGGAGTTTACATAAAGGCCAATATTATTTGCTGCCTTCTCTAGGCTATGCAGTAGTGACTCAGCCTGTGGCGGTGTATCTGCAAGAAGTGCAAGGTCATCAGCGTAGTCTGCATCTGTGACTTTCTGTGCAGCATATCGCCTGCTTCTTACCTTTTTTAGTGTGAAGCCTTCTTCTTTAAGGTATCTAGTGATATTCGGAGTACATAGTCTAAGCATATGATAAATATATATGGTGCTAGTGTATCTCCTTGTAGGACTCCAGTTCCGATGTCGATGAAATCTGTGTCGCCATCGGGTGAGCGTACCATTGCTTTAGATACCAGGTATTAAGGGATTATGATCCATTTCCAGCCGTGGGTATCTGAGCACCCTCCGAGTGTCCTCAGATCTGAGCTCTCAAATCGGACCTGAACTCTGCAACACCATACAGTTGGAAGTAAGGACCAAGTTAGAATCATCCTAATACCAAAGGATTTAGTACCCCACCAAAGTATATATATATATATATATATATATATATATATATATATATATATATATATATATTGGATATGTGCTTAATTGAAGTCATACCTAATTTTGAAAATTAATTAGTTAAAAATTAATGAATTTAGGCGGGCATATATGTTCAAATGTAAGGCTAAACAAATCGAGAAAATGACAATCCCTGAATGTACATTTCGACCTATTAGGTATCATCAGCAAGTTTATAGACATGGGAGACTGCTCCGTGTGTGACAAACAAATGTGTTTATTTTTTTTTTTTATATGGCTTAAGCCGACAATATTTGTTTGTTTACTTACCCTCATACCGCCTCGTCTCGGATTTAAATTCGGGTTAAGGATTCCATTTTCTACGACTCTAACCATTACACCACGCGTCTCCATTATTTTTATATAGACAACGTTTCGGCTGATATGCTCTCCGGCCTTCAATAGCTGTTTCTTTTTGGTTTCAGGAACCTTTTTGTCGAACTCAGGAGGCTCCATGTTGTACTTGGAGCCTTCAAAGAACTTCGACCAAATCCATTATTTAACCCATCTGTGTTTATTGTTCCATTAATTAATTAACTTTACCATAACCAGGTACAAGTGTTAAGCTATGTTAAGTATTTTATGTTATTTTCGCCCTGAGTCAAAATTGAACCTGCAACCTACAGATGATTGTCACTTAGGGGGAGAGATAGGGGGATGGAGATGAAATGCAATCTACAGTTTAATTTATCGAGCAATAAAAGAATAAGATAAAAATATCCAAACCTACATAATTCTATATAGGTCGAAAATAATAGAAATATAAACATACGTTCTAATGTAAAAGAAAAACAACAAAAACAACAACAACAACAACAATAACAATAACAACAACAACAATAACAACAAAGAACATCATGAGAGAAACTGACCTTTGAAGAAAACAAAACAAAACAAAAACTTTTGAATAAAGCATCTTTTTTTAATAGAGTCTCAAAGGAGAACGTGTAAATTTTCAAAATAATATTTGTTCGGCGAAGATTGCTTTCCACTGATTTAAAATAAAAGTGAAAACAGCAAGCTTCTTGCAATATCCTCTCCCATACCCACATCACATATAATAATACAATATTATATATATTATATATATATATAAAAGTTAAATATATATATATATAAATATATATATATTATATTATATATATATATATATATATATATATAAAGTTAAAAGTTAAAGTTTTTTAAAAGTTAAAAATAAGTCCTATTTTTAACGAATAAAGGGAGGCAACTTCGTTGGCATTACTTCAAAAAAATTCAAATTTAAAAAAAAAATAACAGCGTCCGTAAAACTAACCGTCTTATTTACAATCCAAAATGTGACATTGAGTAAAGAACTCCAACAAACACCATAGGATCTTGCTCCTCAGCCTGATGATTGCCTTTGGCATGAAACCGCGGTCGCTGATAATGAACATTGATCTATAAAAACATTGTAAAATAAATAAATATTAGCTCTTACAAACTGTGATTGAGCACTGTATTTTCTTTGTTTCATCGCAAAAAAAATGTTGTTTTTACATATACCTATATATATATATATATATATATATATATATATATATATATATGGTGGACTCTCCTATCGAGAACGATAGATGAGGGTCAGCAGTGAGTGATTTGATTTCTCCCATGTTGTGCATGCTGTCAAGAAGACATTTTATGTTTCCTCGAGTGTGACAGCAGCCCAGCCCTGCTGCGAGCCATGAAGCCACACTGACAAACGAAATCATCCAAGGCAGGAGTTAAATGTTTTTCTTTTAAAGTTAGGCGGAACCGATCTCGATGCTTCAGTCTATTTTCTTCAAAGCTCTGTAGTTTAGCGAAACAGGTCTTACGCCATTCCTTCCGATCTGATGCTAGATCTTCCCAAGCACTCAGGTCAATATCGAGGCGTTTCAAATTGTCCTTCAATTTGTCCTTGTAGCGTAAGAGAGGACGTCCAATGGAATATGATATTAATAATAATAGCAATAATAATAATGATAATAATTGTCTACTTCCATTATATATATATATATATATATATATATATATATATATATATAAGATTTTTTGGATGTTTGTTTTTTAGAGCATTGTTGAATAAAGTATATATTATTATTTATATTTTTTGCTTGAAGGCAATTACAATGCATGTATCGCATAAAATTCGATACTTATAGAAAATAATTTGACAAGTGAATCCCGGCAAAGGATTGCCCGGGTTTGTTGAACATCGTACAGACAGTTTCGACTTTATTCAGATCCCATCAGCGATGTATACTAATACGTCGTAAGTACGGTTACATATTTGTATAAATTAAACTAAGATTTTCATTCGAATAAAATGACTTTTAATTCTTTAATTTATTTATTTAATTTTTATTGTTAGAGTTTTAAAGGGTTAAAAATAACAATAAGATTGACGAATTTCCTTAGAAACTGTTTTCTTTTGGTTCGTTAACTAATTATTTTCTCAAACACGATAAAAACAAAAACAAAACAAAGGTTACTAATATAGACAAAATCCGGTGTTTTATCTTTAAGTCGAAGGCCCGACTGGAGATAAGTAGTCAATTATTTGTAAGACGAAATTTATTTCAAGTTTATCTGACAATATCCAGTTATTGGAACATTTAAAAAAAATTATATGTAAGTACGAAAAATTGTAAGCGCTTTGTTATCAAAATGACATGATTCGTTAGTAAATTACCCGAAAAGTTGATAAAAACAAAACAACTAACAACCAACATTTAAATTATTATTCAAAATACAATTCAAAATATTCCTCAGAATTTGCCTTACAAATTAAATTTTAAGTTTTATGATTTTACTCTTTATTGTGAAGTCAATAAACATTGCTGAGTTTATAGTGCAACTTTTCAGTTCTGAAAAATTGGCATGTTTAAATAGAGATTTCATAGGTGACATTTGAACTTTTATGAAAATTGATGTTTTGTAATTAATATACATTTTGTAATAAAACTTAATTTTAACTGGGGGGGGGGGGTAGGGTTAGGGTTAGGGGGGTAGTTTAATGGGAAAATAAATAAATAATTTGGGTTCCGTTCAAGCGGTTTCCGATATGGGGGATCAATTTACTATAAACTTATACGAGGAAATGAGCACCGTGAATACTCAAAATAATAAAGAACTTTTAGATTTTTTTTTTTCAATCTGATAGATTGGTGTGTAATCGATAATAATCAACTGAAGGGAAAAAATAGAATGGGGGGGGGTCCAGATAATCAGGTCCACCAAAACGTTTTTTAAACAATGTTTTTAAAATACTAGGTACCACCAATTTACCCTGTGAAATTTACCCCCCCCCCCCTATAATTAACACTATGAAACTTGCAGAAAAATTAATATTTTCTTGAAAAAATTTTTTCCATTTGAAAAAGAAAAAACATTAAATAAACTCCTGATGATTTTTTTTAACTTTTTTTCAGCTTACGGAAATAATGAAAAATTATGATTGAAAAACAATGTTTTCATTTTTGCACTGTTAAATCAACTGAAATTAAACGTAGCTAAAAACAAGTTACAATAAGAGTTTTTTTAAATTCTATGAAAAATCAATTATTTATAAATAATAACAAATATTTCCGTTTTATTCAAGATGGCCTAAACTGATCAATTGGTGGTCCTATAATATATCTTTAGGTTTTAGCAAAAATAGATATTGCAATAACGAAGAATTTAAATTTTCGATTCTCAGCTTCTTTTAAACTCAACATGCAATTAAGAACTAAATGTGAATTGTTGTCATGTACAAAAAATTTAAAACAATAACAAACAAATATACAAACGAATACTTTCAATTTGTTGTATAATAATATGAAATAATTTTAAACTATAAAACAGAAAATACAAATCCTGAAATATACAAATTCTCAATGATTTTAGTTTCAAGAATTATTTTCTTCTTACCCCCTCTCTAACTACTGTCTTCCACTTTCTCTCTCACTCCTGGTGATCCAAATTTCATTTTTAGTCCGGTCATGGACCGGGTACTTTAGCTAGATAGACATATGTTAAGTAAGGGATGAATTACTTCATTACTTAATTGTAAATTACGACTAATTAGAACACATTAAAATGGAAACTTTTCAAACATAACCCAATCCTAAAAATAAGGAATACTTTACCATATATATTCTGTCATTAAACTAAACAGTAAAAAAGCCTTTAGGGCAGCATTTTGATTCGCTCAGCTTTAGTATAGTAATATAGTAATAGATATATTTACCAACTCAATTTAACATGTTTGGATTCCGAGTTTTCCTTTTCTTTGGTTACTAAAGTGTTCTCGGTTACTGGTATAAAGTCCTTCGATAATGAATCCTGTTGGTTACTAAAGTGTTTTCCGTTACTGGTAAGCGTATAAGTCCTTTGAGAGTATTGGTACAGATCCGGCAATCCTATGTGTGTCCGTCCTCAAAGAGTGCAGTTTTAAGTATGACCGATGTGGGGGGGGTAAGTATTCTATTAGGCCATTGCTAGTGATTGATTACAAGAGTCAATCACGTGACCTTGGCTAGTCTATAAATAGAGGTGGGTATTTAGAGTACATCCTATATCCAAATAATCCCAACAACCCATGAATATGAAAGTACAATAAACATGATTCCCAAACCTCCAGGCATAAAATAACCCTAGACATTTTGAGATGCTATTCAAATCAAACCATCATTAATGAAATCATGTTAATGAACAGAAAGGATATGCCCAAGTTAAAGAAAAGTTAAAGAACCCTATCTGCCATACTATTTACTCATAGCAAGAGGGACAGTTATTGGATGCATACTTTTCCCAAGAGTATTAAGCTATGTGAAATACAAACCGCCTCGTCTCGGATTTAAATTCGGGTTAACGATTCCATTTCCTACGACTCTAACCATTAGACCACGCGTCTCCATTATTTTTACATACACAACATTTCGGCTGATGGGCTCTCCGGCTTTCAACAGCTGTTTCTTTTCGATTTCAGTAACCTTTTTGTCGAACTCAGGAGGCTCCATGTTATACTTGTAGCCTTCAAAGAACTTCGACCAAATCCTTTATTTAACCCATCTGTGTTTATTGTTCCATTAATTAATTAACTTTACCATAACCAGGTACAAGTGTTAAGCTATGTTAAGTATTTTATGTTATTTTCGTCCTTAGTCAGAATTGAACCTGCAATCTACAGATGATTGTCACTTAAGGGGAGAGATAGGGGGATGGAGATGAAATGCAATCTACAGTTTAATTTATCGAGCAATAAAAGAATAAGATAAAAATATCCAAACCTACATAATTCTATATAGGTCGAAAATAATAGAAATATAAACATACGTTCTAATGTAAAAGAAAAACAACAACAATAACAACAACAACAACAACAACAACAAAGAACATCATAAGGGAAACTGACCTTTGAAGAAAACAAAACAAAACAAAAACTTTTGAATAAAGAATCTTTTTTTTAATAGAGTCTCAAAGGAGAACGTATAAATTTTCAAAATAATATTTGTTCGGCGAAGATTGCTTTCCACTGATTTAAAATAAAAGTGAAAACAGCAAGCTTCCATACCCACATCACATATAACAATACAATCTAATCTATAAAACAGAGATTTTAGTATGTACGTGTCGACGTATAACAAAAAAACGGGAGGTCACTCAGATTCAAAATCTTGCATACACATTGATATCGTTCTAACTAAGAAAAATTCCAAATTTGGTTATTGATTTTTATTGATTAAGGGATTTAATCGATTAATTAATCCAAAATCACCCAATTTGCGGAACTGTCCGTATATCAGCCCCTCCTGATAATAAAATATTGTCTCTGCCTGCTTATTGTTAAAGCGATAACAGCAGCGAAGTTTTGATTTTAATGAATTAATTTTGCAGTCTAAGCCGTTCAGCTCCGAATTTATGGCCTATTTATGGTCCAGTCTTTAATAATTTTTATATCGTTAGAAAGATAAGAAAAATACTCTTTCAAAATATGTAATTTGTGTGAATTTTTATTAATTGAATCATTTTTTACAGCGAGTTAAAAAATTAAAAAATGGCTTCAGATAGCCACGCGCCTATGATTATTGCGATACAAGCAGTGCAGTCTATAACAGTCAGATCGGAATCTCTTACCTATTTAGGATTTTAATCTTTTAAAATATTTATATCTTTAGTAATAAGATGAAATAGTCTTTCTGAATATGTAATTTGTATGTGTTTTTATAGATTTTTTTTTTTTTTACAGCGAGTTAAAAAAAAAAATACTACGTATAGGCGATAATACGAATACGGCAGTTCGGAATCTCTTAGTCTTTCTGAATATGTAATTTGTATGTGTTTTTATAGATTAAATTATTTTACAGCGAGTTTGTCCATATTCTTAAATTGTACAGTACACTCATTTTAATTTTAATTTTTGTAATGCATAAAAATTGTAGAAAATCAAAATGCACGCTTTACGGTTACATTATTAAAAAAATATTTTAATCCGTAAATAACAGTATCATGAAAATCAGTTTACGTCGTAAGTACGGTTACATATTTGTATAAATTAAACTAAGATTTTCATTCGAATAAAATGACTTTTAATTCTTTAATTTATTTATTTAATTTTTATTGTTAGAGTTTTAAAGGGTTAAAAAATAACAATAAGATTGACGAATTTCCTTAGAAACTGTTTTTCTTTTGGTTCGTTAACTAATTATTTTCTCAAACCACGATAAAAAAAAAAAAAAACAAAGGTTACTAATATAGACAAAATCCGGTGTTTTATCTTTAGTCGAAGGCCCGACTGGAGATAAGTAGTCAATTATTTGTAAGACGAAATTTATTTCAAGTTTATCTGACAATATCCAGTTATTGGAACATTTAAAAAAAAAATTATATGTAAGTACGAAAAATTGTAAGCGCTTTGTTTATCAAAATGACATGATTCGTTAGTAAATTACCCGAAAAGTTGATAAAAACAAAACAACTAACAACCAACATTTAAATTATTATTCAAAATACAATTAAAATATTCCTCAGAATTTGCCTTACAAATTAAATTTTAAGTTTTATGATTTTACTCTTTATTGTGAAGTCAATAAACATTGCTGAGTTTATAGTGCAACTTTTCAGTTCTGAAAAATTGGCATGTTTAAATAGAGATTTCATAGGTGACATTTGAACTTTTATGAAAATTGATGTTTTGTAATTAATATAATTTTGTAATAAAACTTAATTTTAACTGGGGGGGGGGGGTAGGGTTAGGGTTAGGGGGGTAGTTTAATGGGAAAATAAATAAATAATTTGGGTTCCGTTCAAGCGGTTCCGATATGGGGGATCAATTTACTATAAACTTATACGAGGAAATGAGCACCCGTGAATACTCAAATAATAAAGAACTTTTAAGAATTTTTTTTTTCAATCTGATAGATTGGTGTGTAATCGATAATAATCAACTGAAGGGAAAAAAATAGATGGGGGGGGTCCAGATAATCAGGTCCACCAAAACGTTTTTAAACAATGTTTTTAAAATACTAGGTACCACCAATTTTACCCTGTGAAATTTACCCCCCCCCCCCTATATTTAACACTATGAAACTTGCAGAAAAATTAATATTTTCTTGAAAAAATTTTTTCCATTTGAAAGAAAAAACATTAAATAAACTCCTGATGATTTTTTTAACTTTTTTTCAGCTTACGGAAATAATGAAAATTATGATTGAAAAACAATGTTTTCATTTTTGCACTGTTAAATCAACTGAAAATTAACGTAGCTAAAAACAAGTTACAATAAGAGTTTTTTTAAATTCTATGAAAAATCAATTAATTATAAATAATAACAAAATATTTCCGTTTTATTCAAGATGGCCTAAACTGATCAATTGGTGGTCCCTATAATACTATCTTAGGTTTTAGCAAAAATAGATATTGCAATACGAAGAATTTAAATTTTCGATTCTCAGCTTTTTTTAAACTCAACATGCAATTAAGAACTAAATGTGAATTGTTGTCATGTACAAAAAATTTAAAACAATAACAAACAAATATACAAACGAATACTTTCAATTTGTTGTATAATAATATGAAATAATTTTAAACTATAAAACAGAAAATACAAATCCTGAAATATACAAATTCTCAATGATTTTAGTTTCAAGAATTATTTTCCTCTTACCCCCTCTCTAACTACTGTCTTCCACTTTCTCTCTCACTCCCTGGTGATCCAAATTTCATTTTAGTCCGGTCATGGACCGGGTACTTTAGCTAGTATATATATATATATATATATATATATATATATAAGATTTTTGGATGTTTGTTTTTTAGAAGCATTGTTGGATAAAGTATATATTATTATTTATATTTTTTGCTTGAAGGCAATTACAATGCATCTATCGCATAAAATTCAATACTTATAGAAAATAATATTGACAAGTGAAGCCCGGTGTGTAGAACATCGTACATACTTTTTCGACTCTCATCAGCGATGTATACTAACGATTTCCCTCCGACAGAAATTGAAACCGGGATCTCAGCAGGCATATGGCTCGGCCACGGTACACACAGAACAATCCCTGCGAAATTAACCTTGTCAATGATACTTACATGCCTCTACCATAATAGGTAAGGGGACGTTGGGTGAATAATGACAAACCAGGCCTTATACTCTTCGGCGAAGTGAATAAAATTTACATTTGTGAAGATAAATAAAAAATTAAATTATATCAGCATGGAATTTCTTTTGCATTTAATATTCTAAATAGTAGAAAGAATTTTTCTTTTCAGAGTTGCTGGATCAACGCAAGCTCTTCTTTTTACATAAGGATTTTAATGGGGCACACTGCGAGGATTTAATTTGTGATTCACTAATAATTGATCTGCGAGACTAAATCTTTTGCTACCACCTACCCAGGCGATGCGGGGTAACCACTTCCAGTATATTATAATTGTGCTAATTCTACACATTTAATGAAATCATATACGAATAAATGTTTTGTGTCTTTGTTTGTTTGTTTGTTTTGTTTTACGGCATATCAACCTCAGTGGGTCATTTAATGCCGGTAAAGTTTTGAAATATATCAATTTTTAATGGATAATACAACTTTTTTATAAATACATTTTTCTATTTAACCCATAGATGGGACCCTAACAGATACTACCACTCCGGGTCAGAGTAGACCAGGGAGCAATGGTAATGAATGGGGTGCTCCACAAACCTGGTACCTCACCATCAGATAGAGTTAAACGTCATTCCCAGGACATGTAGACCCGCAGCCACCGCCTTCTAGCACCCATATGATAAAAAGGGGTTGGGACTTGCCATAAGGGCAATAGGGTTGGGAAAATCATATAGGTGCTAGGGCTTGACGTGACCAGCCGATTGATCGGAGGGGGCCTCTCCGACCGCCCGTCTAGCCCAAGATAGGGCCAAAGTGGTGTATTGCATGTCATGAATTGCTCCTCCACCTGGGCTCTATCCTTAAGCATCACGGGTCGCCATCCAAGGCCAACAGGTGGCCCCATTGGGAGAGTCTTACCCCTCTGCAGAGGTGCAGTCGGTACATTCTAACGCCCCAGCCGACAGGGTGGGTTTTGTGTCTTATGTGTTATTAGTTTATTTACTGCTAAATAAAACGCATTCGGGAACATCTTTTATAATAGTGCTAGTACCTTAATTCTTGTTAATTTGTAAACTTTATATTTTGATCATCATTCGTATAATCTTTTGAACAATATTTTAGTTGAGTCTCTGACCAAGATCTGATTATTGGCATTTCAGTCTCGGAAGAATATAATGTAGTCTTTCTGCCCCTGAAGATACAGCGCCTCTAGTGACTGTGAAGTCCGATGTTTGAAAAACATTCTCGACCATAGATGTTGGATTTGAAGGCTGTCCCTGAAGATGTTCATGTGCCGGTGCTTTGTTGTCGCTGCTTTCTTCTTAGCTTCTCTTAGCTTCATGGTGTTGTGTCAGGGTGACTTCTGGCATGAACAGCCATCTTGTCAGAAGTCACTCTGACAAAACCTTCATGAATGATGCTCGATAAAATAAATATCATCATACGTCTGAGGTGAGTGTGTCGGCGCATCAATGTAAATCAGAGTTATTTTCTCAGAATAAACGCACGTTGCTAATTCTCACCATGTCAACAAGACGTTCGGTTTCACTTTGTGATGATGATGATGATGATGATGATGATTTTTAAATAAAGAAATGAGTTATACACAGAGATAGATAAATAAATTGATAGATAGGTTGATAGATATGAATAGATTATGATCCATAAATTGATACGGAATGAGATAGTGTGTGTATATATATGTGTGTGTGTGTGTGTGTGTGTGTGTGTGCGTGTAACGTGTCTCATCTATTATCAGTTATTTATTGCTAAAGGAAAAAAAACAAAGTAAATATCTTATAATTGTGCTAATTCCACAATTTTAATGAAATCATGAATGAAAAAAAAAAGTGTTGCCACTTTCATGTTATTAGGTTATTTACTGCTAAGTAAAACGCATTTGGTAAGTTCTTATAACTGTGCTAGTTGTTTAATTTTTGTTAATTTGTAAACTTTATCTTTTGATCAACATCCGTATAATATTTTGAACGATATTTTAATATACATATCTTATAATTGTGCTAATTCCCAATGTTAATGAAATCTTAAATGGAAAAATGTGTTGTCACTTTTATGTTATTAGGTTATTTACTGCTAAGTAAAAAGCATTAGGGAACATATTTTATAATTTTGCTTGTTACTTAAATATTGTTAGTTTGTAATCTTTATCTTTTGATCAACATTCGTATAATCTTTTGAACGATATTTTTTGTATAAATATCTTATAATTGTGCTAATTCCCTAATTTTAATGATGTTGTATACTCTTTCCTTACTTTCTTACTTCTATTATTCTTCTTCCAGCGACTCTTCTAGCTTCTAGACTTCGTATTGGGGACTTCGTGTCTGGTCTTCCATTGGGGATTTCTCTTTATCAGAAGCCCTGTGTCATTGGTAGTTTTTAGATAATAACACAAGACTTCGATTTACTTTTATTTCGAAATCCCCACCAGACTACCTGCGCAGATTGAGTCGGCCGCGTGCATAACACGACTTACCACCGTCGTGGGTTTTGCCGATCTAACTAAAAATCTCTTTCTAATCTAAACCGGAAGAGGATCTCCTCCACCGATTCTCACGGTATCCACCGGAAGGAGGATCAGTATGAGGTCAAGCCTTGTCATTCAATCCTTCAAGGCCGCCGACTGAACTTATAACAGCCATTTTGGTTTCTACACTACTGTACATAAATATTAGGAATCTAATAATTATGTAACAATGAAATCTTAAATGGAAAAATGTGTTGCCACTTTTATGTTATTAGTTATTTACTGCTAAGTAAAAAGCATTTGGTAAGATCTTGTAACTGTACTAGTTATTTAATTCTTGTTAATTTGTAAACTTTATCTTTTGATCATCATCCGTATAATCTTTTGAACGATATTTTAGTTGGTCTCTCAGATTATATACTCGATAAATAAATATATGCTTTTGTTTGGAGGTGGGGTTGGCGTATCAAGGAAAGAGGTGTTATTCTCTCAGAATAAACGCATGTTTCTAATTCTACCCATGTCAACCAGACGTTCCGTTTCTGTCTGTGATCCGACTCGGCCCGTAAGCCTGAAAACAATTCTTCGCGAACTAGTCTCAAAGTTAAAATAGAGTCAAACACAAGTACCTCTATATCTGCCGATATAGACACCGTCGCTTTCGGCTAGAGGCGAATCCTTACAACCGAACACCCTCGCTGCTTGTATGATTATTCGTTCGAAGATTTGCCCAATATGGCCGACAAGCGTAAACTGTAACGATCGGTTCTTCTTTTTGCGCGACAGAATGTCGTTCGTTGAGGTTTGTTTGTTCAGCGAGCTCGTGATACAAGACAAGCAGTCCGGTGTGCCCTCGTTCTGTCTCTGACAAATATTGAACAGGCTGAGATAGACAGATATAAAGGAACAGACTGATATAGATAGACAGATAGACATGAACAGATTGAGATAGATAGATATATAGATAGACATATATATAGATAGACAGATATATATATATATATATATATATATATATATATATATATATAGATAGATAGATAGATAGATAGATAGATAAGAACAGACTGAGATAGATAGATAGATAGATAGATAGATAAGAACAGATTGAGATAGATATATAGATAGATAGATAAGAACAGACTGAGATAGATTAGATAGATCTGAACAGACTGAGATAGATAGATAGATAGATAGATAGATAAGAACAGACTGAGATAGATAGATAGATAGATAGATAGATAAGAACAGATTGAGATAGATATATAGATAGATAGATAAGAACAGACTGAGATAGATAGATAGATCTGAACAGACTGAGATAGATAGATAGATAGATAGATAGATAGATAGATAAGAACAGACTGAGATAGAGAGATAGATATGAACAGACTGAGGTAGATAGATAGATAGATATATAGATAGCACATATTGATATAGATAGAGAGATACAAATGATCAGGCTGATATAGATAGAGAGATATATATGAACAGACTGAGAAAGAGAGATATGAACAAACTGAGATAAAGAAATAGATATGAACAGGCTGAGATATAGAGATACAAACAGAATGAGATAGAGATATATTTGAACAGACTGAAATAGATAGATATGAACAGACTAATATTGAGAGATAGATATGAACAGACTGACATAGATAAATATATAGGAACAGAATGTCATAAAGAGACGGAAATGAACATATTGAGATAGAGAGATAGATAGATATGAACAGGCTGAAAAGGAGAGATTAATACATATAAACACACTGGGATAAAGAGATGCATACATATGAACACACTAATATACAGATAGATAAATATAAATGAACAGACATATACATATATATATATATATATATATTATATATATATATATATATATATATATATAGAGAGAGAGAGAGAGAGAGAGAGAGAGAGAGAGAGAGAGAGAGATGAACAGACGGAGATAGATAGATATAAACATACTAAGAAATATAGATAGATATGAACAGACTGAGATAGGTAAATAGATAGATAGGTAGATAGATAGATAGTTATCAACAGAGTGATAGAGAGATATCTATGAACAGACGGACATAGATAGATAGATAGATAGATAGATAGATATGAACAGACTGAGATAGACTGATAGATATGAACAAATGAGATAGACAAATAGATAGATAGATAGATGGATATGAACAGGCTGAGATGAATAGATAGATATGAAGAGACTGAAATTAATAGATAAATAGATAGATAGATAGATATGAACAGACTGATAGAGATATATCTATGAACAGACGGAGATAGATAGATAGATAGATAGATATGAACAGACTGAGATAGATAGATATGAACAACTGAGATAGATAGATAGATAGATGGATGGATTGAAAGGCTGAGATAAATAGATAGATATGAACAGACTGTGATGATAGATAGATAGATATGACAACTGGGATAGATAGATAGATAGATAGATAGATATGAACAGGCTGAGATAATAGATAGATATGAACAGGCTAGAGATAGATAGATAGATAGATAGATATGAACAGACTGATAGAGAGATATATATGAATGGAATGTCGTTCGGCAAGTTTTGTTTGTTCAGAGAGCTCGTGATACAAGACAAGCAATCCGGTGTGCCTCTCTCTCCCCTTCTCCAATTCCATCTCTCCCCCACCCCACCCACCCGTCTCTCTCTCTCTCTCTCTCTCTCTCTCTCTCTCTCTCTCTCTCTCTCTCTCTCTCTCTGGCAAATATTGATCTTCGTTTCCGCGCCGCTCAAAACTTGTGCCATACACACAGACCTCTGTTTTGTTTAACATGCAATGATGTGATGGTTGGGGGGGGGGCGTGATGGCGTTGGCGTCGGGGGTCAGGGGAAAGGAGGGGTGGTGATGCCGCATGTTGCAGGCTGGGGGTTCGGTTGTATATTGGTCAGCGAATTCAATTAGACGAACGTGTTCTCTACTTGTTCGTTGGCCTCTCAAACAAGCACCATTTTATTGCCGGACTGAACGACTGGAACGAGTGCAAACTAGCAATGAAGTAAAGACTAGAAAAGTACGTGCAAACACATGCACACGCACACGTCCTCATGCACGAATAGTGCATACGTACACACACACGTATACATTTATGCATACCCAAAAGTTTTACATGATATGTACACATACAGAAAGATGTGTAACCACCACACGTATCTTTAGATACATTCATAAAACTTACCTCCTATTTCAGTTAGATTAGTTCTAAATAGTCACAATATCCCTTATTTTGATTAAGTTTTGTTTTAGTAATTAACACTAAATTATACTTAATATAGTCAATAGTTTTGGTAGCATTTTTAAATTGAATTATTGTTATCTATACATATATAAAGGGCGTGGTGTAATGGTTAAAGACATGGGAAATGGACTCGTCGCCCCGAGTTCAAATCATGGACATGGTAATTGCATTTCACTTAGCGCTAATACCCTTGGGAAAGGTATGAATCCTACTCTCCCTCCAGCTATGGGTAAATAGCAGGGACAGACTGGGTTCTTTAAATATGGCTAGGTAACCAGTCTAGGAGAAGGAAAACTCTTAATTCAAACCTGTTGAACTCCGCTTAAGAAATTGACCTTGTGTCGTATCCTGCTCGTGCGGAGTAGTTGGTAAATATATATATAAAGGGCAGTTGTATGTATATGTATGTCCGGAGGAAACTTCGAAAATAAAACAATTAACAACAAAGTAAATATATATATATATATATACACATTAAATATTACTAGGGATTGGTTTTTGAGCAAAAATAATAGAGATTTGATTTATATTCGTAAACATAATTAAAAATAAAATTTAAATGATAACAGCATGGATTTTTTTCACTTAATATTTTAGATAGTAGACATTACCATTTCTTTTCAGAGTAGCTGGATCAATGCAAGGTCTATTTTTTTTACATAACGATTTAAATGGGGCATCCCACGAGGATTCAACTCACGATTCAGTAATAATGGATCTGGTGAATTAACTTAAAAAAAATCCACCTCTACCCAGGCGACGCCGGGTAGCCGCTGCTAGTTTTCTATAAATCAAATCTTAACTTTTTAATTATAAAAACGCGATTTTATATAAAAGTTAAATCAAAATCCACAATGTTATTAGGTTTTCCAGATTTAAGTGGAGTCCATCGTGTATATATTATATATATATATATATATATATATATATATATATATATATATATTATGAAGGTGCTTGCTCTGTAAAAGTACGTGCAAACATATGCACACGGACAGGCCCTCGGGCACAAAAAGTACCCACATACATACGTATATATTTATATATTCCGAAAAGTGTTATTTAGTTAGATTAGTTCTAAATAGTTACAATATCCCTCATTTTGATTAGGTTCGTTTTAGTAATTAACACCAAATTATACTTATATTCAATATTTTTGGTACCATCTCTAAATTGAATTCATTTTTATCTATACATATATAGAGGGTAGTTGTGTGTATATGTATGTCCGGAGGAAACTTAAAAAATAAAACAATTAACAACAAAGCATATATATATATATATATATATATATATATATATATATACATTAAATATCACTTGGGACACGCCTCGGGCACACACACACACGCACACACACATACACACACACACACATATATATATATACACATTAAATATCACTTGGGATATATATATATATTATATATATATAATATATATTATATATATATACATATATATATAGACATATATATATATATATATATATATATATTATATATATATATATATATATATATATATATATATACATTAAATATCACTTGGGACACGCCTTCGGGGCACACACAACACACAACATAATATATATATATATATTATATATACATATATATTATTATATATACATTAAATATCACTTGAGATATATATATTTATACATACATATATATACATATAATACATATATATATATATATATATATATATATATATATATATATATATATATATATACATTAAATATCACTTGGATATATATATATATATATATATATATATATATATATATATATATATATATATATATACATTAAATATCACTTGGGATTATATTCGTGAAGACAATTAAAAAATAAAATTTAAAATGATAACTCATGGATTTTGTTTTTTCATTTAATATTTTAGATAGTAGACATTAACATTTCTTTTCAGAATGGCTGGAACAATACAAGGTCTATTTTTTTGCAGAGGGATTTAAATGGGACATCTCACGAGGATTCAACTACCGATTCAGTAATAATGGGTCTGAGAGATTACCTATGCTCTACCCTGGCGATGCCGGGTAGCCGCTGCTAGTTAACACTAAATTATACTTACATTCAATACTTTTGGTGGCATTTCTAAATGGAATTTATTGTTATTTTCTATAAATCAAATGTTAACTTTTGAATTATAAACACGCGATTTTCTATAAAAGATAAATCAAATCCACAATTTTATCAGGTATTTTTATTGTTTTTATTTAACATTTAGTATTTTAAATAGGAAACATTACTGTTTCTTTTCAGAGTGTCTGGATCAACGCAAGGTCTTTTTATGTAGGGATTTTAATTGGGAATTCTGCCGGCTTTGGAAAAGAATGTGTAGACACATGCACACGCACATGCCATCGTGCACAAAAAAATACACACATATATATTTATATCTCTGAAAAGTCTTAGATGATATGTTCACATACAGATTGATGCGTAACCACCAAAATATATATTCAGATATATACATAATACTTACCTACTTATTGAGTTAAGCTGGTTCTAAATCGTGAAAATTTCCCTCATTTTAATCAGTTTTTCTTTTAGTAATCTATCTATAAATATATCACGTGCAGTTGTGTGTATGTATGTATGTCCGTCTAAAACTACGAAATAACATAAGTAACGATAAAGTAAATATATATAAGTTACAAGAAAGGTAAGGAATCCGACGGTATGAGTATATATAAAAAGATATGAAAACAACACAAAATGCCGATAAAGTGAAAATTGTCTCCGCTCCTAACAACACGGAGTATAAACAAGCTCTGATGGCGATTTTCATAAAATCGAAATATTGTTCAATATCAGCTAAGTTATAAAATGTTTTCACTTTAACAGCATTTTGTGCTGTTTTAATATCTTTTTTATATATACTCATAAATATATACACATATATACATATATGTGTGTGTGTGTGTGTGTATTACCAGTATATATATATATGTGTGTGTGTGTGTGTGTGCGCGTGTGTGTGTGTGTGTGTGTACATTTATCATCACCAGAGCTTGATTTTTGTGCAAAAATAATTAAGATTGTATTTAAATTTGAGAATTAAAAAATACTATTTGGACATTATCTCTCTGAATTTTTAAGATGAGGCTTGATAATTTGAATTATTTTGCTTATTTTATTCATCTTTATTGTTATCTGTACAACTTTTCGGCCTATGTGCCCTCCGGCCTTCTTCAGGTATTTCTTGTCAGATTCGGGAGCCTTCTCGAACTCGAGAACTTTCTTTTCGGATTCGTCAAACTTATTGTCGTAATCGGGAGCTATCACAAATTTGAAAAAATATTATGAATGAAAAAGGCAGAAAATCAGCAAAAATATTATAAAATAAAATACGGATGTAAGATCACTCAGTGAGAATCGAACTCCTTAACTAACTGATAAACAATTACACCACTAATAGATGTGACAATTTATACAACGAACTGGTTTCTTACACCTACCTTGTCGAAAGTACGGATGTAAGATCACTCAGTGAGAATCGAACTCTTATCTTGTCGATCACACTATTTATGAATTGCTCATGGGAAAAAACAATTTGTCAAAATGATCATTCGTTAATATTGGTTTGTTGGATTTTACGGCATATCAACCAGGGGGTCAAAGTTTAAGTACTGAACATGTATGCCAAAAATGGGGTCCCCTTCTTGGTCTTCATTGAAGATTAAACAATAGAAACAGAAAGGAAATTGAAAAATAAGTGAGAAAGAGAGAGGGAGAGAGAAAGAGAGAGAAGAGTGAGGGGAGATAGAAAGTGTGACAGAGTGAGAGAGAGAGAGAGTGAGAGTGAGAGATAGCGGGGGAAAGAAAAATAAATAAATGTACAAAAAAAAACAGATAAAACTAAGAAAGTGAGTTGTAAGTGGTACATGAAATAAAAAGAAAGAAATGAAGAAAGAATTATTTAAAGAAAAAAAAAAAGAAGGAAAATTAGAAATTATAACGGTAAAAGAACAACAGAAGTAAGGAATAGAAGATGTCTGGAATACGAAAATAACACTGGTTTACAAAGAAATTGCGGCAAGCCCAAAAATATCAACCAGGGGGTCAAATTTTAAGTACTGAACACGTATGCCAAAAATGGGATCCCCTTACAAAATTGTGATATTGTAAAAAGTATCTGGTACCTCTAAAGAAGGCATCTTCTTTCCTTAAATGAATTGTAATGACAAACGATAACGGACCATATGACCTTAAGGCACCCCCTTTTGATCTTGATTAAGAAAGGACATGTTTTTCATTTGCACCGTCAATATCCGGTTGTTTTAACATACGATTTTTAGATTAAAAAAAACTATAAAACTAACCCCTAACCCTAATCCTAACCCCTAACCATAACCCCAAACAAACGACCGGATATTGACCGTGTAAATGAAAAACATGTCCTTTCTTAATCGATATCAAAAAGGGGTACCTTAAGATCATATGGTCCACGATAACACCGAAAGACTTTGGAAAGCTTTATTCGACGTAGAATAATTGGTATACTTATACAGAATTTATATAATCTAGTGTTCCCTAGAGAGTTCTCTAAGGAGGGTTTATCATAAATCATGGGTGGTAACTCTCAATTGCTTATTACATGGTACTATTAGTTTAAAAAAAACAAACCATTGTAGTTTCAGCTTGATAGAGGGGGCCGGCTTAGCTCAGTCGGTAGAGCGTTCGGCTGGAAATCACAAGGTTCCTAGTTCGATACCGAACCTCGCCAGCTCAGCGTATGAGTAGCACAGGGATCTGTGTGGTAAAGTAAGGAGCTGATGGTAGGTGTGGCGCTCCACCTCAGATGATAAAACAATCGCCTTGGTCTGGCGCTATTGAAAAGGGGATAGACTCCCTGGCTGATACCGACTTTAGGTCGCCCCGTCGACTTTTACTTTTAGTTACAGCTTGAAGTGGACATCACGTAAATTAGCACGATCTAGAATATTGCCGCCCTGTTGTTAAATTGCATCTAATGGTGAAGTTTAAATTCTGGAACTTTGGGGAATGTAGAGTAATCTATAAGATATAATGGTAGTTTTTGTTAAGTATCTGGTCGGCATCCTTCGTTCCAGATGTAATAAGTAAGTAAGCAAGCCAATAAGAATCCGGTGTTAGGGTATTCTTTGTAAGTCCTACGTCCAAGAGAATCCATCTGTCAATGACATAAGTTTAGAATGGTGCCTCTATTAATACAGCAGAAGCAGCAGCAGCAGCAGCAGTGCCAGTGATTGGACAATAGAAATGCCTTCGGTGGTCACGTGGTAGTCAACGGGTCTATATTTAGGAGTGACCATTTGCCCCATGCCTTATATCACAAATAATTCAACAGTTTTAACTTCAGTAGGTAATACCACTTCTTATAATGCGTTAGAAGGGCTCAGAAAGCCACCGATTGCAGGTGGGTGTACATATTCATATACAATAAATTCCAGCAAAAAGATGTATAACAAATACAGACTTTATTGTCTGAGCAACATTCAATATTTACAATACAAAATAACCTAGAACAAAAGTCCTAAGGGGAAGAAGAGTTCTTGAAGAGTGAAGAGTTAAACGAATGATTAAAAGTCCTAAATGAAAACGGCGTCACTTACACCGTAACTGAGGCCGCGTCGTGGCCATCATACTGACATGGGGGTGTAAAAAGTCACGTGCATTACGAGGCCATTCTAGGGCCGGAGTGCCAAACACCTCTTTGGAGATAAATATAAAATAGGGTGCCACGTAATGACACACGTATAAACGTATAGTTCGGGGGCCGAGACAAGGTCCTCAAGTCTTAATGGATAGAGACAAAACTCGTCTAGAACATATCTGAGGATCCCAGATGAAACCAAGTGTTAGTTTTTCCGGCGCTGTATTTAAATAGTCAGGTTGCAATACTCCCTAGTGGTAAACCCTGACAGCAAGGGAAGGTAATCCTTTGCCAAACTCTACCTCATCCAAACAGGAAAAAGGTAATCACTACAACCTTTTCATCGCCACCCGGGGTAGAGCTGCTGGTTAGTGTCCGATCTATGTGTTAAATAGATAAAAAAATAGGTATTAAAATAAAAGTAATTGGTAATTTGCTTGAAGCATTGTTAAGTATATTATAATATATTAATAATTTGAAGGCAATTACAATGCGTATAAAAATAAAAACAAAAAGATGTTGTTTTTTCTTGTCTTATCGATTTCAAAGAAAACTTTATCTTCAGAGAGGAAAATCATTTAAAAAATTGAGTTTGAAAACAAAATTTAATACCAAACAATAATGAATAACAAAAAATGACTTCGGCATGAAATAACCCAAGAAGGGTTGACATGCTGTAAAATCAGATCAATCTAAAATTTTGCAAAACTTTTGATTCACCCAAGCATTTCAGCTTGTTTTTGTTTAATTTTGTTATTTTGATTTTTTTTGATTTTTTTTGCTTGTTTTTCTTTTTTCCACCCATCTTTTTACTCTTCATCCGCTGAATAATTTGAAACTAAATTACGTTGACTCCCTGTACAAATCCCCACCGGTGAGGGGGGTCAGTGGACAAGGGGGCGGGGAAATTCCGGCTAATGTGACTTAATAATATCCAGGCGTGCAGGTGGGCTGAATTGTTGCTCGTTCCTTCTGCCCCTGGCTCTCAGCTTAAATCTTCATTAAGATGTCCATTTAGGGACGGGGGTGGGGGGCGAAATCAAAGCAAGGGTGACCAGAAATTATCGACCGATGAAGCCGTCTGCACTTCTATCGTTTTCTTGGTTGTTTTTATTATAGTTTTTTTTTCTTTTTTTTTTTTTTTTTCTTTTTTTGTCCGTTTTTAGAAGTTTGCCTTCGACCAATTTTTCCCATCATCAATCGTCCAACTTTTTAGTTTCTCTCGTTTTCTTCGTTTGTTTATGTTTTTTCTCTGTTTTCTTTTACCTCTTGTTTTTTTTTTTTTGGAGTGCGTATTTTGTTTCTTTTTTTTCTTTCTTTTTTTTTCTTTTTCTTTTCTCCCTAATTGCGTTCTTTTTCCTTCTCGTTCTCCTTCTTTCTCGTTATATTCGTTCATGGTGTTTTCAGTTTTTTTTCTATATTCTCCTTTTTTTTCCATTTTTTTCACTTGCTTCTTTTTTACTTCTCTCTTTCGTTTTCTTTTTCTTTCTTTCTTTCTTTCTTTCTTTCTTTCTTAGTCTTCTTCCTATTTTTTTTCTTTTTCATTTTCCTCTTTCCTAGATGATTATATTCTCCAAGTATTTTCTCCTTAGATTCCTAATCTTTCATTTTTTTCTTACATTTTTCTGGTTTAGTTTCCTTCTGTATTATTTTCTCTTTCATTCTCTTGTTTGTTTTTTTAATTTTCTTTCTCTTCTTTCTTTTTCTTTTCCTCATTTTTCATGCCTCTACATTGTCTTCATAATATTATTCCAATATTTTATTAATAATATCCTTATTCTTTCTTTTCTTCTATTTCTATCTAGTTTATTTCCTTTGTTTAATTCTCTTGTCTTCTTTCCTTCGTTATTCTTCTTCGTTATTCTTCGTTATTCTTCTTTGTCTTTTCCCTTTGTTTCCTCAGATTTGCCTTTCTCTTTACTTTCTTCTTTAATTTATTCTTCCAATATTTTCTTCTTAATATATTTATTTATCCTATTTTTCTAACGATTTCTAGTTTCATTTTCTTTTCTTCTTTATTTTTCTCTTTCGTTTTATTCTTTCTTTCGTATTCTTCTTCATTTTTCTTTTTCTTTTTTTTTTTTCATCTAGAATATCGTTTTCATCATCGTTTACTTAGATCAACATTTTCTTCTTAACTCTTTTCCTATTGTAAACCGCTCAAAACGACTCCCAACCACTGCAATCCTACCATAAACCGAAAGCAGTGAACAGAAGGACTCAGATTATAATAATAGGACTTTATTTGAATAGCATGTGTTCTGAGATAAATAAATTATGAACTTTGAAATATTCCATTATACAGGTAAAAATACCAAGAAAATTTGGTACATCCGTGGTAAGCGAAGAGTTAATATACTTCTTTTCCATTTGCTAACTCAGTGTTCCCTAATCACAATTATCTACCCATAGCTGAATGGGTGACCCAATAGGTAATGTTTTGTCTAGTATTTAATTATATTACTATTAGCAATTTTTGTATCCACTTATATCTGTTTAAGTTAGTTGTCAATGAGCTGTATACATACTTAGTAAGCAGAGATTAGTGTGACACCAGTACCCATTAAGAATGATTGCAAGATGATCATGCTAACTATTGCTCCATGGCAAAACCCTTTGAAAAAAACTTTATGTACAATGGATAAGTGGAGGCATGTGTGTTATGGTTATGGCTGTTGGAAATGGACTCAGCATTCAAATCCTGGGTGAGGCTGTTTGCATTTCATATAGTGCTAATATCCTCAGGAAAGGTATGCATCCAACTATTTTCTCTCAGCTATGGGAAGATAGGACAGACTGGGCTATTTAACCTTGGTTAGGCAACCAGTCTAGGAGAAGAAAACTGAATACAAACAGCTTTGTCGAGGATTTGAACTCGGGTTGAAGAGTCCATTTCCAACAACAATAACCATAACTATTTAAGTTTTATTCATATTTTTTTCTCTTTCTTTCTCTCCTTTTTTCTTTTTCTTCATTTTCTTTCTTCATATTTCTTCATATTTTTTGCTCTTTCTTTCTTTTTTCTCTCCTTTTTTTCTTTTTCTTCATTTTGTTTTCTTCATATTTCTTCATATTTTTTTGCTCTTTCTTTCTTTCTTTCTTTTTTCTCTCTTTTTTTTCTTTTTCTTCATTTTGTTTCCTTCATATTTCTTCATATTTTTTGCTCTTTCTTTCTCTTCGTTTTTCCTTTTTTTCTTTCTTTCTTTCTTCTTGTTCCTTCACATTTCTTCATATTTTTGCTCTTTCTTTCTTTTTTTCTTCTTTTTTTCTTTTTCTTCATTTTCTTTCCTTCATATTTCTTCATATTTTTTGCTCTTTCTTTCTTTCTTTTTCTCTCCCTTTTTTTTCTTTTTCTTCATTTTGTTTCCTTCATATTTCTTCATATTTTTTTGCTCTTTCTTTCTTTTCGTTTTTCCTCTTTTTTCTTTCTTTTTCTTCATCGTCTTCTTCGATAATGATATTTTTTTTTTAATTTCATTTTTCAAATTTTTAATTCCTTCTCATCTCTCTTTCTTCTCTGATCCTAATGTTCTTTAAATATTTTCTTCTTTATGAATTTACTAGAAGCGGCTACCCGGCGTCGCCTAAGTAGAAGAGGGGGGTAAAAAGTTAGTTTCGCAGATCCATTATTGTTGTATTACGGGTGGGATCCTCGCAGAGGGCCTCATTAAAATTCCTTTGTAAAAAAAGACCTTGCTTTGATCCAGGCACTCTTAAAATAAAAATTATGTCTCCATTTAAAATACTAAATGCAAAGAAAAAAAAGGGAATCAAGTTATTATCATATAAATTTTATTTGTTTAATTATCTTCATGAATATAAATCAAATCTTCATTATTTTTGCTCGAAAACCAAGCACTGGTGATATTTAATGTGTATATATATTTATTTTGTCGTTAATTGTTTTATTTTCGAAGTACATAAAACTGCCCTTTATATATGTGTAGATTTCTCTTTTTTTCTGGCGCTTCCTATTTTTATTCTTTTTATTTTTCTATTTCATTTTCTTCTCTCCTTATTCTTTTTTCTCTATCTATTGATCTCTTTTCCTCTGTTTTCATAATCTTCCAAAATTTTCTTCTTAATTAGTCCATTTCCTACGACTCTAAACATTACACCACGCGCCTCCACACACCTCCATGCGCACGCGCGTATGTGTTTAGACGTGCACCCTGATCATTCAGTTTCAAATTTCCTGAAAATAAAGATCTTTTATTTCCTGGTGGAGTGATTTTCAAAAATGTGTACTCTATCCGGCGAGACTCGGGAAACCTATGTTAGCTTAGACGAGCACACTGATTATTCAGGTCAAATTTCCTGAAAATGCAGATCTTTGATTTCTGGTGGGATGATTTTGAGAAATGTGTATACTGTCCGGCGAGACTCGGGAAACCTATGATGTGCACACTGATCATTCATCTTAAATATCCTGAAAATTAAGATCTCTTTTATTTCCTGGGGGGGGGATGATTGTGTATACTGTCACTTTTTAGTATACTTTAAACAGCTCACAAAGGCGATAGGGTTGTGGCAATCATATAGGTGTTAGGGTTTGACGTGACCAGCTGATTGATCGGAAGGGGCCTCTCCTACCGCCCATCTAGCCAAAGTAAGAACTTAAGGAGAGTGTTGCATGTCTTCGACTGCTCAGTCACCTGAGTTCCATCCTTAAGCATCAGGGCTTGCTACCCACAGGCAACAGGTGGCCCGATTATCGGAGTCTGACCCATCTATAGGGGTATAGTCGGTGTATTCTAACGCCCCAGCCGACTGGGAGGGGGACATTTGGTTTCAAAGAGTTAACATACATTCTTTTCTTTTTTTTCTAATGCTTTCCAATTTCACCTCCTTTTTTACATTTCTTTCCCACTTCTTCGTATTTCTTTTGTTTTTCTTTTTTTTCCTCTGTTTTACTTTTAACTCCAGTATCCTTTTAGATCATAATACATTGTATCCACTCAGAGTCAAAGTTGCTCCCTTGTCTACTTTGACTCTGAATGGTAGTACCTGTTATGGTCCCATCTATGGATTAAATAAAAAAAATCAAAGAGAGTTTTATAATTTGCTTGAAGTATTGTGTATATATTGGTTAGGAGGTTGATTTAGAAGGCTAACACAATGCAGGTGTAAAGAAAAAAATAATAATGCGGTAACAATGGTGTTGTGTGTTAACCTGTATTTAATTCTTGAATTTTCCAGATAATATCTCTTTTTCAAAAAGATCACTGGAACTGAAGCAGTCTAGTTATGGCATTTCTTTTTAAATGATTTTTTTTTCATCAAAAAAATTTGAAAAAAAAAGGTGCTTAAAGAATTGCGTTTAAAAAAAGGTGAATTGAACAAGACTTCTTCGGCATGAAATAACCAAACAAGGGTTGACATGCCATAAAATCCAACCAACCACCAACAAACAAAAGAACTTAATTAAGAATTTCAAGTAAGTATTCTTAATAGATTATTGATACAATTAGTGAGGTTATTATTATTTTAAAAAAAAACTGACCTGAAGGTACCATTGCTTATCTGATAGATAAATGCAAAATATACGTATCCAATCTCATTTCATTTCTCAGAAACACCTATAGTAGTAGGACTGGGGTACTTACTAGTCGAATAAATCCCCAAATGGATCAAAAGGGGCTCCTTAGCCTGTCGGCAACCCATCAACTCAAGGAGAAGTTCGACACAAAACCTCTGCTGCTTTTCATCGAAAGGCTAGGGGAGTAATCCACGAAAACAAATCAGGGCCGAAGTCCTAAAGGTGGTGTGATGCTGAAATCCAGCGTACCCATCAATTCCTGCGACACTACCGTTGACAAACTGCATTGGTACCTTAATTTTCCTTTGGATCATAGCGGCAGTGTGGAGAGGGGGATATGCTGCATGGGCAACAGCTGATCCTCTATATGAACTCGCCCCAGGGGAGAAAAAAAAACTTTGACACTACTCCATCGTCTCTCGTAGACGAAAGGTTGCCAACCAACACTTTATCCTTCTTGAGAGAAATCAAGGTATATCGGAAAATTATGAATCAGAAATAAAATTC
This sequence comes from Doryteuthis pealeii, assembly GCA_023376005.1. NCBI lineage: Eukaryota > Metazoa > Mollusca > Cephalopoda > Myopsida > Loliginidae > Doryteuthis > Doryteuthis pealeii. The sequence continues at coordinate 32,736,577 of CM042167.1, forward strand.
ATCTCCGAAATGCATCTACAACGTTACAAGAAACTGAGTACCAACTTTATTTCACACTCTAAGTTATTTAGCATTAAAAGGGTTAAACAAACCAAACCAAACCAAACCAAACCTTATTTTATCTAATATTTTCTTTTCTTTTTCTTTCTTTCTTCCTGAGAAATATTCTTATTTTCATGTAATACCATCTCTTCTAATTTCTTTCTAAATTTCTTCTTCTTTCTTCTTCTCTCTTCTTCTTCTTCTTCTTATTTTATATTATTATTATTATTATTATTAATTATATTTTATTATTATTATTTTTCTTCTTATCTTTTCTTTCTTTCTCTATTTTCTTGTTCTTTCTTTTCTTATTCTTTTTTTTTTTTTTTTTNAAACTAGCAACGGAATAAAAAGAAATAAAAACAAGAAAAACACTAAGTGTTCCAGACTCGAAGAACAGAAAAATTAATTCTGCCCAGAACGTTACAGTATGACAAATTACCAAAAAACAAGTCTTGCGTTCGTTATTAAAAAAAAAACAACTAATCAACGACAAGGACAAGATATTACCAAGAATCAGTTGCTCAGACCATAAAAAACCTCGAGAAGTATGCCTACCCAACAACAAGCACATGTAAGCAGATAAGTAAAACCACAAGAAGTAGATAAAAATGAATATATTTCTTAAATTTCTGTCCAGTATCGTTACAGTAAGCAAATCACAAAAAACACAAAAACAAGTCTTTAATTAAAGATTTAATTTAAAAACTAAGCAACGACACCAAGACAGACATTCAAGAAGCAAGTTGTTTTAGACATGAAGCAGGGAGGAAATCCAGCCTCACAGCATACCCAACATAAGAAGTTAAGTAAAACAACAAGAAAAGGCTAGATAAGTATTTGACCAATAGTCATTTCTTTAAGCGGTACCTTAAGAATTGTAACCGAGAAACCTCCTTGATGGCACTTGTCACATATCATATTTGGCAACGTATTAATTTACATCGCAAATCTGACGTGACCGATGTTGTTAAAGCCCAGGAATTCTTAGAATCCTGGAAAATTCATTTGCTCAATTATTATATATATATTTATATTAATAATATATAGTAATAGTATATATATATGCTTTTTAAATATAATTGTTTTCCAAAGAACTACCCAGGTTCAGGTTATTTCCCCATTCATCAGGGTTGTTAATAATTCTTTGTGTTAATTCGGCGAAGACACTTTCTTGCTGTTATACGTCGGTTGATTATTGTGGACGCTCTTTATGCTTTGAATTTTATTTTTGAATTTTTGCATTCTTTAAAAAAATACTCATAAAGTTTATCTCCATTAATTCTTATGAAAAATTATTGTTCTATATTTGGAATTATTTGTAATCAACTATTAATAGTATTTAAAAATTCAACAAATTAAACAAATAAAGCTCCTACAATTGTGGTTGAGCCACTGTGATTCTTTGTTTCATAAAATATATATTTTGCCAACTCCTCCACAAGAGCAGGATGTGACACATTGGTTCGATTTTCTTAAGCGTTATTTAAAAAAAAACAAGTCTTTGTGTTCCGTGGAGTAAAAACTAAACACGATACAAGGCAGACATTCCTAAGAATCACAGTTGTTTCAGACATAAAGAACAGAGAGAAAGCCAGACCACAACAGACCCAGCTCAGAATGGCCCAAGTAAAACAACAGGAACTTTAGATAAGTATAATGATGTACCATTTAAAATTGCTAATGCCCTTACTTTAGGTGTAAATATACTTAATGAACCCTAAAAAAACAACATCAAGTCTTGTGTTCGTTACTAAACTAGCACGGACATAAGAGAAAAAATACCAAGAAAACTTAACTGGTTCCAGAACCCGACGAAGAGAGAATAACCAGCCCAACAACAGACACTGCTTAGGGGATAGTTAACAAGAAGTAAATAGATATAAAAATGGAATCTATTAACCTCTTTAAATTCGTACATACAAGGTTACACTACTGCATCGATTGTATATATTAATGATTTTAATGGCGTGTCAACTTTTTGGAATATTCAATACCCAAACCTATCCTTATAGAAAAAAACTGTAGTGATGTATTTTACCCATCGCTGGGAACTGAGAGGGTGTTTCCTTCCAAGGGTATTAATTCTACACGAACATTAATAGAGATAAGAGCTGGGCTCTTTAATCTTCGCTAGGTAACCAGTCTCGGAGAAGGAAAACACTTACTCAAATCTGTTAAACACCGCTTAAAACTGAACTTGTGTTACAAACCTACTTGTTGTGGAGTAGTTGGTATATATATATATATATATATATATATATATATAATATATATATATACTATATATGTATGTTATGTGTTGTGTGTGTGTGTCTTTAGTGTTCTATTGTGGTTAGTCTACTTAATTGAATTGATCCTCTTCTTTTTTCTTTTTTATTTTTTCTTTTCTTTTCTTTTCTTCTTTCTTCTTCTTTCTTTCTTTCTTCTTCTTCTTCTTACGATGCCTCTTTTTGGCGTCATTCTCTATCCGGGTGTTACCTTTCTCTTCATCATGTGTCTGTCATCAATTTCTCGTTGAGGAATGTTGACGGAGAACGAAAGAGCAAGACTTTGTCTTGCCTGCCGGGATCGAACCCGCGTCCGCCCGCATGCAAAAACAAATGCAATCTAGGTACTGGACGGACGCGATGTTTCGACATGCACCCGGATGTTTTGGTTTTTGTGTGTACTTAAAAGAACCAAAGCGATTGAGGAAAGACGGGTTCTTTTAGAAGAGAAGATTGAAAGCTGAGGACTGAGAATTATTTTGAAGTTTTCCTTACAGTTGGGAGAAATTAGAGTAATAGACTTTTTGGATCTTGTTGCCCGCCCTTTCGAAGAAAAGAAGAAGAAGAGAAGAAGAAGAAGAAGAAGAAGAAGAAGAATAGGAGGGGAGATTGGAAATGGTCAATGAGTGAGGAGATGAAAGGTATGAAGAAACATATGGCAAAAACAGGAATCAAAGAAAGCAAAAAAATAAAATTAAAGACAATAATACAAAGAAAGAAAGAAAGAAGAAAGAAAGAAGAAGAAAGAAGAGAAGAAGAAAGAAGAAGAAGAAGAAGAAGAAGAAGAAACCAGGCAGAGAATTATATCAAATGAAAGAAGAAGAAGAAGAAAGCAAATTAGGAATAAAATAAGAGAAAAAAACAAATAGTGGAGAAATTATTTAAAAGTTATTATTAAAGTAGGAATTATAAAAGAAGGAGGAGGGAGAGGAATCAGAGATGGAGGAGAAGGAACCACGATGAAAGGGAAAGATAATAAATAGAAAGAAAAAAATAGCAGAGAAAAATTAAAAGAAGAAGAAGAAGAAGAAGAAGAAGAAAGAGAAGGAAATTAAGAAGAAGAAGGAGAAGAGAAGAGAAATAGAAGGAGTGAGAGAAGAAGAAGAAGAAGGGAAATGAAGAAAAGAAGAAGAAGAAGAAGAAGAAGAAGAGAGAAGAAGGAAGAAGAAGAAGAAAGAGAAGAGAAGAAGAAGAAGAAGAAGGGAAATTAAGAAGAAAGTGAGGAGAAGAAGAAGAGAAATGAAGGAGATGACGAGAAGAAGAAGAAGGGAAAATGAAGAAGAAGAAGAAGAAGAAGAAGAAGAAGAAGAAAAGAAGAAGAAGAAAAAGAAGAAAGAAGGAAAGAAGAGAAGGAAGAAGAAGAAGAGAAATGAGAAGATGAGAAGAAAGAAGAAAGAAGGGAAAATGAAGAAGAAGAAGAAAAGAAGAAGAAGAAGAAGAGGAGAAGAAGAAGAAGAAGAAGAAGAAGAAGAAAAAGAAGAAGAAGGAAAAAGAAGAAGAAGAGAAGAAGAAGAATGAAGGAGATGAGAGAAAAGAAGAAGGAAGGGAAATGAAGAAGAAGAAGAAGAAGAAGAAGAAGAAGAAGAAGAAGGGAAGGGAATTTAGAAGAAGAAGGAGAAGAAGAAGAGAATGAGGAGGATGAGAGAAAAGAAGAAGAAGGGAAATGAAGAAGAAGAAGGAGAGAAGAAGAGAAGAAGAGAGAAGAAGAAGTAGAAGAAGAAGGGAATTAAGAAGAGAAGGAAGAAGAAAGAAATGAAGGAGATAAGAAGAAAGAGAAGGAAATGAAAGAGAGAAGAGAAGAAGAAGAAGAAGAAGAAGAAGAGAAGAAGAAGAAGAAGAAGAAGAGAAGAAGAAGGGAAATTAAGAAGAAGAAGGAGAAGAAGAAGAGAAATGAAGGAGATGAGAGAAAAGAAGAAGAAGGGAAATGAAGAAGAAGAAGAAGAAGAGAGAAGAAGAAAGAAGGGAAATAAGAAGAAAAAGAAGAAGGAGAAGAAGAAGAGAAATGAAGGAGATGAGAGAAAAGAAAGAAGAAGGAAATGAAGAAGAAGAAGAAGAAGAGAAGGGAAATTAGAAGAAGAGGAGAAGAAGAAGAGAAATGAAGGAGATGAGAGAAAAGAAGAAAGGGAAATGAAGAAGAAGAAGAAGAAGAAGAAGAAGAAAGAAGAAGAAGAAGAAGAAGAAGAAGGGGAAATTAAGAAGAGAAGGAGAAGAAGAAGAGAAATGAAGGAGATGAGAGAAAAGAGAGAAGGAAATGAAGAAGAAGAAGAAGAAGAAGAAGAAAGAAGAAGAAGAAGAAGAAGAAGAAGAAGAAGAAGAAGAAGGGAAATTAAGAAGAAGAAGGAGAGAAGAAGAGAAATGAAGGAGATGAGAGAAAAGAAAGAAGGGAAAAAAAGAAGAAGAAGAAAGAAGAAAAGAAGAAGAAGAAGAAGAAGAAGAAGAAGTAGAAGAAGAAAATACGAGTCAGAGAATTATCAACCGAGGAAGAATGGAGAATCAGAATATGTAGAATCAAAACAAGAAACAAAAAAACAAAACGAGGAAACTATGTTAAAAATTAACAGCAAGTTGAATCAAAGAATGTGTCGTAATTTAAAAAGACTTTTTTTAAAAATGAGCGAATAAATGTATTAAATAGAAAATTGACGACTGTTAAACAATATAAATTCCATTTCCCGTATCTTTGCAACTTGGTGTAACTTAAATGTGTAAATGCAGATAACATTGAAGGAAAAATAGCGTCAAATGGTGATGACAACCCTCAAGGAATGTATATCTGATAAGAGGAAATTCTATACCGAAATGAAAGATGTGAACATTTTTCTGGAAATGTCTCATAGATTCAAAAAATATATAAAGAAACCTACCAAAGTTGTATTTTTTTTCTTATCATTGTGTTTAGGGTGTTAACTGTGTATTACATTACAAAAGAACGATTCCAGTTTTGATACCATCAATTCAAGAATTTCTTTTTTTAATGTTGATAGTCAGTCGGGGAAGATAGACAATCAATACAGAAGTGAATACATTTACTCAGAAAAAAATAAAACGGGGAATTGTGAAACAAGCATGAAAGAAATTATTTCGGACACAACCAAAAATGCCCCTCCGATTTGGCCAGGTGACCTCCAGTGACCCCAGAATGTCTGTGTAGAACAATAGCTTCACAATTTGGCGCATCTCGGCCGATTTATATATACAGAGTGTCCCAAAATAATGGATACACCTTTTAAATATCATCATCATCATTCCTCATGACGCGCGCACAGCACGGTTATCCATGACAATCCTTTTGCCAACCTTCCTATTACTCATGGCCCCTGGAGGTCCTCTGTGCAGCATCAGAGTCTTTGCCTCGTTCCTTTTAAATATAAATAGTTAATAATACATTGCCCCAAGTAGATTTTAGCTTATAAAAGTTAATTTGCTATGTTATTTGTATATTCTACTCTCAAATTCTTTAAAAATGTATTTTTTCTCTTATATCAATCTTATTTACAAGTCAAAATACATTAATTGAATAAGTTATAACGATTTAAAAGAGCATACATTATTATGGGACAACCTGTATAAATTATATATATATATATATATATATATATATATATATATATATACTAGCAAATATATGCACCCTCCGGGTGCAAGTATTTTAGTTTAATTTTATAATAAAATATCATATTAAATTAGAAAGGCTAATGAAACTGAATAAGAATGAAGTTAAGAAGATTTTGAACAGAGGGGTATGATTGAAAAATAGAACAACTTTGAAACTAACTCTTCCATCATTTTCCGTTACTCCTGTCTTTCATTGGTAAATTTTCCTAATTAAACTGTTTAGTTAAAATAGGAAGTAAAGAATAATATTACAGTTATTTCTTCTTGTTAAGGGATTTCTTTTAAGATTTATCCCTGAGATTTTCGCTCATATTCAATAAGATAAAACCAAACAATTAGAAATCAATAATACTAAGCATATATCTATTAAAATCAATTTTTTAAGATCAATATGCAAATTAGCCTTCCCATTTATACTGTAAACCTCTATTTTGTTGTATATATAAATACAATTGCATGTTACAAGTATGTAGATATGGTCAACAGTGTAAGTAATGTAACACAATTTTATTAATAATTGAGGTTTAAATAAAAATAAAATCATGGGAATATGATGTAAATAACTAAAGGAATTTGTACTTGTATAGTAATATAGTTTCAGTTACAGACAACAAATCCACAATCTCCATTATAATAAGATATATATATATATATATATATATATATATATTATATATGTAAGTGTATTTTGGCAGCATTTTTTCTTTTATACAAGTTTTGTTGAACTGTACAGACAATTCCTGTCGGACAAGTTTTTCGTTGATCCGTTCCAATTTTCGGGCCATCTTTCTGGTGTCGGGGCGTAAGTGGTATAACAGTACCCCAAAGGTTTCAAAACGAGCGCTTTCGGCAATACAATTTGCCATCCTCAGGTAAAAAAAAGATGGTATGATTTCGTGTCTCGTTTTGAAACATTTGGGGGACTGTTATACCAGTTACACCCCGACACCAGAAGATGGCGCGAAAATTGGAACGGATCAACGAAAAAATTGTCCGACAGGAATATATATATATATATATATATAATATATATATATATATATATATATATATATATATATATATATATATTAGTGTGGGATGATCACTGTTCTTTTTGCGGAACGGTGTACCAAAGGCAGTATTATTGGTAGAGTGCTCAATATAAAATAGAGCTGTTATATAATATATAAAAATAAATATATAAAGGTTTTACATATATATTTATTAGGTGACAAAGGAACATTCACGACCATATTGGTTTCATGCTAGGCAATCATCAGGTGAAGATGTTTCAAATGCCTGATGATTGCCTCGCATGAAACCAATATGGTCGTGAATGTTACTTTGTCACCTAATAAATAGATATGTAAAACCTTTAATATTTATTTTTTATATATATTTATACTATCTTATTCATATATATATAATTATATACATATATATTATATATATATATATATATATATATATATATATATATATATATATATAAATGATATATATACAAAATATGCTATTTCTAACCTTCGTCTCAAAATCAATCGATAGATAAAACTCATTGCATTGGTTAACGGTTTATTTATAGGGCGGATCAGCGAAATAGCAAAAATCTAACCCAAGAAAATTAACCCTTTCCATCACGTTATTAGAAATGGTTTCCTCTAAGCTCTATTCCTGTCTTACAAATCATCCGACCAAATAGTTCCTCATTAAGCTAATTTTATAGACACGTCAACC
>CM042167.1:32749222-32771722 GCA_023376005.1 Doryteuthis pealeii
CATGGACTATCCCTAGTCTCATGTCTGTTACTTTTATATGCTATCTTGTACCATTCATGAATGTGTTATCTTTCTACATGTAAAACTTGTCTTACTTATGTATTTTGTATCTCGTCATATCCATGTGCTGTCACCATATTAAATGTTTTGTCTGTCAACCTTCGTCGGAGTTTTGTATTCAAAGTATATATAACTATGAACCTTTTTTACAGCGCTAATACCCTTGGGAAAGGTATGAATCCAATTCTCTCTCCAGCTATGAGTGTATAGCAGGGCAGATCGGGCTCTTTAACCTTTGCTAGGTAACCAGTCTAGGAGAAGGAAAACTGTTAAACTCCGCTTAATAAATTGATCTTGTGTCACATCCTGCTCGTGCGGAGGGGTTGGTAAATATATATATGCAGGAAACTGATAGTTACGAATCGCCATTGAATAGGTCTCCGTTACTAGATATAAAATGCGTTATCAATGGTTTTGTGTAATCTTTACTTTTAAATTATAGTTAGCTATATCATCAATGTTGACACGCATACACACACACACACACACACACACACATAACACACACACTCTCTCTCTCTCTCTCTCTCTCTCTTCTATCACACACACACACACACACAACACACACACACATTATATAATATATATATTATATATATGTATATATATTATATATATTATTGGAAACATGAAAATAAAATGCTCGATTACCAGTAAGAGTTGTATTGATATTATAATGTACAATACAATTAAAAGGGCGGTTGTTACCATTGGTTTAAAAGCAGCTTACTAGCCACTTCTCGTCACCCGCCTGTGAAAAAAGTTTTCACATGCACGTTGTCCTGACGAGAATTGGCTTTGAAACCAATCCATTCTCAACAATCGCGTTTTTACTTGTATTATCCACAATTAACAAGTAAATATAGCTCTTACAGCTATAATCGATCACTTTATTTTCATTTCTGATAATACGAAATACTTTATTATATAATATATATATATATATTATATATATATATATAATATAGACGTCATGTCTTGCCGATTTAGACACACACACCACACACTCACACACACACACAACCACTCCACAACACACACACACACATATATATTATTATATTATATTAAATTAGTTAAATAATTGAGTAGATAATATGGATTCTCATATATATATATATTATATATATATAATATAATCTAGAAAAATAGAATAAGATTAGATAAACCAAAATAAAGAAAATAGGAAGATAAGTTGGAGAATAATTAATTGAAAAATGGGATTGGTATTTTAGTTGAAATCTGGAATAGATTGAATTTAACACGAATTTCAAATGGCGACAGCAAAATTACAAACTGGACAAATCCTTATTTTATGACAGCAGGACAATAAAAAAAAATCTGTTTTCAACTGCCATAAATGTAATAATGATCTGATATATAATCAAGATCTTTCTTATATTTTTATATATATATAAATATATATATACATTATATATATATAATATATTATATTATAAGGGTTTTGTTAATTTGCTTGAAGCTTTTGCGTTTATAAGCAACACCACACACACCACAACAGGAAACAGGGGTTGATAGACAGTAAATTTACAACACCTAAAATTTTACACACATAAAACAATCAAAACGATATCTGGAATGTAACCCAGACACATATTAAGCAAAACAAGAGAAAAAAAAGGAATTAGATGGTCCTGTAGCAAAAAAAAACATGCTTAGAAGGCGAGCCAAAATCTGGAATTAATAATTTAAGAAAAAGAAAAAAAAGGAAATGAACAGACACACAGACACAAGCGCACACACACACTTACACACACATACACAACACACAATAAGCAGCAACGGTGTTGTGTGGGGGGGGGGCACACACACAGAGAATTTGGAAGGGGCATGAGACAGAACAAATGAAAGCCACTAGCAACAACTTCAGTTCTATAATCTTCTGTTGAAAGACTTTTATCCCGAAATATTACAGAATTTAAGAATGAATCACAAGGTTGACAAACAACCCCACAGTTCCTTCTTTTCTACACTTGCACTGTGATAGCCTTCAAACCACCCACAAAACCATATACATTATATGTATATATATATATAATGTAATATAATATATGTGATGTGTGTGTGTAGTGTGTCTGTGTGTGTGTGATGTGTGTGTGTGTCTAACCTAGCATTGTAGACATTCTAATACTACATATATGGTGCACAGATGGGATAAACAAGTTGTTTACAAATTAATTTCACAAGCCTGTGCAAGAGAACAAAATAAAACGTAAAGCAATTAAATTGTCACTTTTTTGATTATAGCAGCCCCATTACTAAAGTCAATGTATCAAATCGGACACAATCATCAGATTAATCTTTTGATGATTAAACGATTATGAATACTAAATATTTCTCGACGCAAGCACAATAGATAATTGCCATGACGCATGTGCTGTAATTAACAATAAGGAAGAAAGACAAAAGAAAAATACAACAAAAAAGAAAAAAAGTAATGCTTAGTATTATCTGCGTTATTCGGGCTATGGACTTATCTTCATTGTTATCTGTACAATGATTTGGCCGATGGCAACTGGACGCAAGCCTAGCGAATAAAGGAGTTGGGTTAAGGTAGTTCTGAGTAACAGTTACTTCTAGACAGCGTTTAATCTGGGCCAAGCGCAGCAGTATCATATAAATAATAATAACACAGCTTAATGTCTCTACCCCAGCTAGGGTTAGTGGAATGAGAAAAGGATACCCCCCCGTGGACTAAATAAAGGGTTAGTCAAAGTTCCGTGATGGGCTCCCGATTACGACAAGAAGGTTTCCGATTACAAGAAGGTCTGAGGTTCGAGAAGGTTCCCGAGTCCGACAAGAAATACCTGAAGAAGGCCGGAGGGCCAATCATTAATCCTCATCTCAAACATTCAGAGAAAAAAGTAATACATTCCAAAGTCCATTTGTCTGAATGTTTTAGATGAGGTTTGGTAATTTTTATCATTTGTGATTTTTCGGATCCTTGTCTCCTCATCTTTATTGTACATACACAAATTATTGCGATGTGCCCTTCGGATTTTCGGGTTTTTCTTGACCTAACGCGGGGAACCCTCTCTTTCGAACGTGGGACCCTTTTCTTTGTTGAACTCGGGAAACTTCTTTGTCGTTTGGTTTCGTTTGGGGGTTTCGATTGTTTTACAGTATATTCAATCTCAGTGGGTCATTAATGTCGATGAATTTTGAAATAAATTCATTTTTTAATGGATACTCATTTTTTTTATAAAATACATTTTTATATTTAACCTAAAGATGGGACGCTAACAGGTACTCTGGGTATGAGTGGACCAGGGTAAATGGTGATGAAGGGGTGTCCACATTCCCCCCAAACCTCCAAAACCGGAACATTACCATCAGATAGAGTTTAACGTCATTCCAGACGTGTAGTTCCCCTCAGCAACGCCTTCTAGCACCCATATGATTAAAAGGGCTGGGGTTGCCATAAGAATAATGTGGTCGGGCAATCATATAGGATGCTAGGGCTGACGTGTCCAACCGATTGATCGGAGGGGGCCTCTCCGACCGCCCGTCTGCACAAGAAAGGGGCCAAAGTGGAGTATTACAATTATGGACTGCTCATCCACTGGGTTCTATCCTTAAAGCATCACGGGTCGCCCACTCACGGCCAACAGGTGGTTCATTGGAGTAGTTTTGGCCCTCTGCAGAGGTGCAGTCGGTAAGATTTCTTAACGCCCCTGTCGAGAGGGTGGCTTCTTATCGTTATCCGGAGCCTTACAGAACTCGAACTGAACTTTTATTTTTGACCACCGTGTTACGGAATGAGAACACTCTACCTCGATAAAAAAAAAATTTTTTTTTCGTAGTTCCCTTTGACATACATACACACAAACCACCTTTCATATTACAATATATACCAATTCTCTTTAGATATTACTTGTGAGTGACCCATCTTATGTGTCAATAGATTTAATTTATATATATATTTACCAACTCCTCCGCACGAGCAGGATGTTGACACAAGGTCAATTTCTAAAGCGCAGTTAAACAGGTTTGAATTCAGAGTTTCCTTTCTTCCTAGACCGGTTGCCTAACCCAAAGGTTAAAGAGCCCGTCTGTTCTACTATTTATCAGAGCTGAGGCGAGAGTAGGATCATACCTTTCCCAAGGGTATTTTCGCTAAGTGAAATACAATTAGCACGTCAGGATTTGAACTCAGCGAACGAGATCCATTTCCCATGACTTTAACCAATACACCACGCCTCTTCCCTTAAGATTTTAATTCATATAAGACGATTATATGTACTAAAGACTGATTTCGCATTAAATAACCCAACAAGGGTTGAGATGCCGTAAACTAACCAACCAAAGCTTGACTTCATATAATTGATCATAAATACTATATCAACAGCTCTGGAAATCACGAGCTGCGATCTATATAGCTCCTCGTCACTGGAGTATGTTATGATGAAGTCAAGCTTTGGTTGGGTAGTTTACGGCATCTCCAAACCCTTCTGCACCTCTCGCATAGAATGCAGAGTCGTCTCTCGATGGCGCCCTACACTCCTCTAATACTTTACAGCTCTATATGATATTAAATCTTAAGGGATCACAATGACTCGTCTATCGATCAACTGATGGCGTAGCCTGTAACATTTGGTGTTAAAGTCATGGGAAATGGACTCGTCGCCCTGAGTTCAAATCCTGGACCGTGCTTATTGTATTTCACTTAGCGCTATACCCTTGGGAAAGTATGAACCTACTCTCCCTCCAGCTCTGGATAAATAGTAGAACAGACTGGGCTCTTTAACCTTGGTTAAAGGGCAACCGTCTAGGAGAAGGAAAAACTCTGAATTCAAACCTGTTTAACTGCGCTTTAGAAATTGACCTTGTGTCACATCCTGCTCGTGCGGATGAGTTTTTGTAAATATATATTATAATTAAATCTATTTGACACTAGATGGGCACTCACAAGTAATATCTAAAGAGAATGGTTAATCATATTGATATAGAAAGGTCGGTTTGTGTTGTATGTATGTCAAGGGGAAACTACGAAAAAAAATTTTTTTTTATTCGAGGTAGGAGTGTTCTCATTCCGTTAACACGGCATGGGTCAAATAAAAGGTTTCAGTTCGGAGTTTCTTTGAAGGCTCGGATTTACGATAAGAAGCCACCCTCCGACAGGGGCCGTTTAGAATCTACCGACTGCACCTCTGCAGAGGCCAAAACTACTCCATGGAACCACCTGTTGGCCGTGAGTGGCGGACCGTGATGCTTAAGGATAGAACCCAGGTGGATTGAGCATTCCATAACTTGTTAATACTCCACTTTGCGCCCTTTCTTGTGCTAGAATGGGCGGTCGGAGAGGCCACCCTCCGATCCAATCGGTTGACACGTCAAGCCCTAGCACCTATATGATTGCCCCGACCACATTCATTCTTATGCAACCCCAGCCTTTTTATCATATTGGTGCTAGAGGCTGGCTGAGGGGCTACACCGTCCTGCGGAATGACGTTTAAACTCTATCTGATTGGTTAAGTTCCAGTTTCGAGGTTTGGGGAATGTGAAACACCCCTTCATTCACCATTTCATCCTGGCCACTCATACCCAGAGTACCTGTTACGTCCCATCTTTAGGTTAATATAAAAATGTATTATAAAAAAATGAGTATCCATTAAAAATGAATTTATTTCAATTATCGACATTAAAATGACCCACTGAGATTGTATACTGTAAAACAAACGAAACCAAACGAAACCACAACGACAAGAAGTCTTCCCGAGTTCAACAGAAGGGTCCCACGTTCGAAGAGAAGGTTCCCGCTTAAGTCAAGAAAACCCGAAAGAAATCCGAAGGGCACATCGTCAAATATTTTGTGTATGTAACAATAAAGATGAGGACAAGTCCGAAAAATCCAAATGATAAAAATACCAACCTTCATCTAAATCATTCAAGACAAATGGACTTTGGGAATGTATTACTTTTCCTGATGTTGAGATGAGAGCTTAATTGATTGTGCCCTCCGGCCTTCTTCAGGTATTTCTTAGTTCGACTCGACCTTTCTCGAACCTCAGGAACCTTCTCTGTTAATCGGGAACCTTCTTTGTCGTAATCGGGAGGCCATCACGAACTTTGAACCTACCCTTTATTTAGTCCACGGGGTATTCCTGTTTCTCATTCTCACTAACCCTAGCTGAGCGTTAGAGACATTAAGCTGTTGTTTATTATTATTATATGATACTGCTGCGCCTTGGCCAGATTAAACCTGCTGTCTAGAATAACTTTACTCAGAACTACCTTAACCCAACTCCTTTATTCGCTAGGCTTGCGTCCCAGTTGCCCATCGGGCCAAATCATGTACAGATAACAATGAAGATAAGTCCAATAGCCCGAATAACGCAGATAATACTAAGCATTTACTTTTTTTCTTTTTTGTTGTACTTTCTTTGTCTTTCTTTCCTTAATTGTTAATTTACGCACCTGGCGTCATGCAATTTTCTATTTGTGTTCTACGTCGAGAATATTAGTATTATTAATTCGTTTAATCATCAAAGATTAATCTGATGATTTGTGTCCGATTGGATACATTGAAACTTTAGTATGGGCGCGCTATAATAAAAGTGACAATTTATTGCTTTACGTTTTTATTTTTGTTCCTCTTGCACAGCTTGTTGGAAATTATTTGTTAAACAACTTGTTTACCTCATCGTGCACATATATGTAGGTATTAGAATGTCTACAATGCTAGGTTAGACACACACACACATACACACACACACAGACACACATACACACACACACAATATATTATATATACATATATATATATATACATATATGTTATATTGGTTTGTGGGTTGGTTTTGAAGGCTATCCAGTGCAAGTGTAAAGAAAAAGAAGGTACTGTGGGGTTGTTTGTCAACCTGTGATTCATTCTTAATTCTTAATATTTCGGATAAAAGTCTTTCAACAGAGATTACTAGAACTGAAGTTGTATGCTAGTGGCTTTTCATTTTTCTGTCTCATGTCTTCCAAATTCTCTTGTGTAGTGCCCCCCCCCCACACACACAACAACGTGCTTGCTTATGGTGTGTTTGTGTATGGTGTGTTGTAAGTTGTGTGTGTGCGCTTGTGTCTGTGTGTCTGTTCATTTCCTTTTTTTTTCTTTTCTTAAATTATTTTTCCAGATTTGGCTCGCCTTCTAAGCATGTTTTTTTTTTTGCTAACAGGACCATTAATTCCCTTTTTTCTCTTTGTTAATATGTGTCATGGGTTAACATCCAGATATTGTTTGATTGTTTATGGTTGTGAAATTTATGGTGTGTTAAATTTACTGTCTATCAAAACCCTGTTTTCCTGTTGTGTGTTGCTTGTGTGGTGTTCTTATAAACGCAAAGCTTCAAAGCAATTACAAAACCTATATAATATATTAATATTAATATATATTATATATGTATATATATATATATATATAAGTAAAAAATATAAGAAGATCCTTTTGAATTATATATCAGATCATTATTACATTTATGGCAGTTGAAACAGATTTTTTTTATTGTCCTGCTGGTTCATAAATTAGGATTTTGTCCAGTTTGTATTTTGCTGTCGCCTCATTTTGAATTCGTGTTAATCAATCTATTCCAGATTTAATAAATACCAATCCCATTTTCATTTAATTATTTCTTCACTTATCTTTCCTATTTTCTTTATTTTGGTTTATTCTATCTATTCTATTTTTCTAGATTATATATATATATATATATTTATATATATATATGAGAATCCATATTTATCTAACTCAATTATTTAACTTAATTAATACTATTATATACTATATATGTGTGTGTTGTGTGTGTGTTGTGTGTGTGTGTTGTGTGTGTGAGTGTGTGTGTGTGTGTGCATAATCGGGCAGACATGAACGTCTATATATATATATATATATATATATATATATATATATATATATATATAAGTATTTGTAAAGAAATGAAAATAAGGATCGATTATAGCTGTAAGAGCTATTACTTGTTATTGTGATAATACAAGTAAAACCGATTGTTGAGAATGGATGTTTTCAAAGCCAATTCTCGTCAGGAACAACGTGCATGTGAATACCTTTTTTTCACAGCGCGGGTGACGAGAAGTGGCTAGTAAGACATTGCTTTTTAAACCATTGGTAACAACCGCCTTTTAATGTATTGTACATTATAATAAATCAATACAACTCTTACTGTAATCGACCATTTATTTTCATGTTTCCAATAATATATATATATAATATACATAATATATATATTATATATAATATATAAGTGTGTTGTGTGTGTGTGGTTGTGTGTGTGTGTGTGTGATAGAGAGAGAGAGAGACGAGAGGAGAAAGAGAGTGTGTGTGTGTATTGTGTGTGTGTTTGTGGTGTTTTGTGTGTAGCGTGTCAACATTGATGATATAGCGAACTATATTTAAAAGTAAAGATTACACAAAACCATTGATAACCATTTATATCTAAGTAACGGAGACCTATCTTCAATTGGCGATTACGTAACTATCAGTGTTCCTGCATATATATATTTACCAACCCCTTCCCGCCGAGCAGGATTGTTGAACACAAGATCAATGTTATTAAGCGGAAGTTTAAACAGTTTCCTTTCTCCTAGACTGGTTACCTAGCAAAGGTTAAAGAGCCGATCTGCCCTGTATACACTCATAGCTGAGATGAGAATTGGATTCAACCTTTCCAAGGGTATTTAGCGCTGTAAAAAACGGTCATAGTTATATATACTTCTGATACAAAACTCCGACGAAGGTTGACAGACAAAACATTTAATATGGTGACAGCACATGGATATGAACGGATACAAAAATAACATAAGTAAGACAAAGTTACATGTAGAAAGATAAACACATTCATGAATGGTCACAAGATAGCATATAAAAGTACAGACATGAGACTAGGGATAGTCCATGCTGTGAGAACTCTATACTCGCGCCATAGTACATATTCGTAAGTGGGGCCACGCCAGAATCAGATACACGAGTACGCGACGAACCGCGTCCCGTGATCAAGATGTCGATACAGGACTTTATTCTACAGGAGGAAGCAGCACGTATCATGAGCGTGACCCAGCGCTTTAAATACTATAGCCCCCTAGCGGGCACAGCAAACAAACGGGCAGCACCAACTCAACAGAAAGGGAGTGCTCCCTCACCCTCACCAGACTCTTGCTATGTGAGTCAAACAATGAAATTGAACTCAGGTCGACCGAATCATTTCCTATTACTTCTAACCAATCATACCACACGCCTCCATATCCTGCATATATAATTTGCAAACCATGTCTCTTAGTATCATAGGAAAAAACTGAGTGACAAAAGCGTTGTTCACTCTGTGTTTTCGCTACCCCAACATAATATATAGATAGATAGCCTACACTATAAGACAGACTGACAGAAAGGACTGGACACGCTACACACACAGAGATATTACACTCCACCACACATATATATTACGTTCAATATATAAAGAGAATATGCTTGTTTATTAGTATATATTGTGTATACATAATTATATTATATATAATATATATAATAGGTGTGCGCGTTGTGTGTGCATTCGTCGTGTATGTGAATGGGATTGTTTTCTTTCTTTTAAGTCATATATATATTATATATATATATTATATATATAATTATATATATATATATATATATATAAAACACATCCTATAGACATGTTTCTTTGTGTATGAGATATATATGTATGTTTTATGTAAATGTAACTGTATTTTACGTGCGTTGTATTATATATATTATATATCTATATATATAAATACAGACCCTAAGACACGTTTTTCTTTGACATGAAGATCACCCATATATGTGAGTGCATGTATATTATATTATATATATATATATATATATTATATATATATATACCTAAAAGAATGAAAACAGCTATACATACAAACGCACCGACTCATTAAATACAGACACCACACACACAACACACACACACCACACACACACACACATATATAATATATATATATATATATATATAATATATATATAATATATATATATATACAAAGATTCGCCAAAATACACAACAACTATCAATATATATATATGTATATATATATATATATATAGACAGTATTATATGTGGTTGTGTGTGTATTTATGTGTCCGGCCGTTTGTATGTATAAGCTGTTTTACATTCTTTTAGGTAATTATAATATACATGCACTCACATTTATATGGGGTGAATTTTCATGCACAAAGAAACACGTGTCTATATGTATGCTGTTATATAACAATTATATATTATTATATATATATATATATATTAATATATATTATTATATTTATCTGTTATGACCGAAAAAAGCTAAACAAGCTCACACACACAAACGCACACATACGCCACATTAAAATACATACATTTACATAGATAATAATTATATATAATATATATAATATATAATACTATATATATATATATATATATATATAAACAGACCTATATACACATGTTTATTTGTGCCTTGAAAATACACAATATATATGTATATCTATATATACAATTATATGGATATATATATATGTGTGTGTGTATACATGATATATATATATATATTATATTATATATATATATTATGTGTGTGTGTGTGTGTGTGATGTGTGGTGTTGGACAATTTGTTTTTCCACTTCTCCAATCCGGGCATCGTCCATACTATAATCTAATATTCAAGTAAATCAAACAAAATAAAAAAAAAAAAAAACAAAATAAACAGTCAATATGTTGGAACACTCATCAAAACTAGTATTTGACAGCCGAAATAAAATGGACTCTGTGCGAAAATATAAAAATGAATAATAAATATAAAAATATTTAAATACAAATAAAAAAATAAAAAAAAAAACTCCTCCGTCCCCTCCCCATTACAAAGAAAAAGAAAAAAATTCCGTGTTTTCGCCAAGTTCTTTGAAAGCACAAATTAAATTCACCATTCGGATGCCCTCCAAAATTCATCTGTTCAAGAACACCTGTTCGCTTCGTGTTTGTCTATATTTGTCTTACCCGGATATAACTAATTTATAACTTCAATCTTATTGTTGTTGTTTAAGACCCCCACATTATATTGTATCATCTTTATTGTGTCGTTTATTTTTGGTGTGCATTCTCCAACTGATATTCTATTTGTTTATCTTCGCTTCCTTATTCCGATATTTACACCATTTTCAGTATTAACTGACCGTATCTCTGAATCAATCAGCTATCTGATTATCTTCGTACATGCTTTGAAGTGAAATCGGATGTTCACTTTTAACCAATGCATTCGTACGATCTGCCTTCCATTGTGAGGCGTGTTTCACTTCTGTGTTTCGCTACCCATCATATTTATTATAGATAGATTAGCTACCCTAAAAAACATACATAATACAGACAGACATACAAGACAGAAAGGACAGACTCGCACACCCACAGACATACACTCACACACATAATATATATATGTAC
Organism: Doryteuthis pealeii; assembly: GCA_023376005.1. Classification (NCBI taxonomy): domain Eukaryota; kingdom Metazoa; phylum Mollusca; class Cephalopoda; order Myopsida; family Loliginidae; genus Doryteuthis; species Doryteuthis pealeii. The sequence continues at coordinate 32,760,763 of CM042167.1, forward strand.
ACTCATATATAAAGAAGATGTTTGTTTATTAGTATATATATATATATATATATATATGTGTTGTGTTGTGTGGTGTGTGTGTGTGTGTAAATTGCCACATATAGGAATATTAGCTTTAATGCTCCAAACACCGTTAAATTCATATCACGTCACTCTTATTTATATATATATATATATATATTATATATATTATATATATATATTGAATAATGGATACAACCAGAAACCTACTCGAGTTTCATTCGCTAGTAGAATAATCAGGGTTAAATCCACTAAATTAATCGAGTTACTGATTAATTGCAGCTGATCAACACGTATGTTCTATATAAAGGAAAAAGTGACTTACCGGTGAATTGGTCATGATGTTTAGTAAGTGTGAAATTGGAGGGGTAATCAGTGATATAACAAATACAAAGTGCTCAATATTAGTAGAGCAATTTATTATAAAATGGGTACAAAGAGATAACCTACTCGAGCTCCCCATGAGGAAACTTCAGGGTTAAATTCACGAATTAATCGATTACACCAACTAAATAGCAGTGATCACGTGTAATCGACTTGTTATTAATCAGTGTCTCGATATTCAGTGGATTTAACCCTGATAGATACTTATAGTGAACCCGAGTTAGGTTATCTCTTGTACCCATTTTATAATATATATATATATATATATATATATATATTATACTATCAATGCTATTGAGCATTTGAGCATGCTTTACTTTATAGAGAAAACTATATTATCTATGTTTAATTGATATATGTAAGGACTGTCATTATTAGTAGCTTTAATGTGCTCCATTTATCGCTCTACTATATATATAATATATATATATATATTATATAATACATATTCACTTAATCATATAATATACAATCTGACACTACGACAGCTTCATCACTAAATCATATATATATATATATATATATATATATATATATTTATTATATATATAATATTCAATGATGTCCCCTCCTAACTACCTTACTTAAGCTCTCGCTCTCATTTTTCTCTCCTCTCCTTCGTTTCCAGCGCGTGTGGTGTGTTTTATCATTCTATTGTAAAACACCTTATGTGCAATTGTCTAATTCTTTCTCCACAAAGGGACACCAGCAACGGCCGTATCAACTCTTCATTTAGCACAGACTTTGTATTCACTTACAATAATAATTGATCTCTCTCTCTCTTCATTATCCTTTTCATTTTAAGTAGCGTTGTTTTTTGTGTGAGCGCGAGAAAGAAGAGACATGAAAAACAAAGAGACCAAAAAGATTGATACGTGCCACGCTGTGCGCATGAGCGAAGCGTTTCGAAAAAAATGGCGGACGATGGTGGCTGAACTTTATTTGTAAAAATGTCAAGGAACGAACTGAATTACACAAGTTTTACCCAGTCAGAGTGCAGTTAGTAAGTTTGGTTGTGGTAGAGTCTCATTGCGGTATAGATAGATAGAGAGGTGAATTTGGAACGCGCTCTACTTGATTTGGTATATTGATTTGGTTCTTGTTTCTTGTTTTAGGCTGGGTCATTCAATGCCGATAATTTTTTCAATAAATCAATTCTTTAATGATAATCCAGTTTTGTTTATAAACATGTTTTTTTATTTTAACCCATAGATGACTACAGGTACTATCCTCCGGGGTCAGAGTGGACCAGAGAGCAAATCGGTGATGAAGTGGTGCTCCACATTCCCCAAACCTCCCGAAACTGAAACTCCCATCAGATAGAGTTTAACGTCAATTCCCAGGGCAATATATGCCATACCAGTCACCACCTTCTAGCCCCCATATGATAAAAAGGGTTGGGCTTGCTATAAGACAATAGGGTTGCTCTCTCTCCTTGACGCGTGACTAGCCCGATGAATAAACGGAAGGCGCCTCTCCGACCGCCCGTCTAGCCCAAGGATAGGGCCAAAGTGGAAGTTTCACGTCATGGACTGCTCAACCACCTGCGGTCGAATCATCAAGCATCATGGATCGCCACCCACGGCCAACATTAGCGCCTCATTGGGGAGTCTTACCCCCTCATACAGAGGTGTCAGATATATATACTCTACGCGCACCGATCAGGGGCGCGTCGTCTACTCCGAGTTCAAATTATTGAAGAAGCTAACAGTTCTCATAAGCTAATACGCTGAGAAAGATAGAGTGCGCAACTATTCCTCAAGCTGAGTGGGGATGCAAACTCCTAGAGGCGACTCTGCACTCTTAATTTTTGGTTTAGGCAACCATCTGTGTTCAAACATGTTAAATCTGCTTTGGCTCTTCCTCTCTCTCTCATTAGTCATCTATTTCATATAATACTTTAATTTTAAAATTAAGAATTCATAATTTCAAAATAAATTTGCTGTTGAGTTTAAATTCTGAGCGAGCTCCTCTCTCGGGGCCCGACGAGCAGCCAGAGCGTTTCTACCTCGACAGTAAAAAAAACCGGCGGATTATGGGTTTATAGGTTGTCTATAAAACTTAGCTTAATGAGGAAACTATTTGGTCGGAGATTGTAAGACAGGAATAGAGCTTAGAGGAAACCATTTCTAATAACGTGATGGAAAAGGGTTAATTTTCTTGGGGTGTAGATTTGCTATTTCGCCTGATGCTCCCTAACAAATAAACCGTGTGCGCGCGCGCGTCTCTCTCTCTCTCATCGATTGAGTTTTGAGACGAAAGGTTAGATATAGCATATCATTGTTATATATACATTTGTTATATAATATATTATATATATATATATATAGATATATATATATATTATAATATAACTCTATATATTATATATATATGTAATTATAATATATATAATATGATTAAGATAGTATAATATAATAAAATAAATATATAAAGGTTTAACATATCTATCATTAGGTGACAAAGTAAACATCACAGACCACTCCTCCTCATGCGAGGGCAATCATCAGCATTTGAACATCTTCACCTGATGATTGCCTAGCATTTGAAACCAATATGTCCAGTAATGTTCCTTTGTCACCTAATACAAAATATATATGTAAAACCATTTATATATTTATTTTTATTATATTAATCAGGTCTCTATTTATATTGAGCACTTCTTACCAATAATACTGCTGGTAACACGTTCCCGCAAAGCCTCCTGAAACAGTTGATCATCCCACACTAATATATATATATATATATAATAAGTATATATATATATATATTTATATATTATAAATATAGTACTATATCTGACAACCAGTCGGGACAATTTTTCGTTGATCCTCCATTTTTTCGCGCCATCTTTTCTGGTTGTCGGGTGTAACTGGAATAAACAGTCCCCAAATGTTTTCAAAAAACGATGACACGAATATCTTTTTTTTACCTGAGGATGGCAAACTCTCTATTGCCGAAAGCGCTCGTGCCGCGCGTGGGAAAACTTTGGGGTACTGTATTATACCACTTACGCCCCGACACCCAGAAAACTGGCCCGAAAATTGGAACGGATCTAACGAAACTTGTCCGACAGGAATCGATTCTGTTCAGGTTCAACAAAACTTGTATTAAAAAGAAAAATCTGCCAAAATACACTTACATATACTTATATATATTACTAGTAATTATATATTATATATATCTTTATAATGGGAGATTGTGGAAATTGTTCTGTCTTAACTGAAACTATATTATATACATTCACAATTCCTTTAATTATTTAACATACATTATTCTACACAAGATAATAGATATATATATTTAAACATACATATATATAAATTGTGTTCATTTTTTTACACGTTGACCATATCTACATACTTGTGAGTGCGTGGTGTGGGTATATACAACAAAATTTGTTATTACAGCTCTAAATGGGAAGGCTAAATTTGTCATATTGAATCTTAAAAAATTAGAATTTAATGATATATGGACTTAGTATATTGATTTCTAATTGTTATGGTTTTATCTATTGAATATGAGCGAAAAATCTCAGGATAAATCTTTAAAAGAAATCCCTTAACAACTCTCCTCAATATTATTCTTTTACTCCTATTTTTAATCAAACAGTTAATTAGAAAATTTACAATATAGAAGATCAGAGATTAACGGCGCTCTCGCTCTCTCGAGTTTCAAATTTTTTTCTATCATACCCCCTCTGTCCTTCCTCCTTACGTGTGTTCTTAATTCCAGTTTTCTTACTTTTCTAATTTTAATGATGATATTTTATTATTAAAACTCTCTCTAGAACTCTCTCACCCGTGAGGGTGCATTACTCTCTTCGCTTAGTATTATAATTTTTTATCTCTTGTATATATATATATATTATATATACAGTTGTTCCATAATAATGTATGCTCTCTTTAAATCGTTATACTATTCAATTAATGTATTTTTGACTTGTAAAAGATTGATATGAGGAAAATACATTTTCTCGCTCCGCGCTCGCTCTCAATAACATGAGCTCTCCTCTCTCTCTCTACTCTCTCTCTCTCTCTCCACTATTATAGTGTGGAAGAGGACAAGACTTGTGAAGTCTGTCTCCGATAACCTCCAGGGGCCAATGAGTTAATAGGGAAGGTTGGCAAAAGCATTGTCGATGATAACCCTGCTGTTGCGCCGCGTCATGAGGGATGATTGATGATGATGACTATTTAAAAGGTGTATCCATATTTTGGAGACACTCTGTATATATAATCGGGCCGAGATGCCCAAATTGTGAAGAAGCTATTGTTCTACACAGACATTTCTGGGGTCACTGGAGGTACCTGGCCAAATCGGCTACGAGGGCAATCTTTCTTTGTTGTGGCTCCGCTCATACTATATACTCTCCTCCGCTTGTTACACATTCCCCGTCGTTTATTTTCTCTCTCTCTGAGTAAAATGTATTCACTTCTGTATTGATTGTCTATTCCCCGACTGACTATCAACATATAAAAAAAGAAATTCTTGAATGTGTATCAAAACTGGAATCGTTCTTTTTGTAAATGTAATACACAGTTAACACCCCTAAACACAATGATAAGAAAAAATACAAACTTTGGTAGGTTTCTTTATATATTTTTTTGGGAATTCTATGAGACACTTTCCAGAAAAATGTTCACATCTTCATTTCGGTATAGATTCCTCTTCATCAGATATTACATTCTCTGAGGGTTTTCATCACCATTTGACGCTATTTTTCCTTCCAATGTTATCTGCATTTTACACATTTAAGTTACACCAAGTTGCCAAAGGAAATACGGGAAATGGAAAATTTATATTGGTCTAAACAGTCGGTCAATTTTCTATTTAATTAATTTATATCGCCTCATTTTTAAAAAAAGTCTTTTTAAATTACGACACATTCTTTTGGATTCAACTTGCTGTTAATTTTTTAACATAGTTTCCTCGTTTTGTTTTATGTTTCTGTTTTGATTCTAACATATTCTGATTCTCCATTCTTCCTCGGTTTGATAATTCTCTGACTCGTATTTTTCTTCGTTCTACTTCCTTCTTCTATTCCTTCTTCTTCTCTTCTTCTTCTTCTTCTTCTTCTTCATTTCCCTTCTTCTTCTTTTCTCTCATCTCCTCATTTCTCTTCTCTCTCCATTCTCTTCTTAATTTCCTTCTTCTTCTTCTTCTTCTTCTTCTTTTCTTCTTCTTCTTCTTCTTCTTCTTCTTTCTTTCTTCTTTTCATTTCCCTTCTTTTCTTTCTCTCTCCTTCATTTCTCTTCTTCTCTCCTCTCTTCTTTAATTTCCTTCTTCTTCTTTCTTCTTCTTCTTCTTCTTCTTCTTCTTCTTCTCTTCTTCTCTTCATTCCCTTCGTCTTCTTTTCTTCATCTTCCTTCAGTTCTCTTCTCTCTTCTCCCTTCTTCTTCTTAAATTTCCCTTCTTCTTCTTTCTTCTTCTTCTTTCATTTCCCTTCTTCTTCTTTCTCTTCATCTCCTTCATTTCTCTTCTTCTCTTCTCCCTTCTTCTTCTTTAATTTTCCTCTCTTCTTCTCTTCTTCTTCTTCTTCTTCTATTCCTTCTTCTCTCTCTCCAATCTCCTTCATTCTTCTCTTCTTCTCTTCTTCTTCTAATTTCCCTTCTTCTTCATTCTTCTTCTTCTTCTTCTTCTTCTTTCTTCTTCTTCTTTCTTCTTCTTCTTCTCTTCTTCTCTCATTTCCCTTCTTCTTCTTTTCTCTCATCTCCTTCATTTTCTCTTCTTCTTCTCCTTCCTTCTTCTTAATTTCCCTTCTTCTTCTATTCTTCTTCTTCTTCTTCTTCTCTTTCTTCTTCTTCTTCTCCTTTCTCCTTCTTCTTCTTTCTTCTTCTAATTCTCCTTCTCTTCTTTTCTTCATCTTCTTCTCTTCTTCTCCTTCTTTTCCTTCTTATCTTCCTTTTCTTTCTTCTTCTCTTCTTCTTCCTTCTTTCTCTTTCTTCTTCTTCTCTCTTCTTTCTTCTTCTCTCCTCTCATCTCTTCTTCTTCTCTTTCCTTCTTCTTCTTAATTCTTCTTCTTTCTTCTTCTTCTTCTTCTTCTTCTTCTTCTTCTTCTTCTTCATTTCCTTCTTCTTTTCTCTCATCTCCTTCATTTCCTTCTTCTCTTCTTCTTCTTCTTCTTCTTCTTCTTCTTCTTTTTTATTTTTTCTGCTATTTTCTTTCTTCTATTTATTATCTTTTCCCTTTCATCGTGGTTCCTTCTCCTCCCATCCTGATCCTCTCCCCTCCTCCTTCTTAATAATCCACTTTAATAATACTTTTAATAATCTCCACTATTTGTTTCTCTAATTTATTCCTAATTGCTTTCTTCTTCTTCATTTGATAATTCTCTGCCTGGTTCTTCTTTCTTCTTCTTCTTCTTTTCTTCTTCTTCTTCTTCTTCTTCTTCTTCTTTCTTTCTTTCTTTGTTTTTTGATTATGTCTAATTTATTTTTTGCTTTCTTTTTATTCCTGTTTTTGCCTATTCTCATACCTTTCATCTCCTCACTCATTGACATTTCCAATCTCCCTATCTTCTTCTTCTTCTTCTTCTTCTTCTTCTTCTTCTTCTTCTTTCGAAAGGGCGGCCAACAAGATCCAAAATTCTATTACTCTAATTCTCTCCCAACTGTAAGGAAAACTCATATAATCTCAGTCCTCAGCTTTCAATCTTCTCTTCTAAAAGAACACCGTCTTTCCTCAATCGCTTTGGTTCTTTTAAGTACACCACAAAACCAAACATTCCGGGTAGCATGTCGAACATTCCTCGTCCGTCCAGTACCTATATTGCATTGTTTTTGCATGCGGCGGAACCGGGTTCGATCCCGGCAGGCAAGACAAAGTCTTGCTCTTTTCGTTCTCCGTCACACTTCTCAACGAGAAATGAGACAGACACATGATGAAGAAAAGTAACACCCGGATTAGAGAATGACGCAAAAGAGGCATCGTAAGAAAAGAAGAAGAAAAGAGAAGAAAGAAGAAGAAGAAGAAGAAATAAAGTAAAAAAGAAGAAGAGGATACAATTCATTAAGTACAACTAACCACACATAGAAACACGTAAAGACCACACACACACACAACATCATACATACATATATATATAATATATATATATATAATATAAATATATAGAATATATTACCAACTACTCCACACAAGTAGGTTTAACACAAGTTCAGTTTCTTAAGCGGTGTTTAACAGATCTTGAGTACAGTGTTGCCTTCTCCGAGACTGGTTACCTAGCGAAGATTAAAGAGCCCAGCTCTTATCTCTATATGTTCGGTGTAGAATTAATACCTTGGGAAAGAATACACCCTCTCATTCCCAGCGATGGGTAAAATACTATCACTACATTTTTATATAAGGATAGGTTTGGTATGAATATCCCAAAAAGGTTGACACGCCATTAAAATCATTATATATAAAATCGATGCAGTAGTGTAACCTTGTATGTACGAATTTAAAGAGGTTATATAGATTCATTTTTATATCTATTTACTTCTTGTTTAACTTATCCCCTAAGCAGTGTCTGTTGTTGGGCTGGTATTCTCTCTTTTCGTCGGGTCTGGAACCAGTTAAGTTTTTCTTGGGTATTTTTTCTCTTTATGTCCGTTGCTAGTTTTTAGTAACGAACACAAGACTTGATGTTGTTTTTTTAGGGTTCATTAAGTTATATTTAACCTAAGTAAAGGGCATTAGCATTTTAAATGTACATTCATTATACTTATCTAGTTCCTGTTGTTTTACTTGCCATTCTGAGCTGGGTCTGTTGTTGGTCTGGCTTTCTCTCTGTTCTTTAATGTCTGAAACAACTTGATTCTTAGGATGTCTTGCCTTGTATCGTGTTTAGTTTTTACTCAACGAACACAAGACTTGTTTTTTTTAAATAACGCTTAAGAAATCGACCATGTGTCACATCCTGCTCTTGTGGAGGAGTTGGCAAATATATATTTTTTTATGAAACAAAGAAATCACAGTGCTCAACCACAAATTTGTAGGAGCTTTATTTGTTTATTTGTTGAATTTTTTAAATACTATTAATAGTTGATTAAAATAATTCCAAATAAGAACAAATTTTCATAAGATTAAATGGAGATAACTTTATGAGTATTTTTTTAAAAGAATGCAAAAATTCAAAAATAAAATTCAAAGCATAAAGAGCGTCCACAATAATCAACCGACGTATAACAGCAAGAAATGTCTTCCCATAAACACCAGAAGAATTATTAACAACCTGATGATGGGGAAATAACCTGAAACCTGGGTAGTTGCTTATGGAAAACAATTATATTTAAAAAAATTCAACAAATATATAATATATATATATATATATATATATATATATATATATATATATATATATATTGAAGGCAAATGAATATTCCAGGATTCTAAGATTCCTGGGCTTTAACAACATCGGTCACGTCAGATTTGCGATGTAAATTAATACGTTGCCAAAATATTGATATGTGACAAGTGAGCCAAAATCAAGGGAGGTTTCTCGGTTACAATCTTAAGGTACCGCTTAAGAAATTGACTATGTGTCAAATACTTATCTACCTTTTCTTGTTGTTTTACTTAACTTCTTAGTTGGGTCTGCTGTGAGGCTGGATTTCTCCCTGTTCTTCATGTCTAAAACAACTTGCTTCTTGGAATGTCTTGTCTTGTGTCGTTGCTTAGTTTTTAATTAAAACTTTTAATTAAGACTTGTTTTTTTGTGTTTTTTTGTGATTTGTCTTACTGTAACGATACTGGACAGAATTTAAGAATATATATATTCATTTTTATCTACTTCTTGTGGTTTTACTTATCTGCTTACATGTGCTTGTTGTTGGGTAGGCATACTTCTCGAGGTTTTTTATGGTCTGAAGCAACTTGATTCTTGGTATATCTTGTCCTGTGTCGTTGATTAGTTGTTTTTTTTTTAATTAACGAACGCAAGACTTGTTTTTTGGTAATTTGTCATACTGTAACGATTCTGGGCAGAATTAATTTTTCTGTTCTTCGAGTCTGGAACCACTTAGTGTTTTCTTGTTTTTTATTTCTTTTTATATCCGTTGCTAGTTTTAGTAACGAACACAAGACTTGATGTTGCTTTTAGTAGAGCTCATATATGTTTCTTTAACCTAAGTAAATGACCTCGGAGGACAGACCGCATCTTGCGGCTCTCCCCTCCAAACAATCAGCCAAAACTCTCCGTCCATCTCCTTAAAAATTCTCAGCAATTTTTTTGAGGAACTATCAATAACTATTTAAGCTATTGATCAAAAATTGAACCGCCCTTAACACAACTAGCAAGGGCTGCTATTAAAAATGCAGTAAGGATACCCGGGTTCACTAGCTTTTTCATGTGCCCTGAGAACTGCGAATAACACCACGTTTATTCATACATATCACTTCCACGTTTCCGCTATTTGTTTCTTTTTTTCCTCATTTCTAAAACCTTTCAATTTCCACGCGTTCTTTCCACCTTACTCGTCAACTCTCTGCTGACGTCACACACTCATTATTTTAAAATAGTTTCACGTGAGAGATTGTCCTAATCTATTGTTGACAGGTAAAGTAGCAATTTAAAAGGGTCGTGTAGAAAGACCTGTTAGGTCATGTAAGTTTGATTGATCAGTCGTGACACCGGGGTCGTTTGGCTCCCCGGCTTTCATCGCACGTAAGTAACGTGATCAAACGGCGCGATCAAAGGACGCTTTAGAAACGAACTCTCGTTAGTGAGATTTGATCGGCTAAACCAGATCTCTTCCAACAAGCGTTGGCTCACGACCGCTCCGTTAAAAAGGAAAGTGTGGTCGTCGAGAAATGAAGGTATAAGAATTAAATGTCTGGTTATAAATTCTGTAGCTAAAGACACTTTTTTATAATACGTAAGGAGGCTTTCGAGAATCCTCAAATCGTAGGTGAATATATATCCAACAAATTCCAACAAAGAGGTACATAACAAAATACAGACTTTATTGTCTGAGCACATTCAATAACAATATACATACAAGCAGTTAGGATGAATGTCCTAAGGAAGGAATTAGATTTAATCCTAAACGGAGAATAGAAGAATCACTCACAGTATAGAATATCTATCGTATAATATGTACACGGAAAAGTCGAAACAGATGCGTGTAACTTCAGTGGAGTCATGGGATGTATAAAGAGCTACATAAGCCTATAGTTAAGGGAGGAGCGAGTGGTGTAATGGTTAAAGTCATGGGAAATGGACGCATCGCCCCGAGTTCAAATCATGGATGTGGTAATTATATTTCCCTTTGCGCTAATACCCTCGGGAAAGGTATGAATCCTACCCTCCCTCCAAATATGGATAAATAGTACGGCAGCCTGGGCTCTTTAACCTTGGTTAGGCAAGCGGTTTAGGAGAAGGAAAACCTGTTGAACTCCGCTTAAGAAATTGACATTGTGTCCATCCAGCTCGGGCGGAGGGTTGGTAAATATATATAGTTGGGAGGGGGAAGCCCCCAAGCCTTAATGGACAGAGACACAAACTTGTCTAGTGCATTTTCGTTGATGCCATATTTAGAGAGAGAGAGAGAGAGGAGAGAGAGAGAGAGAG
>CM042167.1:32775823-32783323 GCA_023376005.1 Doryteuthis pealeii
ACTCTACGAGAGAGATGAAAGAGAGGAGAGGAGAGAGGCAATGACAACAGACAGAGATAGGAATACAGAGAGTGAGATAGAGACCAATATAGAGACGAATCGAGAGAGACAGACAGACAGACAGAAGATAATAGATGATAGAGATGAGGGTCTTACTTGTGTAAAACTCTCGGCTTACTGTTTTACTCGGCGCATGTTCTTCTCTCGATCTAGTGGGTTCTTGGTAAGCGTTAGATTTATTTGTTGATTTCTTGGGCTGGCTTCTTTTTGTTTTAATTACTTAAAACGACTTGGATCTTTTCTTAATAAAGCTTTATTTTCAAAACCAGCCCATGATTTCGCCGCGGGTAGAGACGCTCAGGAGCGGTTTTAACTACAGGTGCTACATGAATATTCTTTGCGATCTAATTTATTCTTAGTGTCCTAATTGCGTCTCCGGAAGCGTCAGTTTTAAATGTCAACCGTTGTCACTCATGGTCGGTATTTTCCACGGACCATACTATATATTACTTTAAAAACTATGGATGATAACTAAGACATTGTGGAAGACACCAGTATAACACACATTAAAACATGTAAATACTTACCATCCATAACACGCGAGATTTGGGGAACAAAAGTCAACATCTAAGAACACAAGGGATGATGAGATATCTAAGAGACAGTAACAAACTAGTTAGTTTAGTTAGAGAGTTAGAGTTACGGTTTGAGGTTATAGGGATTGGTTAAAGGTTCAAAGAGAATATACAGTTTTAAATAAAATAAAATGCGATCTAAAATGTCTGGAGTAAAAAAACAGAGATTTGACGGTGAGCAGAACAACATGTCGCATACATAATAGGATAGAAGATATATAGGGAGTAGCTTAAAGGATGATTGTGAATTATAGGAAGACAGATAATCATATAGCAACAAGAAATGGCATATATCCAGATAAACACAACTTAATGACAAAGTATAAATATAGTTACACAATTAAATAATCACCAGGGTTGGTTTTTGAAAAACAAAATAAATGAGTTGATTTATATTCGTGAAGTAATAAATGAATTTAAATGACAAACAGCACTGATTTTATTTTCATTTAATATATATTAACGATAGATAGACACAACATTAACATTTTATTTTCAGAAGTGCTAGGATCAATGTAAAGGTCTCATTCTTTTACATGGATTAAATGAAGGATCCCAGGAATACTCACGATTTGATAATCATCGATATGACGAGACCTTTAAAACCCTCCTCTCTAGGTTACGTGGATAGTCGTATATGCTTTAGATAAAAAATCAAACTTAAATGCACAAGGATATCCACCTGAAATACATCATTACAACAGATTTATGGTTTGTTTTGTTTTACGGCATATCACATCGATGGGTCAACTCTAATGCAAGATAAAGTTTCTGCAAATAACAGTCTATTCTTAATGAATTCAATAATGTATCATTTTATACAGTGCATTATTCTATTTTAACCCATAGACGGACCTAAGAGTACTCGTGTCAGAGTTGACTAGGGAGCAATGGTGATGAAGGGTGCTCCACATTCCCAAACCTCAAATACTGGAACTCACATCAGATGAGTTTAACGTATTTCCAGGAGACGCCGCAGCCACCGCCTTCTAGCAACCCATATGATAAAAGGGTTGGGCTTGCATAAGGTATACAACAAAGGAAATGAAACGCCACTTAAAATGGCGACAAAAATCGTAACATGTATATATACAGTACTGAGACCAAGTCAATTCTCTCTGTATTTTCAATTTTATTTACATATTGCCCGAAATATATGAACCCACCCCTTACAAGGGATATTCACATTGCCTTCTAAAACCTCCCTAACAATCAATTTAAGCCACACGGGTTTATTAAAATTATTCTAATACGTACGTACTAAATCTAGGCTCGGATTATGATATGTAACCATTAACGTTTCTGCATAGGCCAGACTGTGTATACTAAGGCCCTGCCGACAAGGCTAATATATATGAATGTTATTCAGTTGTTGTTTACATACTTGTTAATTGTCTATATACTACGCTCTATTTGTATATTTGTTCATGTTTATTTTCGATTTGTTTGCATTCATAAACATCAAGATATGGAAGTGGTGATCGCTGTTGTCAGAGACACCAAGAAGCAAAGAAATATATCTGTTTATAATGCATGTGATCACGTGTTATTATAATATATTATATATATATATATATATACTAAATAGTGTGTGTGTGTGTGTGTGTGTGTGTGTGTGGTGTGTGTGTAGTATTGCTATAAATACGGAAAAAAGATGTAAATAGCAAAGTTGCAAACCAAAAGGCGGAACATTGCTGAGAAGTAAGCCCATAAATGAAATTGTACAGTCGATAAAAGTCTAAAACATCTCTTGCGTCTAGCGCTAAGTGAAAGGGGATAGACTCTCTCGCTGACTGGCTGATACCCGGACTTTAGCCGCCCGTGGACTTTTATATTATATATATGTAATGCGGGAAAAGAGTTAAGTTGGGATGAACGCAAAACAGGCTACATTCAGTAGATATTTCGCCTCATATTGAATGAAGCTTCGTCAGCTTTACTGGTACATTTTCTTTTAAAGTGAAAAGGTGAATGGTTGAGGGGTGAATCACTGATGGGTGGGTTGGGTGTCATATTTTCTTTCAAATGTCTCCATCATCATATATATATATATAATATATTGGGAGGATATGTGCTTAATTGAAGTCTCTAATTTTTGAAATTAATTAGTTAATACTAATGAATTTTAGGCGGCATATATGTTCAATATGTAAGACTAAACAGACCGAGAAATGATCAATCTCTGATTACATTTCGACCTATTAGGTTCATCCGCAAGGTTATAGACAAAAATTGTCGGCTAAAAGCCAATATCAAAGAACACAATGTTTATTTCGTATTTCATATAATATATATAATATATATATATATTTTATAATATATATAATATATATATAGAGAGAGAGAGAGAGAGAGAGATAGATAGAGAGGAAATATATAAAATATGTATTTAGGTGTATAGATATATGATATATTATATAATTTTGTTATATGATAATATTATTTTAGTAAGTATGCATAACTGGATAATATATATAATATATACACACAGCACACACACCACCAACACACACACATTATATTATTATATATATATATATATAAAATATGTTATGATGCTATATATAAATAACTGGTCGATATCATGGATAGAAAATTTATGTCTAAGTGTAGCGTCGACAGGGAGTCAACGGCGTCTGATTATTGAAGGTTTCTCGCCTCTGTGACTTGTCCTGAGGATCGCATAGGCGAAAAACTTGCCAGTAACTAGGCAGCTGTTGAATTCCATGTCGCACGCTACATTAAATCATATATATATAATATATATTAATGATTGTGTTCACACCTGGTCTAGTTCAATAAATAACGTAACACCATTTCGTATTATTGTGAAGAAAGAAATGAAATGGAAAAGAGAGAAAGAGAGGGAGTGCAAGGAGGGCGTGGAAGTGATAACGCTAATCTGTTCTAATGGGAATAACAAAATAAACAAATGAGAAAAAGTAAGAAGAAAAGAAAGAAGAGAGAAAGGAAGAAGAAGAGAGAGAGAGAGAGAGAGAGAGATGAGAGAGAGAGTGTGTGTTTTGTGTGAGAGAGAGAGAGAGGAGAATCAGATGATTATGATTTTTATATATTAAATCTTTACACTAGCTCTTAAGTAAACATATAAGTGCGTAATAGGACAATTTCATTCCATGGTATACTCCGGTTCTCGCTGATACATTATTGAAAGACAGACCGACAGACAGACAGAGAGGCAGGGAGAGGGGCTGTGAGAGGAGAAATAAGAGGGAGATTGACAGATTACGACCACAAGAGACAGGCAGAGTAGCAGGAGAGGAGAGAGATAGAGAGAGAGACAGTAGACAGACAGAAGTGGGAGGAGAGAGAGAGAGAGAAATAAAGAGAGAAGAGAGAGGAGAGAGAGAGAGAGAGAGAGAGAGAGAGAGAGAGAGAGAAGTGCGCGGCAGATTCAGAAGGGAGAAGAAAGAGACAGAGAAAAGAGGGAAGGAAGATAGAGACACAGACTAGAGACACCGACACGGAACAAAAAGACAAGACAGGCAGTCAGAGAGAGAGAGCGAGAGAGACGCACAGACACAGACAGAGTGGCGGAGTGAGAGAATAAGAGGAGAAGAAGAGAAAGAGAGAGAGATGAGACCCACACACACCACACAACCAGGCAAGAGCAGAGAGGGAAACAGAAACAGAGACAGAGAAACAGAGGGAGACAAGAGAGAAACAGGGAGAAAAATAGACACAGAGAGACACACAGGGAGAGAGAGACAGATGAGAGACAGACAACCACACAGACAGACAGACAGACAAGAAGAACGATAGACCATCAGAAATAGAGCGACAGACCGACAGACAGACGGACAGAGCCAGATAGATAGAGTGAGTGTTTCCATAACATGATATAATATGCATCCACCGAACTATTGCTGACCGGCTGTAAATAATGGGACCGCAGAGTTAGAGTGAACAATAAAAGGACGGAAACTAAGGAAGAAATACTCGCTAATGATAAATGAAAGGAACATAGACAGTCATCTATGAAATGATTCATAGATCAAATGAGACGGAGATTAAAAGAGAGAAAGAGAGATATTATAAATGCATTTAAAATGATAACTATTATAGAAAAGGTAGACAGTTCATATTCTTGGTAGATATTTCGGATAATTATATATATATATATATATATATATAAATATTATATATATATATATATATGATGCTGTCTGGTTCAACGGGGAAATTTAATATTTTATAAAAAGAGAAGGTCCGCAAAATGTATTATTTTTTCAGAAAAAAATGTTTTATTCTTTTTATCTTAATATAACGCGACAGCGTGTTTCTGAACGTGTTGTCTTCTTCAGGCATTGAGTTAATAATTTGGCAGAATTTGGCAGAATATTATATATATATTATATTGATTTTTCGATTTGTTTAGACCTTACATTTAAGTAGTTAATATCCGCCTAATTAACCATACATGAATTAACTTTCAAAAATTAGGTCCGAATAAAATTAAAAGCACATACTCTCCAAATACACTGGTCGGCTGAAATAGCGCTAAAAAAAAAAAAGAAAAAAAGTTGTTTACATTTGCAATATATATATAAGTAATATACTTACTTATATATCTCTTGACCCTACTTAAGACAAACATTGAGCTTCAAAATGCGACAGGTTGTTTAAAATAAAACTCTGTGTCGTAAGAAAGATTCTTCTCTGGACTTTTGGATTATAATATATATATATATATAATATATATAATTATATATATATATTATATAGAAGCGGCTACCCGGGTCGGCTGGGTAGGAGGATTTTAAAAGTTAGTCTCGGGATCCAGGGTGTATATTGCGGAGCTCCAGCTCACGATTCAATGATAATTTTATAACTTAATCATGAGTTGACCCTTGCAGGATTCCCCATTAAAATCCCCACGTAAAAAAAAGATCTTGTGTTGATCACGCTACTCTAAAAGAAAAATGTCTCCTATTTACAATATTGAATGCAAAAAAAATATATGCTGTCATCATTTAATTCTTCTTTTTTGTTAATTATCTTTACGATTATAAATAAAATCTTTATTATTTTTACCTAAAAACCAAGTTCTAGTGATATTTAATGTATATATATATATATATATATATTAATTATATATATATATAATCCAAAAGTCCCAGAGAAGAAATCTTTTACGACACAAGTGTTTTATTAACAAACCAAGTCGCAGTTTGAGAGCTCAATGTGTGCTCTTACCTAGAGACTAGAGTCACAGAGCAAATATATAGCTCCCTGAAATAGACTATAATGCTAAATCTCTAAGTATTTTGTTATTTCTTTACTTTAATATATATATATAATATATATATATATATATATATATATATATATATATACTTTTTCGTTAATTATTTCATTTTCCAAATTTCGTCCGGATATACAACTGGGCTTCACTTTCACCACCAGCGCAATAAAGCAATGCTTGTCTGTATTTATCAATTAAAACACCGCTCCTTAATGGCCACGGTTGAGGGCTGAGAAGAGGTTAATGAACTGGGCTGATGAAAAGTCAGTCGGCTTTTGCTCCTGGTCAGAAGTAGTTATATATATATATATATATATTTATATATATATATTAATTACTATAATATATTTGTGATTATGGTGGCTCATATTTCTAAGCAGATAGACACTTATATTTGAGATAAGGTAGCGTGATCTTGAGAACGAACATTTTGTTCGGAAGATCACATTGTCGGGAAACCCAGATGAACCTGTAGATCATATGACTGGTCATGTCAATCCCTAGCACCTAGATAGATAGATAGATAGATAAATAGATAGATAGATAGATAGGCCAGTGATAGATAGGCATACATATTAATATATATAAATGGTTTAAGAGTAAGTCGCACACACACACACACGCACACACATACACACGCACACGCACACACGCACACACACACACACACATATATATATATATGTATATATATATGACCAAATAAGTTAGATATGTAGTTGATTAGCTCAATAGCCAACCAGAGTGGACAAATAACCAGATATATAGATAGATACACAGTTGGATATATTGAAATGGAATGAAATAGATAGATAGTTAGATAGATAGATAGATAGATAGATAGATGTAAAATAATAAGATAGATAAATGTAGATAGATATAAACGCCTATAATATTGATTGGAAGAAAAACATCGAAATAGAATGTAATGAGAGAAATGAGAGAGAGAGAGAGAGAGAGAGAGAGGAGAGAGAGAGAGAGAGAGAGAGAGGGGGGGAAATAGGGAGAGAAGTAGGGGGCGTGAAAGAAGCGATATCAAAATTTATCCTGCAATATCTGTTGCTTCCGGTTTGCGCGGGAAGACGTGTCCGTCCAGTGAATGATAAATACCCCACTTGTGTGATGACAAAGAGTTTGAATAAATGGACTGTATGTGCTAAGCACTAGTACGTCATGCATACCAAAGTAATAGACGCATTCCTGCACATCGACGCAGACAATACACGCACATATATACACTCACGCATACATATATATATATATATATATATATATATAATATAATATATATATATATACTAATATATTTTTCTGTATATCGATAATAATCAATAAAAAAAGAGAGATACTAAAGTAAAAGTAAAAGTAAAGAAAAAGAGATATCAAAGTTCTGGTATTGAGGTTTAGAAGTGGTTATCTTCAAGTTACGCATGCCCAAAAATGTTCAGCTTATTTTTTTTAAGGATTGCTCCCTTCAAGTTAGCAAAAGCCAGCTTCATATGTTCTTCTGATCTTCTTTTTTTTTCAAGAAAATAAACTTGTTTTTCATCTGAATTCTAAAATAATTTTCTTTTACAGTAAATAATTTTCTTTTAGAATAAA
>CM042167.1:32788323-32793323 GCA_023376005.1 Doryteuthis pealeii
TAAACAAAATTAAAATTAAAATTAAGTTTTATTACAAAATTTGTGTTTTCTGTTTTTTCTGGGTCAGCCTGTAATATTATGTTACTCAACTAAAAGGGGGTTTAGGGTTAGGGTTAGGGTTTAGGGTTAGGGTTAGGGTTAGTGTGGGGTTTGGGGTTAGTTTAATGGGAAAATAAATAATTTGGGTTCTGTTTTTTCTGGGTCACACTGTAAGATCATGTTACACAACTATGAGAAAAAATCTAAAATATGTCCGTTGAAGTTAGTTTAGAAGTTAGTTTGTTTTGGTCTGTCTAAAGCTGTCATTGTAGAACAAAGATCACCAAACTCTTTTAACGGTGGGCCGGATAATTGAAAAAATAACGAGCGTGAGCCACATTATTATTGTGTTCAATCCTTGCCAGCCAGAACTAAAGCTCTGAGAAAAAGATGTAAAACAAAATGTACCTTTCCATGTCATATTCATGGATGAGTGGCGTAAGATGCACGAAAACAATTTAATCAACATGTTCCCGATTCACCCTCTGATTTCTAATTCCTCCGGTTTTGTTTCCTGCTGGTCACCCATCAAGACACTGAACTGGATTATCGCTGCTTAACTTCGGGGATCTAGCAGGAACCAATGCTTTCAACGCAAGCCGCATTATATTGTAGGATGGTGTGTCAAAAAGTAATGCCATATTGTTTATGACAGGTATAATTACCAACAGGGGAACATGTATCATACATAAAAATGAACCCCGTCACTGGCATAATATTTACCTCTCTTCGGCCCCATAAAAGAGGGCTTGAGAGGCAAATATTATTCCAGTGACGAGGAAGTTAAAACTGTAGTGATGAAATGACTCAAAGAACATTTAACAGAATTTTACGGGGCAGGGATACATGCTCTCATTCACAGATGGAACATTGCTATTGAGAAAAACGGTGACTATATGGAGAAGTAGGGATGTAATCCGCAGAGGACCAGCTTCATTTTGATGTATGAGACATGATCCTGTGTTGGAAATTATACCTGTCCTAAACAAAATGGCATTATTTTTGACACCCTCGTAACATACCTTTCACAGGGGTATTAGTGTTATGTGAAATGTTAACAGTCTTGTCCAGGATTTGAACTCGTCTCGTCGCGCCCATTTCCTAGTATACCGAATGTTATTTTCAAAACATTATCAAAGAATGTAACATTAGCAGAAAAGGTTTAGTGGGATTTGTGAAACTGAACTTTGTCTTTCAGAATATCGTCAATGTTTGGTTTGGAATTGCTACATCCAATCAAGAGAATTGCTTTCAAATGTTTATCAGTCAATTTCGTTCGATGGGTTGATTTCACATATTTTCAAAAAATACCTATGTTTTTCAAGCAGTCGTAACAAGTGGACATTCGGGATTACGTAAGTAACAAGTGAAATGCTCACACGCACGAAATTTTGTAACCTACTTACTAACTTAATAAAGTATATATAAATGTATATATCTCTGATTAGACTTAATAAAGTCGAAACAGCCTGTACGATGTTCTGCAAACCGAACGATCATTTGCTGAAATTCACTTATCATGTTTA
Organism: Doryteuthis pealeii; assembly: GCA_023376005.1. Taxonomy (NCBI): domain Eukaryota; kingdom Metazoa; phylum Mollusca; class Cephalopoda; order Myopsida; family Loliginidae; genus Doryteuthis; species Doryteuthis pealeii. The sequence goes on from CM042167.1 coordinate 32,789,889, forward strand.
TTTACTATAATTATCGAAATTCATGCGATATACGCATTGTAATTGCCTTCAAGCAAAAAATATATAAATAAAACAATAATATTAGAGATCAATAAAACCAAGTAATTAATCATTAAATCTGGTTTTGTTAAAACCAGTATGCAAATTAACCACACCATATATTATGTAAACCTTTATTTCTCAGTGATATATAAGGATTTAAGACTAAATAAAGTATATATAAATGTATATATCGCTGATGAGACTTAATAAAGTCCATAAAGATTCAGTAAGCTTAACATATCTAAATTTACATGGTATCAGAAGGTCTCGCGTTCCGTACGTTTTAACAAACAAATTCATGTATTGTCGGTGGACCTGATAAAATGCCTTCGTGGGCCAGATCCGGCCCACGAGACGTAGCTTCTTGACCCCTGTTGTAGAATAACAGTAGTGATGTTACTTAAACCAGTGATTCCCAACCTTTTTTCATGATTATGGTCCTGGATATGTATCTATATTTACCAAACCCTACGCATAGGATACAAAAGGTCAATTTCTTAAGCGGAGTTTAACAGGTTTGAATTCAGATTTTTTTCATGCTCCTAGACTGGTTACCTAACCAAGGTTAAAAAGCCTAATCTGCCCTACTATTTACCCAAAGTTGAAGAGGGTGACGTGGATGCATACCTTTCCTAAGGATATTGGCGTTATGGGAAATGGAAGCAGCCTCGTCCAGGATTTGAACTCGAGTCAACGTGTTCATTTTCTATGACTATAACCATTACACCACGCGATGCACCTTCCGGGCTCAAGCATTTAAGCATTTCATACAACGAAATATATTAAATATATTAAATTATATTAAATATATTAAATTATAAAGAATGACAATATCACATAGAAGCATGTATAAAAAAGATGACACTCATTCTAATTATCTTTTAGTGGTTTTCTATATAAAATCATTCATAGGATTGATTTTAATAAGTTGGAGAATAAAACAATGATAAGATTTTTTTAGATGTTTGTTTTTTAGAAGCATTGTTGAATATATTATTATTTATATTTTTTTTGCTTGAAGGCAATTACAATGCGTATATCGCATAAAATTCGATAATTATAGTAAATAAACATGATAGGTGAATTTCGGCAAAGGGTCGTTCGGTCTGTAGAACATCGTACAGACTGTTTCAACTTTATTAAGTCTCATCAGCAATGTATATATCGCTGATGAGACTTAATAAAGTATATATATGTGTATATATCCCTGATGAGACTTAATAAAGTCGAAACAGTCTGTACGATGTTCTACAGACCGAACGGTCCTTTTCTGAAATTCACTTATCATGTTTATTTACTATAATCATCAAATGTTATGCGATATACGCATTGTAATTGCCTTCAAGCAAAAAATATATAAATAAAACAATAATATTAGAGATCAATAACACCAAGTAATTAATCATTAAACCTGGTTTTATTAAAACCAGTATGCAAATTAACCACACCATATATTACATAAACCTTTATTTCTCCGTGATATATAAGACACATTGAAGGATTTAGAAACGCACTTATAAAGGGCTGTGTTGAGGCAAAACTAACTCAGATTTTCAGAAAGGCACCGTTAATAAATAAGACTTATTCTATCTATTAATGATTTCGGCTATCAATTAAATAACCATTGATAAACTTACTGAGGGTACTGTGATGTAATCAATGACGTAGTTTCGGTTACAGACATACACAGAATCTCCATTATACTAAGATAATAATACCAATATAGATGAGACAACAGTCCGAAGCATCTCAATCATGAAGGGATGTTTTTCCAGATTTAAATATAGGATAAAAAAGATGATTTGCAAATTCAAAAGAAGGTGGTATTGTAAAGTAAGCAATGACATAGTTTCTGTTACAGACTGAAGCACACCGAATCTTCTAACAATAACAATAAAGATCAGGCAACAGTCTGAAACATCTCAAGAATACAAAGGGATTTTTTTTTATTTAGAATAAAGAATAAAACGAATCAGATGATTTGAAATTTCCCAAAATGGACGTATTGTGAAGTAAGCAATGACGTAGTTTTTGTTACAGACTGACACACACCAAATTTCCATTATAATAAGATAACAATATCAATAAAGATGAGGACAGCAGTCCGAAAATTGTAAATAATACAAAAGTATTTTTATTTAGATTTAAAAAATAGGATAAATCAGATGATTCGCAATTTCCAAAGGACGAAAGAAAATAACAATAAAGATGAGAACATCAGTCCAAAAAATCAAAATAATTCAAAGGTATTTTTGATTAAGATTTAAAAATAGGATAAATAAGATGATTCTCAATTTCTAATGGAGGAAATAAAATCCCAATAAAGATGGGGACAACAGCCCGGAAAATCTAAATAATACAAAGGTATTTTTATTAAGATTTAGCAATAGGATGTATCGGATGATTCGCAGTTAACAAAGGATGAAAGAAAATAACAATAAAGATGAGGACAACAGTCCGATAAATCTAAATAATACAAATGCATTTCTATTAAGAGTTGATGAGAGGATGAATCAAATGATCTTCAATTTCCAAAGGAGGAAAGAAAATAACAATAAAGATGAGGAAAACAGTCCGAAAAATCTCAATAATGCATAGGTATTTTTTCTTTAGATTTAAAAATAGGATGAATCAGATGATTCACAGTTTCTAAAGAAAATAATAATAAAGATGAGGACAACAGTCCGATAAATCTAAATGATACGATGGTATTTTTATTAAGAGTTAAAAATAAGATGAATCAGATGATTCACAGTTTCTAAAGAAATAATAATAAAGATGAGGACAACAGTCCGATAAATCTAAATGATACGATGGTATTTTTATTAAGAGTTAAAATAAGATGAATCAGATGATTCACAGTTTCTAAAGGAGAAAAAAAAAAGAAAAGAAAAAAGTTTGAAGTAATAAGGAAATACTTTAAGAAACAAACATATATTTAAGAAGGACTAAATAAAAAATTAAAAAAAAAGGTTAAAAAGAAAGAAAAAGAAAGAAAAAAGGAAATCTGTGTTTGCTGATAAATCACTGAGGAAACTGAAATTGAGAAACGAAGGGTTGGCTGGCGTTTCTCAATTATAATCTTTTGCAAACGAATATTCCGTGCATACACGCAAACTGAAACGGCCGACTGGTGTGTTTCATATAGTAAACATTAATTAAAATAAATCAGCTGTTCTATTTTTGGGTGGAACAGACAGACAGTCAGATGTGCTGCCTAGCAGAAACCTGAGTTTAAGTCACGTATCATTGCACTAGAAAGGTGTCTCAGGCCGAAGTAGCTTTCGTGTTAAGGTGATTGCAGTTTTTTTTAAGTACACAAGGAGACAGGTAACCACTTGTTTAAACTTAAATGAATTTTATCTTATTAAATTTTTTTAAAAAGCTGATGTT
>CM042167.1:32800823-32813122 GCA_023376005.1 Doryteuthis pealeii
ATATATATATATATATATATATATATATATATATATATATATATATATATATATATATATACTGTGATAATAGCGTGTGCTATATTCATAAATAAATAGTGCTCAATATCGTTGATAGAGCGTGTCATATAATTTAGGGCCTCCTTATATATATATATATATATATATATATATATATATATATATATATATATATATATATATATATATATATCTGTGTGTGTGTGTGTGTGAGTGTGTGTTAGGATAGGGTAAGTAAAATAGTGTCGAAGCTTATGCAATTATTGAACACATAAACTCACTCACACACACACATACACACACACACACACACACACACACACACACACACATATATATATATATATATATATTATATATATATATATATATATATGATCTAGCCACATTGAGGTGATGTGATACGTCGAAATACGGTGTCTATGAATGATTATATATATATATATATATATAATATATATATATATATAATATATATATATATGCGCCTTTGTTTCTCTTCTGTAGTGTGTAAGGAGGGAACGACTGAAACAACGAGACAGTGGAGAGTGTCTGCCAAGCGAGACTGAGTTGGCGGTGGCTTTATTATCAGAAGAGACGCTTTAAGCCTGGCTTCATCACTTAGAGAAGGTTAGAGGTTACAAACATTAATGTTTTATATTTCTTTTGTCTTTGCTTTCCTTTAACACATTAAAAAGAAACAGAGAGAAAAACAACTTTATTAAGAAAAGATAACCGACTGAAGACCTACCCAGTTAATTTCGTTTCTATATAAATCATATTATACTTCTATTGATCGCTACAAATCATAGCCAAAATGGCGTCGGCTCTAGAAAGACTGTCTGAATTTAAAAAAAAAAGGGTCTTCGTAAACATAATAAACAGTTCTCGCTAGTTGTTCCACTATCTAATTTTTGCATCCAACAAAGCTTAAACACATTTCAAATACAGACAAAATACAGGGAATTACGAACAGAGGTATATCTTATTTCTCTGAATGTTTGAGATGAGGCTTGAAGATTAGTATTATCTACGTTATTCGGACGATTGTCTCCATCTTCATGTTCATTCGGCCGAAACGTTGTACAAATAACAATGAAGATGGGACAATAGTCCGAATAACGCAGAAATACTGAATAAGTATATAAGTATATAAATATATATTTATCTTTTTTTTTTTTTTAGATGAGGCTAGGTAATTTACGTTATCTAAATGTTTCGGATTCTTGTCCACCTCTTTGTTGCTATATACACAAGGTTTTGATTAGCTTGGTTGGATTTTACGGCTTGTCAACTCTTGCTGGATTATTTTATGCCGAGGCTATTGTTTTATTCATTATTGATGGGTATTGATTTTTAAACACATATTTTCTAACTCTTTTTTTTCTATCTAACTCATTGATAGTACCCCTGTCAAGTTTTTAAGGGCCATAATTGGCCAGTTGATTCTAGGTAGAGAGTCCTCCGATTTGGTTCCTTTGGTAATCCTCTCATGTAGAGAATCCTAGGTTCACTTGTAGAAGGTTGTCAGTAGACTGAGAAAGAATCAGCGCTTAAGTAATGTATCAGCCATGCAGTATGGCCAGCGATTGGCTAAGGAATAGACCACATCATCTCGCCTAATCTATAAGTATAGGCAGGGAACTGACACACACCTTATATCTCAAGTGGTGTAATGGTTAGCAAGCTCGCCTCGCAGACCATTGTTAGTGAGTTCGATTCTCATTAGGCGCCCCACACTTCTGGCCTTGTGCCACATCTAAGCTAAGCTTAGTAAATAACTATATCTCACGTGGTGTAATGGTTAGCAAGCTCGCCTCGCAGACCATTGTTAGTGAGTTCGATTCTCATTAGGCGCCCCACACTTCTGGCCTTGTGCATATCTAAGCTAAGCTTAGTAAATAACTATATCTCACGTGTGTAATGGTTAGCAAGCTCGCCTCGCAGACCATTGTTAGTGAGTTCGATTCTCATTAGGCGCCCAACACTTCTGGCCTTGTGCCATATCTAAGCTAAGCTTAGTAAATAACTATATCTCACGTGGTGTAATGGTTAGCAAGTTAGATTAGCAGACCATTGTTAGTGAGTTCGATTCTCACTGGGCGCCCCACACTTCTGGCCTTGTGCCATATCTAAGCTAAGCTTAGTAAATAACTATATCTCACGTGGTGTAATGGTTAGCAAGCTCGCTTCGCAAACCATTGTTAGTGAGTTCTATTCTCATTGGGCGCCCAATACTTCTGGCCTTGTGCCACATCTAAGCTAAGCTTAGTAAATAACTATATCTCACGTGGTGAGGCACCTCAAGTTATGTAATGGTTAGCAATCTAGATTAGCAGACCATTGTTAGTGAGTTCGATTCTCACTGGGTGCCCCATACTTCTGGCCTTGTGCCACATCTAAGCTAAGCTTAGTAAACAACTATATCTAGAAAAAATGCAACACCCCCCTTTTTATATAAGGTGGGCTGTTCCTTTACAAAATATTAAATCACAAATATTTTTATTTTCATTTCATTTTTTTTTATTGCTAATCTTATTTTTATTGATGTTTTTATTATTGTTATTATTTTGTTTTAGTTAAATTTATTATTATTACTAATATTATTATCATAGTTATTTTGTTATACTTAATTCTATTGTTATTAGAATTGTCCCCCTTTTCTTTTCATTTTTTTCTTTTTCTTTTTCTTTTTTAAAATTTATTTTGGAACTCCACCACTAGATGTAGTTTATCATCATACCCAGGACAATAAGATACTCAGCCACGACTTTCGAGCTCATATATGATAAAAGGGTTGGGGGTTTGCCATAAGGGCAATAAGGTTGGGACAATCATATAGATGCTTCTATATGATTGTCTCAACAATGGGGTAATTTCTAGAAAGACTGTCTGAAAATTTAAAAAAAAAACGCTTTACATAAACAATAATAAAGAGTTCTCGCTAGTTGTTCCATTATCTTAATTTTGTATCCAAAGAAGCTTAAACAAATTTCAAATGCAGAAAATATATCTTTTTTGCCTGATTTATTTTTTAGATGATGTTACGATTTTGTTGCCGTTTTTAGGCTGCAGGTGAGAGCACTTTACAGTGGAGATCCCTTGTGTTCCTTACTGTTAGGTAGAATCCTTTCGTTATTCCTTGGTGAAAAGTCCTTGATTGTTCCTCGGTGTTAGGCAGAATCCTTTGGTTGTCTCTCGGTTGCTGATGCGTTCGTCCGTGGCGAATACGTCCAAATGAACGGCGTTCAAGATCGGCGATGAAATAGTTCACTAACCACGTATTCGAGCGTGTTGATTGGCTGACTTTAATCCACGCGCCTACGCAGAGTCTAAAAGTTTAAGTAGTGGATTCCAGCACCCCTTATAATACAAAATACTCCAACAGATGAGGCTAGGTTAATTGGCATTATCTAGATTTTTCGGAATGTTGTCCTACATACACAACATTTAGATTCGTTGCTTTGGTTTACGGCATGCCAAACCTTGTTGGGTTATTTTATGCCGAAGACAATGTTTTCTTCATTCTTCATGGGTATTGACTTTTTAAACTCATTTTTTAAAATTTAAATCATAGATAGGACCCCATCAGGTACTACCACTCCGGATCAGGTTAGGCCACTGGGTAATGTTGATAAAGGGGTATTTCACACTCCACAGAGCTTCAGAATTGGAACTTCACCCGTAGATTATACCCAGGACAATAAGACCCTCAGTCACCGCCTCCTAGCACATATTTAATAAAAGGGTTGTGGGTTTTCCATAAGGTCAATCGGGTTGGGACAATGATATAGGTGCTAGAGCTTGACGTGACCTGTTGATTGATCAGAGGGTTCATCAAGTCTAAGTGCCAAAGTTGAGTGTTGCATGTCATGGACTGCTAAACCACCAAGATTCCGTCCTTAAGCCTCAGGTGTCGCCACCCACTACCAACAGGCATTCCCATTTGGGTGGGATCTTACCCTCTGCGGAGTTCCAGTCGGTGTAATCTTCTGTTGCAGTCTACAGTGGAAGGCGCGTGGTATAAGAGTCGTAGGAAATGGACTCGTCGACCTTATTTCAAACTAATTGTAAGTCCCAATGAACTTCAAGCAGCTTCAAAGGCATCCATGAGGCGTTGCATATCAGTCCATGCATGAGCAACAAGATATCAATCATCTGCATAGAGCAAGTCACGAACAGCATTGTTAAATACCTTGGTGTGTGCACTAAGACGTCTGATGTTGAAAAGCTTCCCAGTAGTTCTATACCGAATATACACACCATCAGAACAATCCTTGAATGCCATTCTAAACACCATGGCAAAATACAAAGCCAAGAGCGTGGGTGCTGTAATATCCCCTTGTTTAACACCGTTTTCCACTGAAATAGAATCAGCCAGTTTCCCTCCAATGTTGACCACAGTTTTCATATCATCATGAAAAAGCTTTAGAATAGATATAAACTTGTCAGGACAACAAAGCTTTTTAAGAATCTCCCACAGAGCTTTCCTATTTACGGTATCAAATGCTTTTGTTAAATCAATGAACACTTGATATAATCCCATGCGCTGTTCTATATACATTTCTCTTGTAATTGCCCGGCTGTAAAGATCATATCTACCGTCCCTCGACCACTTCTAAAACCACACTGTGACTCAGGTAAAACATCCTTAACAATGTGTTCCAGCATTCTATCAAGCATGATTCGGCATAGCACCTTGCCAACAACTGAAAGCAATGAGATGCCCCGATAATTTCCACAATCATCTTTTGCACCACCATTAATGCATTCCGCCATTCCTGTGGAACATATTCATCATGCCAGGCAGTCTGCAAAAAGTTTGTCAAGCGCTGCATCATATTGCAGCCTGCACACTTGATGATCTCTGCATATAGCTGATCCATACCAGGTGACTTTCCAGAGTTCACTTCATAGACAGTTGCTTTAACCTCCGACAGAGAGGGGACATCTGCCAAGATCTCCTTGACCGGGTTGCAGGGGATAGACTGAATGAACTCCTGTTCAACCTCAGAAGGCCTATTGAGAAGTTCATCAAAATGCTCTCTCCATCTATGAAGAATATTGGAAGGATCTCGAAGAAGTTCCTGACCAAGGAAGTTCCTCCTTTGAGCGCCGACGAAATACAACTTGCCTACAACACCAACAACACCAAGGTTTTGTACACCTTACTGCGTGCGGTGTATGGACCATCAAGCTCATCTTTCACCCCACTGCGCTCAAAGGATTTATATACATACATACATACATACATGTATATATATATATATATTGGTTTGTTGGTTGGTTTTGAAGGCTATCACAATGAAAGTGTAAAGATAAAAGAAGGCGACTGTGGTGTTGTTTGTTAACCTGTGACTTATTCTCAATTCTTAATATTTCGGGATAAAAATCCCTTCTACAGAAGATTACTAGAACTGAAGTTGTTGCTAGTGGCTGTTCATTTTTTTCTGTCTCATGCCTTCCAAATTCTGTGTGTGGGGGGAGCTTGTTTATGTGTGTGTTTGTGTGTGTGTGTAAGTGTGCGTGCTTATGTCTGTGTGTCTGTTCATTTTCTTTTTTTTTTATTAATGTGTGTCTGAGATTAACATTCCAGACTACCTGTTTGCCGTGGGTGGCAACTCATGATGCTTAAGGACAGAATCCTGGTGGCTAAGTAGTCTATGACATGCAATACTTCAAAATACACAGGTAAATATGATGTTATTGTATTCTTGTTTGGGGAATTTACCGACGTCGATTTCAAAATCGGAAAAGACTGTTGGCCCTAAAATTATTTTCACTCTGCCATTTCTTTCACCGGTTAATGGGCGGAGATTAATTTGGCGGGGGTGTGAGTGTGGAGGTGGGGGTTTGATGTGAGGATATTGTTTGATTTAAGTGTTGAAAGCTGCGTATAAATCAGCCAGGACACGGGCACCGATCGACCACACCCATCAGTACGCACACGCGCACGGACACACACACTCACACACACACACACACAATCACACACAGACACACCCACACAAATATATATATTCATTTATACACAGGGACATAGACGCCCACATAAACACACACACACACTCACACACACACAAACACAAGCCATAACACACACGGAACATACACACGCTACACTTACACACGCTACACGTACACACGCTACAAACATACACTTTCTCCCTCCCTCTTCTCTCTCTCTCTCTCTTTCTCTCTCTCTCTCTCTCTCTCTCTCTCTCTCATCTATCTATCTATCTATCTCTCTCTATCGCTCTCCATCTGTCTCTGGTTCTTTCTCACACACATACACACGCACGCATATATATATTTATACACATACATATACACAAGAACAAGTGAGGCGCGTGGTCTAATTGTTAGAGTCGTGGGAAATGGACTCGTCGATTCGAGTTCAATTCCTGGACGAAGCTGTTGACGCTAATACCCTTGGAAAAGGAATGAATACAATTCACCTTCCAGCTATGGGTAAATAGCAGGGTAGACTGGGCTCTTTAACCATTGCTAGGCAACCAGTCTAGGAGAAGGAAAACTCAAAGGAATTCAAACCTGTTAAACTCCGCTTAAAATTGACCTTGTGTCGCATCCTGCTCGTGCGGTGGGGTTGGTAAATATACATACACACAAGGACACATACCCATACACTCATATAACCGCAAACAACCCATACACACACCCGCCACATAAACATGTCAATAAAACACGCCACACACATCCACATAGAGTCTCTCTCTGTCTGTCTCTCTCTGTCTCTCTCTGTCTCTCTCTCTCTGTCTCTCTCTGTCTGTCTCTCTCTATCGTTTTCTCACACGCGCACACATGTATTTATACACAATCATATACAGAAACACATACATACACACATATACAGAAACACACATATACACACATGCAAGCTATACACGTATACACATTCCACATACACACGCCACATACACACGTCATATAAACACATCACACACATACATATACACGCTCTCCCTGTCTCTTTCTCACACGCACATAGATCCCCCCAAATACACATACATACTCTCTTTCTCTTTCTTTTTCTTACACACGCATAAACACACACACCACATACACACTACACATACACTCACACACACACACATATACATAAACACACACATGCTCTTCTCTCTCTCTCTCTCTCTCTCTCTCTCTCTCTCTCTCTCTCTCTTCTCTGATTCTTTCTCACACATATACGTGCATACGCGTACACATACATAAACAAGCGAACGATCGCATGTGCAACCTTTTAAATATAATCAACACATACTTATACACACGTACACTCACACCACATACACATGTCACATATACACGTCATACATATACACATACATACACACGCTCTTCCCCTCTCCCCTCTCTCTCTCTCTCATTCCTATCTCTCTCTTTCTCTCTCACACATACACACGTCATATATAAACGTCACACATATCCACATTCATACACACGCTCTCCCCCTCTCTCTCTCACTCTCACTCTCTCTCTCTCATTCCTATCTCTCTCTTACTCACTCACACATACACACGTCATATATACACGCCACATACATACACATACATACACACGCTCTCTTTCTCTCTCTCTCCCTCTCCCATCCTATCTTTCTCTCTCTTTCTCACATATATAAACAAACAATCGATTTCCTGTATAAACTCTCAATGTAATCAACACATATACACATACTCACATACGCACACACGCCACATACACACGTCCCACACATAACATACACACACTTTTACTATCTCTCTATCTATACACGTTCCCTCTCTCTCTCTCTCTCACACACCCTCTCTTTCTCTCTCTCTATCAGTCTCTTTGTGTCTCTCTCTGTCTCTTTCTCTCACGCCTACACACTCACACACGTAAACGCTCTCTCTCCCCCTACCTCCTCTCTCTCTCTTTCTCACACACATATACGCCCACACGTACACATACACGCACTCTCTCTCTTTCTCTGTCTCTCTGTCTCTCTGTCTCTCACATATACATGCCTACACATATACACATACACGATCTCTCTCTCTCTATTCCCCCCTCTCTCTCTCTTCTACACACATATACGCAGCACATACACATACACGCTCCCTCCTCCCTCTCTTTCTCTCACACCCACACACATACAGGATCTATCTCTCTATCTCTCTCTCTCTCTCACTCTATCCCTCCTCTCTCTATTTCTCACGCACGTACACTTACACGTTCCCTCTCTCTTTCTTTGTCTCTCTGTCTCTCTGTCTCTTTCTCTCACACATACATACCTGCACACATACACATACACGATCTCTCTCTCTCTCTCTCTGTTCCCCTCTCTCTCTCTCTCTTTCTAACACCATATACGCACGCACATACATATACTAGCTCCCTCCCTCCCCCCCCTCTTTCTCTCTCTCTCTCTCTCTCTCTCTCTCTCTCTCTCTCTGTGTACAGCACACACATACACATACACATACAGGTTCTCTCTTTCTCTGTCATTTTCTCTCCCTCACTATATCCTTCTATCTCTCTCACACACATATACACACGCACACACACATACACGCTCCTCCCCTCTATCTGTCTCTTTTTCACTCACACATACACATGCACTCTTTTACACACACACACACACACATACACACACACTCCCTCCCTACTCTCTCACTCTACTCACACTCACATACATAAACAAACAATCGATCTCCTGTAGAACCTCTCAATATAATCAACAATAAATTATCTAACAATGTTCAATGGTGATTTATCATATCTACCCGTGATTTATGAACAAATAAACACAAGAGTGTGTACACAACCACAGACACACACCTAAGTACACGGTCACACACTAAACAAACATACACATACATAAATACACCAAAACACACGTAAGTAAATTTATTTGTAATATATATATATATAATATATATATATATATATGTGTGTGTGTGTGTGTGTGTGTGTGTGTGTGTGTGTGTGTGTAGTAAATTAAGAAAAATTGAAAAGACACAGGTTTAATGAGTTGAGTGGTAAGTTTATTGGCCGACGCTGCAGTGTTTCGATCTATTAATTAGATCATCTTCAGGGCATTTGTTGGTATATGGAAGATGATAAAAATTTTATCACAGAAAGTACAACTTACAACCAAACATATCCTTCTAAATTGTAACAGACTTAAACATATCCGCGCAAATTACTATCAAGCTAGAACCTGAAAGACATCTTCAAGAATACAAGCCCCTGAAACATTTAAATTTTATTAAAAAAAGCAACCTTTCAAAATATAACAGAACATAACAATTATCTCCATAGAACCACTACCTTAAAGTCTGAAATCCAAAAATAACCTTTTTGGCATTAAATGACCACAAGGGGTTGATATGCCGTTAAACAAAACTCAAACTCAAACACACACACACAAGAATAAACGAGAAGGCGAGTAATAGTCCTTGTTTATCAGTCTGTTTAAAATTTGAAGTTGAAAAAAGAACGCCGAAATATATATATATATATATATATATATATTATATATATATATATATTATATGTGTGTGTGTGTGTGTGGTGTGTGTGTGTGTGTGTGTGTTTGTGTATAAGGTAATCCAAATGTCTGGTTGTAAGGGATGATTCTATTTGGAATCTTCGAAACCATACTGTAAAACCATACTGTATACTCTTGTAGGTGCAAGCATATATTCATACAATAATTTTTATGAATCCCTGAAGAGAGCTCAATGTATAATAATCAATAAATTAGATTATATACAAAGACATATTTAACTATCAAAGGAAGAAAAACTTAACAAACCGTCAATAACGGGATGACGGTTTGTTAAGTTTTACTTTCTTTGAAAGTTGACGACCGCCAAAAGATCGAAACACGTGTCTGTGGATGACTATATAAATGCCACCCATCCCTCTAAGGTTGAGTATTTTGGGGGGATTTCGTTGACGACTTCCAACTAAAGCGTAAACGCTCTCCCATATGAGGGATGGAGCACTCTATGGCGGCCTTTACATATAAGGCGATGTGTGTATTAAAACAGTTAAACTCCCCTTCACATTCTATAGGTGATGACAGCCTGGCGGTTATGGTGTCTGGCCGACACTGAACCGATCGGATTTCAATCCCGGCTGTAGATAGCTTACAAATGTCTAGCCCCACTGAAGAGATTTGATAAGTCGAAATACGTGTCTGTGGATGACTATATATATATATATATATATATATATATATATATATATATATATATGAAGTGTTTTCATAATTTGCTTGAAGCATTGTGTTTATATTGGTTTAGTGGTTGGTTTTGAAGGCTATCACAATGCGATTGTAAACAAAAATAAGGTAACTATGGTGTTGTTTGTTAACCTTTAATTTATTCAAAATATTTCGAGATAAAATCTCTTCGTCAGAAGATTTCTGAAAACTGAAGCTGTTGTTAGTGATCGTCCATTTTGTTTTGTGTCTTATATCTTCCAAATTATCTGCGTGTGGGTGTGTGGGTGTGTACGTACGTGTGTGTGTGTGTGTGTGAAAGAGAGAGAGAGAGAGAGAGAGAGAGAGAGAGAGAGAGAGAGTGTTTATGTGTTAGTTCAACAATGTCTGATTATCATTCCAGGTTTGGTCTACCCTTTTATTATTAATCAGTGTCTTGCTAGGTAGGTAACTATATTTATATATAGATCAACAAAAATAATTTTCGACATATTTATTTTATTATCTTGTTTTTTTTTATTATTATTCTTGTAAGTTATTTGCTTCTTTATTAAGTCTTATCCTTTATTTTGTTTTATCTTTATATTTTTATTAAACATTTTTTCATTTACTTTTTAAAATTTATACCCTTATTATATATTTTTAGCTTTTTTTGAAAAAGATGAGTAATTTTATTTAATCCATTCTCAGACAAAACAACGGCGTAAATTTTATTGATATATTGGTCTTTGTTGGACTCCACAATCTTCCATTATAAAAATGACGTGCAATCGCTCGTTGTACAAACAAACATACAGACATACTTACAGGATATTTATTAATACATATTTTATTATATACATATCTTTATTATATATATATATATATATATATATATATATATATATATATATATATATATATATATACTCCCATAACTTCGTAGAGCTTTCTAAGGGGTGATTTAAATTAACTTTCACTGCCAGCATATATGAAGCCATGATCGTCTGCTCACAGACTAGATCTCTCTGGTGATCGTAAAATATATAAACAAGCCTATTAGTTAATAATTTAAACACCACTCCGTACGGCTGGAGAAGAGGTTGAGAAATCAGGCTGGCAAAGTCAGTCGGATTTTGCTCCTAACCAGAGGTAGTTGTTGTGTCTAGCCACACTGAAGTGGCATTAAACGCCGAAACACTATCTGTGGATGACTTATATATATATATATATATATTATATATATATATATATATATATATATATTATATATATTATTATATATATATATATAATATATATATATATATATATATATATATATATATATTTTAATATATATATAATATATATTTTAATATATATATAATATATATATATATATATATATATATATATATTATATATGTTTGGTACATGAAACTTATAAACTACTAAAGTAGAGGAATCATATGTAAAATGGGGAGGTGATATCTTATTATGAAAAATAAGTATAAAATAAAGAGATACGACTGACTATACAGATGAGTGCTTCTCCGTCTTGCTCAGAGCCAGGTCTAAACAACATCTAGCAGTCCTTGAGGCTGTTAGTATTTTTTTCTTAGACCTACTCTGTGCAGACAACACACCGGAGACACTCCATTATTTACTGGGAGGTATTCATAACCCTGGTTTAACCTAGGGCACACACACTACCCCTCTTTCACCATTTTTTGTCCCCCCCACACTTGGTTTACCCATTTGTTCTTATTAATTTCTTTAAATTTTGACTTTTATTGTCAACCGGTTTAAATACTTTGAAAAAGTACCGGTTGAAAAGGCCTTCGTATCCCTTTTAATATTTATTTCATAATAAAATATCACCTCCCCATTTACATATGATTCCCTCTTACTATATTATATATATATATATATATATATATATATATATATATATATTATAATTTAAATATTAAAATATATATATATATATATATATAATATATATATTTAATATATATATATATTATATATATATATATATTAAAATATATATATATATATAAGTCATCCAAGATACGTGTTTCGGCGTTTAATGGTAGTCTCT
>CM042167.1:32813222-32825722 GCA_023376005.1 Doryteuthis pealeii
TAGCTTGCATGTGCGTGTATGTGTGTATGTGTGTAGGAGTATGTGTGTCTGTATATGATTGTGTATAAATATATATGTGTGTGTGTGCGCTGTGAGAAAACGATAGAGAGAGACAGACAGAGAGAGAGATAGAGAGAGACAGAGAGAGACAGATCAGAGGAAGACAGAGAAAGATTCTATGTGGATGTGTGCTGGCGGTTTTATTGACGATGTTTATGTGGCGGGTGTTGTGATTGGGTTGTTGCGTTATATAGGTTAATGGTATGTGTCCTTTTGTATATGTATATTTACAAACCCCTCCGCACGAGCAGGATGCGACACAAGGTCATTTTAAGCGCGAGTAACAGGTTTGAATTCCTTTGAGTGTCCTTCTCCTAGACTGGTTACCTAAGCAATGTTGAAGAGCCCAGTCTGCCCTGCTATTTACCCATAGCGGAAGGTGAATGTATTCATTCCTTTTCCTAAGGGTATTAGCGTCAACAGCTTCGTCCAGGAATTGAACTCGGATCGACGCAGTCCATTTCCCACGACTCTAAACAATTGGGGGAACCCCAACGCCCGGGGCCTCCCCCACTTGTTCTTATGTATATGTCCATGTGTATAAATATATATATGCGTGCGTGTGTATTGTGTTGTGAGAAAGAACAAGAAGATGGAGAGCGATAGAAAGATAGAAGAGATCGAGAGAGAGAGAGAGAGAGAGAGAGAGAGAGAGAGAGAGAGAGAGAGAGGAGAAAGTGGTATTGTTTGTAGCGTGTGTTACGGTAGCGAAGTGTAAGTGTAGCAGTTGTATGTTCCGTGTGTGTGGTATGGCTTGTGTTTGTGTGTGTTGTTGTGTGTGATTGTGTGTGTGTGTGTGTGGTGTGTTTATGGGGGTCTTATTCCCTGTGTATAGATGAATACTATATGTGTATCTGTGTGTGATTGTGCTGTGTGTGTGTGTGTGTTGAGGTGTGTCCCGTTCGCGTGTGGCACTGATGGGTGTGGTCGATCGGTGCCCGTCCGGGCTGATTTATACGCAGCTTTCAACACTTAAATCAAAACAATATCCTCACAATCAAATCCCCACCCCCACACTCACACCCCGCCAAATTAATCTCCGCCCATTAACCGGTGAAAAGAAAAGCAGAGTGAAATAATTTTAGGCCAACAGTCCTTTTCCGATTTTTGAAATCGACGTCGGTAAATTCCCCAAACAAGAAACAATAACATCATATTACCTGTGTGTGTGTAAGGTATGCGTCTTATGTCTGGTGTCTGTTTCATTTCCTTTTTTTTTTATTAATGTGTGTCTGAGATTACATTCCAGACTACCTTTTGCCGTGAGTGGAACTCCTGATGCTTAAGGACTGAATCATGGTGGGGCCTGAGTTGTCTATAACATGCAATACTTCAAAATACACAGGTAAAATATGATGTTATTGTATTCTTGTTTGGGGAATTTACCGACCGTCGATTTTCAAAATCGGAAAAAGACTGTTGGCCCTAAAATTATTTTCACTCTGCCATTTCTTTCACCGGTTAATGGGCGGAAGATTAATTTGGCGGGGTGTGAGTGTGGGGTGGGGATTTGATGTGAGGATATTGTTTGATTTAAGTGTTGAAAGCTGCGTTATAAATCAGCCAGGACACGGGCCACCGATCGGACCACACCCATCAGTGCGCACACCGCGGACGGGACACACACTCACACACACACACACACACACCACAACACACACAGATACACATATATATTCATCTATACACAGGGACATAGACGCCCACATAAACACACACACACACACACACACACACACACACACACACACACACACAAACACAAGCCATACACACACACGGAACATACACATGCTACACTTACACTCGCTACACGTACACACGCTACAAACATACACTTTCTCCCTCTCTCTCTCTCTCTCTCTCTCTCTCTTCTCCTCTCTCTCTCTCTCTCGTCGATCTATCTATCTATCTATCTCTATCGCTCTCCATCTGTCTCTGGTTCTTCTCACACCAACATACACACGCACGCATATATATATTTATACACATACATATACACAAGAACAAGTGAGGCGCGTGGTCTAATTGTTAGAGTCGTGGGAAATGGACTCGTCGATCCGAGTTCAATTCCTGGACGAAGCTGTTGACGCTAATACCCTTGGAAAAGGAATGAATACAATTCACCTTCCAGCTATGGGTAAATAGCAGGGCAGACTGGGCTCTTCAACCATTGCTAGGTAACCAGTCTAGGAGAAGGAACACTCAAAGGAATTCAAACCTGTTAAACTCCGCTTAAAATTGACCTTGTGTCGCATCCTGCTCGTGCGGAGGGGTTCGTAAATATACATATACACAAGGACACATACCCATACACACATATAACCGCAAACAACCCATACACACACCCGCCACATAAACATGTCAATAAAACACGCCACACACATCCACATAGAATCTTTCTCTGTCTCTCTCTGTCTGTCTCTCTCTGTCTCTCTCTATCTCTCTCTCTGTCTGTCTCTCTCTATCGTTTTCTCACACGCGCACACACACACATATATATTTATACACAATCATATACAGACACACATACTCATACACACATACACACATACACGCACATGCAAGCTATATACGCATACACATGCCACATACACACGTCACACACATACATATACACGCTCTCCCTGTCTCTTTCTCACACGCACATAGATCCCCCCAAATACACATACATAATCTCTTTCTCTTTCTTTTTCTTACACACGCATAAACACACACCACATATACACTACACATACACACGTCATACACATACACTTAAACACACACACGCCTCTCTCTCTCTCTCTCTCTCTCTCTCTCTCTCTCCTCTCTCTCTCTCTCTCTCTCTCTGATTCTTTTTCACACATATACATGCGTACGCGTACACATATATAAACAAGCGATCGATCTCATGTGCAACCTTTCAAGATAATCAACACATACTTATACACACGTACACTCACACCACATACACATGTCACATATACACGTCATACATATACACATACATACACACGCTCTTCCCCTCTCCCCTCTCTCTCTCTCATTCCTATCTCTCTTTCTCTCTCACACATACACACGTCATATATAAACGTCACACATATCCACATTCATACACGCACTCTCCCCCTCTCTCTCTCACTCCCACTCTCTCTCTCTCCATTCCTATCTCTCTCTTACTCACTCACACATACACACGTCATATATACACGCCACACACATACACATACATCCTCACGCTCTCTCTCTCTCTCTCTCTCTCTCTCTCACCTATCTTTCTCTCTCTTTCTCACACGCACATACAATAACAAACAATCGATTTCCTGTACAAACTTCCAATGTAATCAACACATATCCATACACACATAGCCACACACGCCACACACACACCGGCCACACATAACATACACACTTTTTACTATCTCGCTATCTATACACGTTCCTCTCTCTCTCTCTCTTCTCTCTCTCTCTCTCTCTCTCTCTATCAGTCTCTTTGTGTCTCTCTCTTTCTCTCAGGCCTACACACTCACACACATAAACGCTCTCTCTCCCCCTCTCTCCTCTCTCTCTCTCTCTTTCTCACACACATATACGCACACACGTACACATACACACACCCTCTCTGTCTCTCTGTCTCTCTGTCTCTCACATATACATGCCTACACATATACACATACACGATCTCTCTCTCTCTATTCCCCCTCTCTCTTTCTAAACACACATATACGCACGCACATACGCATACACGCTCCCTCCCTCCCCCTCTCTCTTTCTCTCTCTCACACCCACACACATACACGATCTATCTCTCTATCTCTCTATCTCTCTCTCTTTCACTCTATCCCTCCTCTCTCTATTTCTCACGCACGTACACATACACTTCCCTCTCTTCTCTTTTGTCTCTCTGTCTCTCTGTCTCTTTCTCTCACACATACATACCTGCACACATACACATACACGATCTCTCTCTCTCTCTCTCTCTCTCTCTCTCTCTCTCTCTATTTCCCCCTCTCTCTCTCTTTCTAACACACATATACACACGCACATACATATACTAGCTCCCTCCCTCTCTCTCTCTCTCTGTGTACACTCACACACATACACATACACATACAGGTTCTCTCTTTCTCTGTCATTTTCTCTCCCTCACTATATCCTTCTATCTCTCTCACATATATATATACACACGCACACACACATACACGCTCCCTCCCCTCTATCTGTCTCTTTTTCACTCACACATACATATACACACTTTTACACACACACACTTTTACACACACACACACACTCCCTCCCCACTCTCTCACTCTTACTCACGCGCACATACACACTCACATACATAAACAAACAATCGATCTCCTGTAGAACCTCTCAATATAATCAACAATAAATTATCTAACAATGTTCAATGGTGATTTATCATATCTACCCGTGATTTATGAACAAATAAACACAAGAGTGTGTACACAACAACGGACACACACCTAAGTACACGGTCACACACTAAACAAACATACACATACATAAATACACCAAAACACACGTAAGTAAATTTATTTGTAAAATGTATATATATATATATATATGTGTGTGTGTGTGTGGGATTGTGTGTGTGTTATATGTGTAGTATATTAAGAAAAATTGAAAAGACACAGGTTTATGAGTTGAGTGGTATGTTTGTTGACCGACGCTGCAGTGTTTTCGATCTATTAATTAGATCATCTCCAGGGCATTTGTTGGTATATGGAAGGTGATAAAAAATGTTATCACAGAATAACGAGAAAGGCGAGTAATAGTCCTCGTTTATCAGCCTGTTTAAAATTTGAAGTTTGAAAAAAGAACGCCGAATAATATATATATATATATATATATATATATTATATATGGTGTGTGTGTGTGTGTGTGTGTTGTGTGTGTGTGTGTGTGTGTGTTGCGTGTAAGGTAATCAAATGACCGGTTGTAAGAGATGATTCTATTTGGAAAATCTTCGAAATCTCACTGTAAAACCATACTGTACTCTTGAGGTGCAAAACATATACTCTTACAAGGTATTTTTATAAATCCCTAAAGAGAGCTCAATGTATAATAATCAATAAATTAGATTAGATACAGAGAAATATTTAACTATCAAAGAAAGAAAAACTTAACAAAACGTGGATGACGGTTTGTTAAGTTTTACTTTCTTTGAAAGTTGACGACCGCCAACTAAAGATCGAAACACGTGTCTGTGGATGACTATATAAATACCCCCCATCCCCCTAGGATTGAGTACGTTGGGGGGATTTCGTTGACGACTGCCAACTAAAGCGTAAACGCTCTCCCATATAAGGGATGGAGCACTCTATGGCGGCCTTTACATATAAAGCGATGTGTGTATTAAAACAGTTAAAATCCCCTTTGCATTCTGTAGGTGATGACAGCCTGGCGGTTATGGTGTCTGACTGACACCGTACCGATCGGATTTCAATCCCGGCTGTAGATAGCTTACAAATGTCTAGCCCCACTGAAGAGACTTGATAAGTCGAAACACGTGTCTGTGGATGACTATATATATATATATATATATATATATATATGAAGTGTTTCATAATTTGCTTGAAGTATTGTGCTTATATTGGTTTAGTGGTTGGTTTTGAAGGCTATCACTATGCGATTGTCAACAAAAATAAGGTAACTATGGTGGTGTTTGTTAACCTTTAATTTATTCAAAATATTTCGAGATAAAATCTCTTCGTCAGAAGATTTCTGAAAACTGAAGCTGTTGTTAGTGATCATCCATTCTGCTTTGTGTCTTATATCTTCCAAATTATCTGCGTGTGGGTGTGTGGGTGGGTGTTTATGTACGTAGGTGTGTGTGTGAGAGAGAGAGATTGGGTGTTTATGTACGTAGGTGTGTGTGTGTGAGAGAGAGTGATTGTGTGTTTATGTGTATGTGTTAGTTCAACAATATCTGATTATGATTCCAGGTTTGACCTACCCTTTTATTATTAAGCAGTGTCTTGATAGGTGGGTAACTATATTTATATATAGATCAACAAAAATAATTTTCGACATATTTTATTATCTTTTTTTTTATTATTATTCGTGTAAGTTATTTGCTTCTTTATTAAGTTTTTTTATCCTTTATTTTGTTTTATCTTTATATTTTTATTAAACATTTTTTTCATTTACTTTTTTAAAATGTATACCCTTATTATATATTTTTAGCTTTTTTTGAAAATGATGAGTAATTTTATTTAATCCATTCTCAGACAAAACAACGGCGTAAATTTTATTGATATATTGGTCTTTGTTGGACTCCACAATCTTCCATTATAAAATGACGTGCAATCGCTCGTTGTACAAACAAACACACAGACATATTTACAGGATCTTTATTATATACATATCTTTATTATATATAATATATATATATATATATATATATATATACTCCCATAACTTCGTAGAGCTTTCTAAGGGGTGATTTAAATTAACTTTCCCTGTCAGCATATATGAAGCCATGATCGTCTGCTCACAGACTAGATCTCTCTGGTGATCGTAAAATATATAAACAAGCCTATCAATTTAATAATTTAAACACCACTCCGTACGGCTGGAGAAGAGGTTGAGAAATCAGGCTGGCAAAAAGTCAGTCAGATTTTGCTCCTAACCAGAGGTAGTTGTTGTGTCTAGCCACACTGAAGTGGCATTAAACGCCGAAACACGTATCTGTGGATGACTATATATATATATATATATATATATATTATATATATATAATTATATATATATATGTTTGGTACATGAAAACTTATAAACTACTAAAAGTAGAGGAATCATATGTAAAATGGGGAGGTGATATTTTATTATGAAATAAAGTATAAAATAAAGGAGATACGACTGACTATACAGATGAGTGCTTCTCCGTCTTGCTCAGAGCCAGGTCTAAACAACATCTAGCAGTCCTTGAGGCTGTTAGTATTTCTTTTTTCAGACCTACTCTGTGCAGACAAACACCGAGACACTCCATCTATTTACTGGGAGGTATACATAACCCTGGTTTAACCTAGGGAACACACACATACCCCTCTTTCACCATTTTTTGTCCCCCCCTCTCTGGTTTACCCCATTTATTCTTATTAATTTCTTTACATTCTGACTTTTAATTGTCAACCGGTTTAAATACTTGAAAAAGTACCGGTTGAAAAGGCCTTCATATCCCCTTTTATATTTTATTTCATAATAAAATATCACCTCCCCATTTTACATATGATTCCTCTACTTTTAGTATTATATATATATATAATATATAATTATATATATATATATATATAATATATATATATATATATTTATAATATTTAATTATATATATATTTGCGATGATTGTTCTATAATATGCAGTAAACAGAAAGATAAATTAAATGTGAATATCTGTGTAATAATATCATTAGAAACATTTTAAAAAGCAGATGAGGGTTAGAATGCACTATTTTCAATTTTAATTTCATTGGTCCTGGAATCCATATATATATATATATATATATATATATATATATATATATATATATATATTATATATATATATATGTGTGTGTGTGAGTGTGTGTGTGTTGTAAATATTTTGCGATAAATGGAATCGAAACAAACCTCAATGTTGTGTATGTGTGTATGTGTGTGCGTGTGTGTGTGAATGTGTGTGTGTGTGTGTGTATAAGCATGATTTTCATTGATAAAAGAGGCAAGAGAATATTCTTTTTACATTTGAGTTGCTGTGAAAATAAGCATTGGTTAATAAAATGTATGTTTTTGATTACCATTTTTATTTGTAGTTATATTATAATTGTGATAATTTATTGCGTGTTGAGGGATCAAATGGGAAATGTCGTGAATGGTAATCAAAAACATACATTTTATTAACCAATAATTGACACATACATACAAACTCATACAAACACTTACATATAGGATAACCGCACGCTTAGTGACACTTAGCAACACACATATATTTTTATATGTGTATATATATGATAATATATATGTAGATATACTTATATATATATATATTATATGTTTATATATATGCCTATTCATACGTACATACAGACACACACGCTCGCACACACAGGGGCACACACTGATATATATATATATATAATATATATATATATATATATATATATATATATATATATATAATATACCTTCTTCTCATGTTGTCGGATTAATTCCTCATCGTATTTCCTTATATACCTATATATATACAAAAAAAACACACTACATATAGGATAACCGCACGCTTAGTGACACACAGCAATACACACACACACACACACACACACACACACACACACACACATATTATATATATATATATATATATACACCTATATATATATATATATATATATATATATATATATACATGTTTATTATATGCCTATTCATACGTACCCACAGACACACTTGCTCACACACACACAGACACACACATATATATACCTATACCTATACAAAAAACAAAAAGACAATATATATATATATTGTGTTGTTTTGGTATATATATGGGTATATATATATGTGTGTGTGTGTATGTCTGTGTGTGTGAACGTGTGTGTCCGTGTATGTATGAATATATATATATATATATATATATATATATATATGCCTATCATACGTACACGTGAACGTATGTGTCAGTGTATGTAAGAATAGGCATATATATATATATATATATATAATATATATTATATATATATATGCCTATTCATACATACACTGACACACAGT
The DNA here is from genome assembly GCA_023376005.1 of Doryteuthis pealeii. Classification (NCBI taxonomy): domain Eukaryota; kingdom Metazoa; phylum Mollusca; class Cephalopoda; order Myopsida; family Loliginidae; genus Doryteuthis; species Doryteuthis pealeii. The sequence continues at coordinate 32,822,040 of CM042167.1, forward strand.
TCACACACACACACCACACACCCACACGTATATATATATATATATATATATATATATATATATATATATATATATAAAGAATTTAATTAACATTGTTGACCTCAAGAACAACCAGATAACTCATCACGAACCTAATGTGAATTTAGGAATGAAGGGGGAAAGACAAAAATGACAAATATATCAATTTAGAAATAAAATCGGGAAAAAATCTGACACCTTCCCCCAATTTTAAAACAATGTCGGAAGTGATTTATATTTGAGGCACGAAACGTTTTGCATTGTATTTCAGACATTATTTTTCCCGCTCAATTTTTAGATCATTTCTCCTTGTATTCTTATTTTCATTGTTTAATTATATTTCCTTTATTTTGTTTTTGTATTTTTTTGTTTTTGTTTCTGTTTTTAATTTCTTATTTTGTAGATTTGTAATATGATTTTCGTGGTTATCGATATTCGGAATTAAATCCCAACAATATGGACGGCTGGAGACCTTGTGTTGTCGTGGCTAACTTGCTGAGGTGCGATATTGTAGAATAGGAGTTCGGACTCCAGTCGGTCTGTTGGAGTATTTTGTATATAAGGTGTGGGTCAACTGAACTCAGGGAATCAGTCCGCTCGTCCTCTGTAGAATCTTCCCCTTCTAATCTTCACCACGGGACGCGTCCAAATCTAACACCGCTTTTAACTTTCCGAAACTTCAACTCGCTCCTCTTCACCTTCTTCAACCCTCTCGTTATAATGTCGTCCTAAGACCCTCACATGCTAGCTCAAATCGCTGCTTTTATCGTCCCGGGATTCGCGCATATTCTCCCATGTTCTCGCAGACAACGAGTTGCAAACGATTCAAAGCGGCGCTTCTCCTAACTCCTGCGCTTCGATCGTCAACAGAAGGTGAGTGCACGTTTTATATCTCATAAGGTGTGCTGCAAAACACCACTTAAATGTATAGACTAAGCGGGGTCACGTGGTTTAAACATCAGCCAATCAACAGCCCGAATACGTGGCTGGTTAACTACTTAATCGCTGATACTATGTAGTCATTGACGAAGGACCTGCAAGATTGAGGAGCACCTAGGAACCTCCAAAGGATTCTACACTAAGGATCGCGCTCTGCTTAACACAATGGATCTCCGCTGGACAAGCGCTCTTGCTTGAAGCCTAAAGAATGGCCACCAATATCGGGAAATTACATTACATTAAACAAAGAAGCCAAGAAACCATCTCGATGAAAAAGATCTTTGGCACGTGCGCAGTATCACTTCATCACTATTATTTCCAGGCCCACTCTGACCTGGAATGGTAGTACGTGTTAGTGTCCCATCTATGGGTACAACAGAAGAAAATAAGTTAACAAAAATGTGTTTAACAAATGAGTTAAAAAAGAGTTTTCAATATACATCAAACGTCTTCGGCATAAAATAACCCAACAAGAGTCGATACGGTATTTATCTCGTACCCCACTTGTACGAATTAAGCACAAGGCCCTATTAACGTGGGACCACCCACAAACCGAAATCATGGGTGGCAGGTGAAAATTGCGTTGATCCCGTCGGCATTCCCCCTCAAGGGGGCGCCTCAGGCACTGGACAATAAACCCCGCCCTGTCCCTTTAAATCGAGGTGGCATGTGTTTTGGGGGAGAGACCCCCTGGAATCAACGCTCTTAACTTGTAAAGATCCAGGGCCGGAAGCCACTGGACCCCAACCACGAAGGGCGGGTTTACAATGGTCGATATGCCTAATAAATAAATAAATAGATAAAATAATAAATTTAAGAATAGTTTAGTATGGGGCAACCAGTGAGAATTACATTTGTTTCCAATTATAACTAGCAGTACTTTTTAGGTATGTCAAACCTTGTTGGGTTATTTAATGTCGAAGACGTCTGGTTTTATTCATTCTTGACATCTATAAAAGAAGTACATATTACATGCAAGTTATAAGAGAGGAGTCCCTGTGTCGTCGTGGCTAACTTGCTGAGCTGCGTAATCGTAGTATGCAAGTTCGAACTGCAATAGTGTAATTACGTTACATCTTTAACAAAGAAACCGAGAAACATTCTGTTGATAAAATAAAGTAAGAATAACTTAGTATGAGAACTCAGTGAGAATAGCACTATTTAGCCACATTACATATATATATATATTTACCAACCCCTCCACACGAGCAGGATGTGACACATGGTCAATTTTTTAAGCGGAGTTTAACAGGTTTGAATTAAGAGTTTTCCTTCTCCTAACCGGTTTGCGTAAGCCGTGACTTTAAGTTAACGGCTCTAATGCAAATTTCTAACTACAGGTACGTTCATAAATCATGACTGCTCATAAATTATCACTACAATCCCCGATGATTGTCACTTAGAACTGTATTAACAATCCTTATATCCGTTGGCCGGTTGTTGGATTTTACAGAATATCAACCCCTGTTCGGTTATTTTATTTCGAAGACGTCTGGTTTTATTAATTTCTTTTTTTGATAATTTCTGATATCTATCAAAGATTTGTTATTTAAACTCAGTTTTTTTTTTCAAACACAAACTTTTAAACTAATTTTTCTATTTATCCCATATATGGAACCCTAATAAGGTATTACCACTCAAGGTAAGTGTGGACCTGGGAGTAATCGCGGTGAAGGTGTACTCCACACCCCTCAGAGCTCCGGAATTGGAACTTCACCATTAGATGCAGTTTGCAATCATGCCTAGGACACTTTCTCAGAGGAAATTTCTTAATACATGCATATTGGCATGTATCTTATTTAATTCTGTATAACCTGACGTAATGACTAAATTAGCAAGTTTTATATTGAATTACTTATACTTATGGCCGATTCTATAAGCATATCACTAGACCTATAATCTATTTTCCATACTTAGGTTGGTTTGTTCGTTGGTTGGTTGATTTTTAGGTATGTCAAACCTTGTTGAGTTATTTAATGCCGAAGGCGTCTGGTTTTATTCCTTCTAGACATCTATAAAAGATTTGTCATTTAAAATCAATTCTTTTCAAACACAATTTTTTAAACTATTTTTTCTTAGTGGTTCCCAAACTTTTTCTATTCCCTTGCCCTTCAAAGAGTTCTGCTCTTACCTCGGTCCCCTACAATTTATACTTTGGTACTCAGTTTTTCCACAGCAAGGGAAACCAAAACGAGCGTATTTATCATTCAATTTCATTTTCTTCGACATAATGAAGGTAGTGATAATAATCTGAAATCAAGAAAATAAAATTATATTAATTACAAAAGAAAAAAAATCTAAATTTGAACGGACGCTTCTCACAACCCTTGAAATGTCGCTCGCACCCATATTCGGGACCCTAACAAGGTATTAGCACTCCTGATTAGCGTGGACCTGAGAGTAATGGTGATGAAGGGGTACCCCACACTCCTCAGAGATCTAGAATTTGAACCCCACCATTAGATGCAGTTTGACCTGGTCCTTTCTCTTTTTCTCATTCTTTTATGCTAGGGTCTGCCAAAACGTAAACTCGTTTTCATTTGAAAAACGAATTAAAATTAATTATCTCGATTATTTAAGGTGAAATTTTTGTCTAAGTCGAAAAGTAGTAACATAATGTGCATCAGTATAAATGCAAAATAATATTACACATGTAATTTATTTTTGATACATTTTAAACTCTTTTTTCGGTCAATTTTGCTCAAATATATCGTAAACATGGTCGT
>CM042167.1:32830722-32845722 GCA_023376005.1 Doryteuthis pealeii
AATATGTAGGTGTAGAAGAAAGAAAGAAAGAAAGAAGAAAGAAAGAAAGAAAGATAGAAAGAAAGAAGGAAGGAAGTAGAAAATAGGGAAGGAAAAATAAGGAAGAAAACAGTAAAGAAGGAAAAATGGAAGTATGAAAAGAACGACATTAATAAAAAAAGAAAAGTACACGAAAAAACGAAGAAAGAATGAAAGAACGAAAGTAGGAATGAAAGAATGAAAGAAAGAAGAAAGATAGAAAGAAAGAACCGAAAAATAATGAAGGAAAATGGAAGAAGGAAATATGAATTAATCAAAAGAAACATAATAATAAATTAAGAAGAAAAGTGAGAAAAAAGTTAGCGAAGAATGAATGAAAGAAAGAAAGAAAGAAAGAAGGAATGAAGAAAGGAGAAGGTAAAGAAAGAAATATGTAAGGATGAAATGAATATGTAGCTGTAGAAGAAAGAAAGAAAGAAGGAAATAAAGAAAGAAAGAAGGAAGAAAGGAAAGAAAGAAGGAAATAAAAAAGAAAGAAGGAAGAAAGATAGCGAAGAATGAATGAAAGAAAGAAAGAAAGAATGAATAAAGAAAGGAAAAGGTAAAGAAAGAAAAATGTAAGTATGAAATGAATATGTAGCTGTAGAAGAAAGAAGGAAGGAAAGAAAGAAAGAAAGAAGGAAGAAAGAACGAAAGGAAAGAAAGAAATATTGAAGCATCAAAAGAAAGGCAATAATAAAATATGAAAAGTGAGAAAAAAGTGAGTGAAAAATGAAAGAAAGAAGGAAAGAAAGAAGTAATAAAGAAATAAAGGAAAATAAGGAAGAAAAACGTAAGGAAGGAAATATGAAATCCTGATAAGAAAGATAATGATAAAAGAAAGAAAGGAATAAAATAAGATCAGAGGAAACTGCAAGGAAGAAAAAAGTAAGCAAGGAAATATTGAAGCATGAAAAGCAAGATAGTAAGAAAAGAAGAAGAGTGAGAGAAACCTGATCGAAAAATGAAAGAGAAAAGAAGTCAAGAAAGAAAGAAAGTAGGAAGGAATGAAACTAGGAAGGAAAATAGGGAAGGGAAAAGTAAAGAAGGAGATATGGAATCATCAAAAGAAGACAATAATAAAAGAAGAAAAAAAGTGAGAAAAAAGTGAGCGAACAAAGAAAAAAGAAGAAAAGAAAGAAAGAAGCAAAGGAGGAAAGAAAGGAATGAAAGAAAGAAAGAAGGAAGGATCCATTAAAGAATGAAATAGGGAAGTATTAAAAGAAATACATTTATAAAAGAAGAAAAGTGAGAGAAAAATGAGCGAAAAAATAAAGAAAAGAAATAAAAACGGAAAGAAGGAAAGAAAGAAGGAATGTAGGAAGGAAGGAAGGAAGGAAAAATTAAGGAGGGAAATATGGAATCATCAAAATAAAAAAATGATAAAAGAAGAAAAATGAGCAAAAAAATTGAGCTAAAAAAGAAAGAAAAAATAAAAGAAAGAAAGAAAGAAAGAAAAACGAATGAAAGAAAGAAGGAAGGTCATATTGAAGCAGCATAATAAAGATAAGGAAAGAAAAGTCAAAGAAAGAAAGAAAGAAATAAGAGCATATATAAAGTAAAAAAGCGATCAGTGAAAGAAGATATTAACGGAAGAAATGTACGAAAAAAGTGAGGGAATAAAGAAAGTAAGAAACGAAGAAAAACAAGGAAATCGAAAAAAAAGAATCACAGAAGAAAAAAGAAAATGTAAATAAAAAACGAAGAAAGAAAATTAAAACTCGCGTAATACAAAACAGAATGAATAAAAGGAAGAAAGAAAGAAAGAAAGAAAGAAAGAGGCAGTAAAGGAAAGCAAGAAAAGAAAAAGGGTAAGCTCAAAAGAAAGGATAAAGAAGAAAGAAAAAAAGTAAAACGTCGGTAAATAAAAGAAGAAAGAAAGAAAGAAAGAAAGAAGGAAAGAACGATTTGTCTTAAAAGAAAATAAGAAAACAGAAAGTATATTATATATATATAAAGCTGTCGGATGGCCTAATGTCGGTATCAGCCAGATAGCGAGGGAGTATATCCCCTTTTCACAAGCGCTAGACCAAGGAGATTATTTTAGCGTCTGAGGTGGAGCGCCACACCTACCATCAGCTCCTTACTTTACTGCACAGATCCCTGTGCTACTCATAACGCTGAGTTGGCGAGGGCCGGTATCGAACTAGGAACCTTGTGGTTTCTAGCCGATATATATATATATATATATATATATATATATATATATATATTCTTGGGAAAGCTATGCATCCAACGACCCCCCTCCAGCTATAGGTAAATAGTAGGACAGACTGGGCTCTTTAACCTTGGCTACGTAACCAGTCTAGGAGAAGAAAACTCTGAAGTCAAGCTGTTACTCCGCTTAAGAAATTGTGTTGCATCCAGCTCGCACGGAGGAGTTGATAAATATGTATATATATATATATACATATATATATATATATATATATATATATATATATAATATATATATTAAAGTCGTCGGGTGGTCTAATGTCGGGATCAGCCAAACGACGAAGGAGTCTATCCTCTTGTTACTTGTGCTAGATCAAGGAGATTGTTTTTGCATCTGAAGTGGAGCGCCACACCTACCATCAGCTCCTCACTTAACTGCACAAGTCCATGTGCTACTCATACGCTGAGTTGGTGAGGGCCGGTATTCCTTCCTGTGCTCTACCGACTGAACTAAACCGGCCGTTGTGTGCGTGAAAAATATAAATGATTTAGCAAAGATAAGGATGCGGACAGAATAACATGGCAGGACAGGACTTATTATTATTATAATTTTTTTTTACAACAGGATTGGCTTATGGTATTTCCCTTGAGTATGAGTGACAACAAGTATCCTCAGATCTCCAGGACTCTTCTGAGTATTCTGGCAGATTGCAACGGTGCAGTAGTCTGGATGGTCTCAATTCTTCCTCTGATTTCCAGATTTTCCAGTCTTTTATCCAGTCTTTTTGGAACCGTTCCTAGTACACCAACTACAATTGGTATCACTTTGACTTTCATATTCCAAAGCTTTTTCAGTCCTCTGGCAAGGTCCAGGTATTTGTCCATTTTTTCGTTTTCCTACAGCTTCATCCTGTGATCTACTGGAACTGCAAAATCCACCAGTTGACAAGTTCTTTCTTTTTTGTTAATCAACACTAGGTATCGTCTCCTTGCTGGGATAAGGTAATCCGTCTTTATCTCAAGTCCCAGAGAATTTTATGCGTTTCGTTCTCAAGAACAGATTCTGGCTTATGCATATACCATTTTGTTGTATGGCTAAAATTTATTTGTTTGCATAATTCCCAGTGGAGTATATCACCCTTTTCACTAGCACTAGATCAAGGAGATTGTTTTTGCATCTGAGATGGAGCACAACACCAACCATCAGCTCTTCACTTTACCGCACAAATCCATGTGCTACTCATACGCTGAGTTAGTGAACCCATTGTGCCTAGTTTTGTATTCCCGTTGTGCTAGTTTTTTGCATTTGCTTAGTATATGGTTTACAGTCTCATCTCTGTCACCGCATAGTCTACATTTACTATTTTGTTGTGTTTTATCAATTTTTGCTTTGATATATTTTGTCCTCATGGCATTATTTTTTGCAGCAATTATTAGTGATTCAGTTTCTCTATTATTATTATTATTATTATTATTATTATTATTATTATTATTATTCAATGGCAATTCAGTCTCGAAAGACTATGATAAAAGTTTTTGTTTGCCCCTGAAGTTGCAGCGCCTCCTGTGACTATGAAGGCCTATGTTTGAGAAACATTCTCGACCACAGATTTTGCATTTGTAGGTTGTCCCTGTAGATGATGATGTTCCGATGCTTTGTTGCCGTTGCTTTCTTATGGATCTCTTAGCTTCATGATGTGGTATCAGGGTGAATTCTGACATGTACAGTACTCTATGGAGATTCTGCCGCCACCGAGGGCGGGCTTGAGCCAACTTTTCCCAGCTGGAAGGGACAATGCCAAAGCACCTGAGATCATTTTTGCAGACATCCTTGAATCGCAGTAGAGGGTGACCAATCTGTCTTTTACCAGATGTAAATATTATTATTATTATTATTATTATTATTATTATTATTATTATTATTATTATTATTATTATTATTATTATCGGCAGTCTTTTTTATTACGGCAATATGTGACACAGTAAGACAATAAATGTCAAGTTAACGTCAATCATAAATAAACACTCATATCGAATTGAACATTAAGGAACACAAGCATATTTCGGATTATTCGCGAAATAGGATCCGCTAAGAATTCTGAGAACGTCACTGGGTTTTTATCCTGCCGGCCAATGTTATACCGAAGAACCCGACATCTTTTTTAAGAATGACATAAAAAGAGGTTTTTCAATACAGTTTTCAAAGACTACGATTTCAAAGACTACGACTGTATTCTTGCTACAAGTACACTCTTGTCCTACCTACGATTTCAAAGACTATGACTGTATTCTCTGCTACAAGTACACTCTTGTCCTACCTACGATTTCAAAGACTATGACTGGATTCTCTGCTACAAGTACACTCTTGTCCTACCTACGATTTCAAAGACTATGACTGGATTCTCTGCTACAAGTACACTCTTGTCCTACCTACGATTTCAAAGACTATGACTGGATTCTCTGCTACAAGTACACTCTTGTCCTACTACGATTTCAAAGACTATGACTGGATTCTCTGCTACAAGTACACTCTTGTCCTACCTACGATTTCTGACTGATTCTCTGCTACAAGTACACTCTTGTCCTACCTACGATTTCAAAGACTATGACTGGATTCTCTGCTACAAGTACACTCTTGTCCTACCTACGATTTCAAAGACTATGACTGGATTCTCTGCTACAAGTACACTCTTGTCCTACCTACGATTTCAAAGACTATGACTGGATTCTCTGCTACAAGTACACTCTTGTCCTACCTACGATTTCAAAGACTATGACTGGATTCTCTGCTACAAGTACACTCTTGTCCTACCTACGATTTCAAAGACTATGACTGGATTCTCTGCTACAAGTACACTCTTGTCCTACCTACGATTTCAAAGACTATGACTGGATTCTCTGCTACAAGTACACTCTTGTCCTACCTACGATTTCAAAGACTATGACTGGATTCTCTGCTACAAGTACACTCTTGTCCTACTACGATTTCAAAGACTATGACTGGATTCTCTGCTACAAGTACACTCTTGTCCTACCTACGATTTCAAAGACTATGACTGGATTCTCTGCTACAAGTACACTCTTGTCCTACCTACGATTTCAAAGACTACGACTGTATTCTCTGCTACAAGTACACTCTTGTCCTACCTACGATTTCCTACGACTAGACTACGATTTCAAAGACTACGACTGTATTCTCTGCTACAAGTACACTCTTGTCCTACCTACGATTTCAAAGACTGGATTCTAGAAATACCCGGTCAAAGTACAGGAGCATGAACAACAAACACAACAGTGTTGCCGATAGATTCAAAGTTTCGCTGCGTTCTTTGTGCTTTTGAGACTTTACTTTTATAATTCCCTCATATAGGTAACCAACTACCACTGCCAAACTGCATTGGCTTCTTGTCGTTCCTTTGGATCACAGCGACAGACTGGAGAGGGAGGGGTTGCTGTTTGAGCAACAGCTCATCCTCCATACCAAATCTCCCAGGCTACGCAGTTCCACAGAAAAAAACGGACACTACGCCATAGTCTTTCGTAGACGGAAGGATGACAAGAGACAACAGACATATAGGTAACCAACCATCGTTCTTCTGTTAAATAACCCTAACATGAATTGGTTATATAATTATTTATTATATAATATAAATATTATACAAATACGGTACAAGGCCAATGATTTGGTTATATAATGGAGATGAGACAGAGACAGAGAGAAAATAAAGCAAGATCTGACTGAAAGGGTTAAAGAATAATTTTTTTAAATGATGACAGACTACAAAGGCAGATTCTGTACTCTCAAGTGATAGAGGGATCACGTAGAATCGGCAGACCAAAATTCAGGTACAAAGACAACATCAATAGAAAACTGAAGGACTTTAATTTCCCCATAGGTAATTGGCAAGACGCAACCAGAGACCGAATAAATTGGAGGAAAAGGATTCGCGTGGTATCATCATCGGATACAATGGACAGCAGGTTAAAAATACCGTTGGGAAAGGTATGAATCTAACTATTCTCCCTCCATGTATAGGTAAATAGTAGGGAAAACTGGACACTTTAACCATGACTAGGTAACTAGTCTATGAGAAAGAAAACTCTTAATTAAAACCTGTTAAACTCCGCTTACGAAACTAACATTGTGTCATATCCTACTAATGCGGAGGGGTGGGTAAATTAATATAAATGAAAACGAGGTATGTGAGAAAGATAGAAAGAAAGACTGAACGAAAGATAGAAAAGGAAGTGGGGAAATAATGAAGCTGGAAAGAAAGAAAGGAATGATGGAATAATTACCTGAAAGGTTGATAGATAAACTTTTTACTTATGCAGAGAGTAAAGAAAAATAAACAAGAATATACAAATACAGAGGATATCTTGTCAAGGAAAGGGAGTTAAGACGAGAAAGAAGAAAGAAAGAAACAAATACAGGAAGGAAGTGGGGACGGAATAGAGGATTGAAGGAAAGAAGGAAGTTAGAAAAAAGGAAAAGAAAGAAGGAAGAAGTGAATGAGAAGACTAAGAAATAAACATTTATATACACTGTGACTGAGAAAAGGTAAACAATGATTTCAAGATGGCTGACGATACATTATAACAGAAAATGAGTTCACAAGAGAATAAGAAAAGAATGAAAGATACAGGAGAAGGAAAGAAGTAAGAACATAAGAATAAAGCAAGAAAAGAAATAGAAGAATAGAGGAAGAATTGACTGAAAAGGCGAAAGAATAAGCACTTGAGTCTAAAGGGATAGAAAAAATTTTAATTATAAAGTGAGTTAAAAAAAAGGGATTTTGAGAGGCAGACGATAAATTATGAATGAAAACGAGGCAATACGAGAAATAAGAAAGGAAAGAAAAACACATACAAAAAGAAAGTGAGAACGGAAGTATTACTTACTTCCGTTCTCACTTTCTTTTTGCATGTGGAAGGAAGAAAGGAAAGTAGAATTGAATGAAAGTGTTAAAGAATATGCTTTTGAATAAAAGGAGAGTGTAATGAACTAAACAATGATATCAGAAACAGAAAGCGGGGAAAAGAAGAAAGACGAAAGAACGAAGAAAATAAAGAAAGAAATATACGGGGGAAGGAAGGAAGGAAATATTATTGAATCTGGAAAGGAAAAAAAGAATGAAGTAATAATTGATTGGAATAGGGAATGAATAAGCTTTATAGTTTATATACAAACTAGATGATGTATGAACCCATTAGTTTCCTATTGTAACACTAGTCTATAATGATATTGATGATTTAGGAAGAAGTGAAGGATTCTCATTAGTATTCATAGTTATCAAGAATTTGAATTATAAAATATTATGCTTAATGCAAATGAAGATCTCACAAAAATATCATTCCCTTACAAATTAATATATATTATATATATATATATATATATATATATATATATATATATATATATATATATATATATATACGATTAAAATCGAATGATTTAAAAACTACCTACTTAAGTTTTTCGCAGTGGCGCAAATCTTTGGGGTATTTTTTCCTACCATTGTTATGTATTTTGTTATGTATTTTATAGCTGGTTAATGCCCATTTTCAATACAGCCGGTGTGCTACACACCCACCTTCACCCCTTATGTAATGCCAGAATTTACTAGGCAGGGCTTGTGTTTATTTTTATGCCTACATCTGTTTGTTCATTTATATATATATATATATATATATATATATATAATATATATATATAATTTTAGTGACATATAATGTAGAGAAAGGAAGAGATTATTTAGTTTTCTGTAAAATATTAAATTCTATTCCCTTTCATATTTTCTATTACTTTCATACTTTTGGATTTCAACTTTGTCATATTTTATAAATCTCTAAATTATTTTAAATTATTCTAAACTATAATGAATAATGAGAGTGTAAAGAAAGGGTGTGTAGAGGCAGAAGATAACATATGAAAGAAAACGAGGTAACACGAGAAATAAGAAAGGAAAATACAAATACACACAAGAAGGAAGGAAGTAAAGGAAGAAGAAAGAAAAGAATGAAAAAAATGACTGAAACGCGGATCAAATAAGGTTTATAGGATTTTATCCTATATTTTATATCCAAATAAGGATAAACACAAACAGGATTCTTTTTTCCAAATTTAAGGAAAACAGATTAAACAAATATTTATATATTAGTCAGAGTTCGATAGGACAAATCATCATGCTTAAAACTACGTCCGCGCTTAAGCGCCAAAATAGATTATCAAAATCGGAGCCTATTTGTAAATATAAATACAGACAAAATAATTAACAAACACACATCTCCGATCCGAGACGACACTAAACGATCACGGGCACTAAACTTTCAATCGAAGAACCAAATGTCTCAGGATTAACCCCGAGCAAACGAGTCGACTTGCTGATACCAAAAAACAAACGTCAACCTTCTGAGTCACTGTTTACTACTACCCTCATCGTGTCACTGCAATTAACACCATCAATCCATTTTCTCAGGTCGTATTTACAAAACTATATTTTTCATTTTTGTCCACTTCCGGTCGAACTTTGATTATTCTAGATACGAATTTTTGCATTCATATTAGCCTTTTGAACATTCACATACTTTGATTTATACAAATTTATTCTCCGAATAATTTTTTGGATTATTTATAAATATACTAGAAGTGGCTACCCGGCATCACCTGGGTTGAGGGGACATTTTTTAAAGTTAGTCCTGCTGACCCATTATTATTGAATCTCGAGTTGGATCCTCGTTGTATACCCTACTTAAAATTTTACATGAATTTTATTTTTTAATTATCTTCACAAATATAAATCAAATCTTCATTATTTTTGCTCAAAAACCAAGTCCTGGTGATATTTAAAGTGTATATGAGAGTACGTAAATAAACACTGTGTTTATTTGTTATGGCTTTTAGTCGACAATTTTGGAAGATATGTGCTTAATTGAAGTCGTCAAGGCGGCCTAAAGTCAGTATCAGCCAATCAGCGAGGGAGTCTATCCCCTTTTCACTTGCGCTAGACCAAGGAGATTATTTTAGCGTCTGAGGTGGAGCGCCACACCTACCATCAGCTCCCTACTTTACTGAACAGATCCCTGTGCTAATCATACGCTGAGTTGGCGAGGACCGGTATCGAACTAGGAACCTTGTGGTTTCTAGCCGAACGCTCTACCGGCTGAGCTAACCCAATTTTTGAAAATTAATTAGTTAATAATTAATGAATTTAGGCGGACATATATGTTCAAATGTAAGGCTAAACAAATCGAGAAAATGTCAATCCCTGAATGTATATTTCGACCTATTAGTGTATATATATGTATAGATGAATTGTCTTTGTCATTTCTCCGTATTTTCTGCCTAAACTGTGTCTAGTTATTTGATCGTCATTTAAATATTATTTGTGAAGACGGAAAACGCAACACGCAACGCCGACATCTACAGGTTTTAGATATGAAAAACGTTTGAATAATATAGGGTGTATGAAATCAGAGGATATATTATGAATGAAAAAGGGGTTAACACGACAAAGCGAAGGAATAAACGAATAAAGATAGGAAGGAAGGAAAGAATTAAGCATGAATTAATAAAAAAAACGCTGAAAGAAGAAGCTTTTTTTAAAAAAGTGTAAAAAAATGAAAGGATGTATGGAGAGGCAGACGATACCTTATAAATGAAAACGAGGTCACAAGAAGAGAAAGAACGAAAGAAAGAACAAACGAAAGAAAGAAAGAAAGAAAGAAAAAGGAATAAAGTTGATGAATTGAAGAAAGGTTGTTATTTGAAATAGAAAAATGTAACCAATCACGTGATAGGAAACGAAAAGAAAAGGCAAGAGAAAAAATGTTGAATGAGAGAAAGCAAAACAGTCAAAAAAAAATAAATCAAAAACAAAATACAAAGACACACACATAAAAGTCATAAACATACACATACATGCAAATAGGCATATACAAGAATACACACACACACACACACACACACACACACACACTCGCACACACACCACACACACATATATATATATATATATATATATATATATATATATATATATATATGTATACACAAAGGCATGTATAAAGAATTCTTATTTATGCTCTTACATCGCAAATAAACATACATTACCATAGACATGCATAAATATACATAAACATATATACTTACACATACCCATAGACATACATACATAACCATATTCAAAGACGCATATATATATATATATATATATATATATATATATATGAACACATACACTTACATATATACACGTTTACATATTTACAGATACACATATATGCAAACTACAAAGACACACAGATAAAAGATATAAACATACACAAACATGCAAATATGCACATACAAACATACATACATATATAAACACACACATATATATACATATACACTTACATTTATACACGTTCACATATTTACAGATACACATATATGCAAAGTACGAAGACACACAAATAAAATATATAGACATGCAAATATGCACATACAAGCATATATATATATATATAATATATATATATATATTATATATATATATATACCAATACATATATAAATAATTTGTATTTATGCACTTACATCGCAATAAATATATATTACCACAGACATGCATGAATATGCAAGTATAGTTGCACATACACACATATACATAAATATATACACATACATACAAACATAAACATATGCAAAAACGCATACATACATACATATATATATAACATATATATATTTATATATATATATGAACACATACACTTACACGTATACGCTTACACATATTTACAGATACTCACACACACACAACACACACACACACACATATATATATATATATATATATATATATATACATATATATATGATACATATATATATATGTGTATGAACATATATACAAATACATATATAAGTAAAATCATATGTATTTATACACATATATAACCACACAGATGGAGGCGCGAGCTGTAATGGTTAGAGTCGTAAGAATTTCCTGGATGAGGCTGTTTGGATTTCACATGGCGACAATACCTTTGGGAAAGGTGTAAATCTAATTCTACCTCCAGCTATAGGTAAACAGCGGGGCAGACTGGGCTCTTTAACCTTGGATAAGTAACCAGTCTTATATATATATATATATATATATATATATATATATATATATATATATATGTATATATATATATATATATATATATATATATATGTACAAATGCACATTATAGATGAATCATATGTATTTATTCACATACATGACTATACAGAGATACATAAGAATACACATGCACTGATGTACAAACATACTTACTCGCACACATATAAAGATATACACTTAAACATACATGCACATACACATGCTTACATAAACATATGCACAAATGCATATATCAATAAAATCCGAGGTGTAGGTGCGTCTTGTAATAGTTAGAGTCGTAGAAAATGAACTCGTCGACCCGAGTTCAATCCCTCTCCGAAGCTGTTTACATTTCACATGGCGCTAATACACTTGGGAAAGGTATGAAACCAATTCTCCTTCCAGCTATGGGTAAATAGCAGGGCAGACTGGGCTCTTTACCCATGGCTAGGTAACCAGTCTAGGAGAAGGAAAACTCTGAATTCAAACCTGTTAAACTCTGTTTAAGAAATTGACCATGTGTCACATCCTGCTTCTGCTGAGGGGTTGGTAAATATATATATAAATAAAATCATGTTTATACACATGAATATACAATGATACTTACACGCATAGTATCTTGTACACATACGTATGCATACATATACATATACACTTACTTACATATACACCCAATTACAAATGTATATATGAATAAAACCATATGCATTTATACAGATGAAATGACATTACATATACATAATATATATATTTTACCAATCCCTCCGCACGAGCAGGATGTGACACAAGGTGAATTTCTTAAACGGAGTTCCACAGGTTTGAATTCAGAGTTTTCCTTCTCCTAAACCAGTTACCTAACCATGGTTAAAGAGCCCAGTCTGTCCTACTATTTATCCATAGCTGAAGGGAGAGTAGGTTTCATACCTTTCCCAAAGGTATTAGCGCTAAGTGAAATGCAATTACCACATCCAGGATTTGAACTCGGGGCTACGAGTCTATTTCCCATGACTCTAACCATTACACCACGCACATATGACAATATAGATAAACGTACACATGCTTGAATATGCAAGCAAAGATATACACAAAGATATGCACGCTTTACTTAGCAAATATATTATCATATGTGAATCGATAAGTTCGTAGCCATTTGATAAGAAATGTATTAATTTGTTGAATTATTTATTGGTTTGTTTATACTAACTTAATTCTTGTCCGTGTTCTTAATTCATAAATGAATATAGATTGTACAGTGGCGTATTATACAGTGAGAATTTCAGATTCAAATTTAAGTAACATACGTAGCAGATTACCGACATTTGGATTATAAATAGAAAAAATAGAATATGTCGATGTCACAAAAGAAAGGATGAAGAAAAAATTGAAATGAATAAAATAAATGAAAAGAAAGAAACCGAATTATATCTACAAAAAAGATAGCTCATAATGGCTCACCAAAATAAAAGGAAAAAAAATTGAATACAAAAATGAATAAAATAAAAATGGTTGCCTTAATAAAAGAATAATTAAAAACAAAGAAAAAAAAAATGGAAAAAAATGTTTTCTAAAGGAAATTGAATGTAACACGTTTTGAAAGGGGTACAATGCAACGAAGAAGAAGAAGAAGAAGAAGAAGAAGAAGAAGAAGAAGAAGAAGAAAAGAAGAAGGTAGAAAGAAAATAATAATAATAATAATAATAATAATAATAATAAGAAGAAGAAGAAGAAGAAGAAGAAGAAGAAGAAGAAGAACAGCAACAACAACAACAGCAACAACAAGAAGAGGTATATAAAAGAATGAATTAGAATGAATAGAAATAAGGAAGGAAAAATAGATGAAGAAATAAAGATGAAGCAAAGTCAATGAATTAAACAAAGAAAGAAGTAATGAAGAAGAAGAAGAAGAAGAAGAAGAAGAAGAAGAAGAAGAAGAAGAAGAAGAAGAAGAAGAAGAAGAAATTGAAAATAATAATAATAATAATAATAATAATAATAATAATAATAAGAAGAAGAAGAAGAAGAAGAAGAAGGTTGAAAACAATAACAACAACAACAACAACAACAACAATAATAATAATAATAATAATAATAATAATAATAATAATAATAATAATAATAATAATAATAATAAGAAGAAGAAGAAGAAGAAGAAGAAGAAGAAGAAGAAGAAGAAGAAGAAGAAGAAGAAGAAGATGTTTATGAAAAGAATAAACAAGAATAAACAGAAATAAGGATAGAAAAATTAGGGGATGAAAAAAAAGAAGCAAAAAGACTGAATGAAAAACAAAGAAAAAAGAAATGATAAAAATATAAACTGTTTTCTAAAGGAAATTGAATGTAACACGTTTTGAAAGGGAAACAATGCGAACAACAAGAAAAAGAAGAATATGAAGAGAATGAATTAGAAATGAGGAAGGAAAAATTGGAGGAAGAAAAAATAGAAGAAGAAGAAGAAGCAAAAAGATTTAAATAAAAAAGATAAATAAAAATTAATAAATAGATTTTAAAAAATAGAAATAGAAATAAAAATAAAAATAATAAATAAATAGATACATGAAAAAATAAGTAAATAGATGAATAATAATAATAATAATAATAATAATAATAATAATAATAATAATAATAATAAACGAAGGCAAAAGTAAATACATTAAGATGCTTGCTTTCTATTTCATATCGATCTGGAAAAAAACGCACGAGATACCATTAAAAAGATACAATAGGTGTCTATTAATATACACAAAAATTGTTTCATACGCATATGACAGAAACACACACACACACACACACACACACACACACACACACACGCACACGCACACGCACACATACACTGACACACATACACGCGCACACACTGACACACGCACATGCATTATAGAGATATGACAGGCGAATACACAAACACGCTCATTCTATCTTTCGCTTACGTTTTTTTTTTAAGAAAAGACTTTTGTCAAAATTGCCGTATTTTTCGTTATTGATTCTGACATTAAAGACAGAAAAAAATATGCAAGAATTTTCGGCATATTATCCTTTTTTTTTTAATTCTAAGAAAGGAAAAATATGCTGTGTAACCTTTTGAACTTTGAGATACTTGACCCTCAGTGGTATCGGTGGGAGAAAGAAGTCAGTGATATTATTGAATGGTTGGTTGGTTGGATTTTACGGAATGTCAACCCTTGTTGGTTTATTTTAAAATGAAGACGTTTTGTTTTATTCAAACTCAATTTTTTAAACAACATTTTAAAAACAAGTGTTTTTTCTATTTAACCCAAATATGGGACCCTAACAGGTACTACCTCTCCGGTCAGAGTCAGCCTGGGAGTAATGGCAATGAAGAGATTAACTACACTCCACAAAGCTCCAAATTGGAACTTCACCATTAGATACAGTTTGACGTCATACCCAGGCCCGAGAAATATATATAGTATTATGATCAAGTTATGATGAAGTCAAGCTTTGGTTGGTTAGTTTACGGCATCTCAACCCTTGTTGGGTTATTTAATGCTGAAATCAGTCGTTTAGTACATATAATCGTCTTATATGAATTAAATCTTAAGGGAAGAGCGTGGTGTATTGGTTAAAGTCATGGGAAATGGACTCGTCGCCCTGAGTTCAAATCCTGGACGTGCTAATTGTATTTCACTTAGCGCTAATACCCTTGGGAAAGGTATGAATCCTACTCTCC
>CM042167.1:32853222-32860722 GCA_023376005.1 Doryteuthis pealeii
TATATATACATATCTACAACACACAACACCACACACACACACACACATATATATATATATATATATATATATATATATATATATATATATAATATTCAATGTGTCCCCCTAACTACCTACTAACCTACCTAGTCATTTTTTCTACCAGCACATCTACCTACCGCGTTTTCCACCACATTTTTCCGTCTTTTATCATTCTATTCACTAAACACCTTATGTGCAATTGTCTAACTTCTTTCCACAAAGGGACACCAGCAACGGCCGTATGAAACTCTTCATTAGCAGACTTTGTATTCACTTACAATAATAATTGAATTTTTATTCATTATCCTTTTCATTTTCAATTGCGTTGTTTGCTTATGAATAGCCATGCGCTGATTCGTATTAACGCGAAGAAAAGAAGAAGACGATGAAAAACAAAGAGACAAAAAGATTGATACGTGCCACGCTGTGCGCATGACCGAAGCGTTTCGAAAAATGGCGACGATGGTGGCTGAACGTTTATTTGTAAAAATGTCAAGGAACGTCTTGAATTACACAAGCGAGCCTCCCAGTTGAGTGCAGTAGTAAGTTTGGTGTGCGAGGTGTATTGGTTAGTGTCGTAGGAAATGGACTCGTCTACTTGATTTGGTTTGGTTTGGTTTGGTTTGGTTTTGTTTTACGGCATATCAACCTCAGTGGGTCATTTAATGCCGATAAAGATTTGAAATAAATCAATTCTTAATGGATAATCAGTTTTGTTTATAAACATGTTTTTTCTATTTAACCCATAGACGGAACACTAACAGGTATTACCCCTCCGGGTCAGAGTGGACCAGAGAGCAATGGTGATGAAGGGGTGCTCCACATTCCCCAAACCTCCGAAACTGAAACCTCACCATCAGATAGAATTTAACGTCATTCCCAGGGCATATATGCCCTCAGTCACCACCTTCTAGCAACCATATGATAAAAAGGGGTTGGGGCTTGCTATAAGGACAATAGGGTTGGGAAAATCATATAGGTGCTAGGCTTGACGTGACCAGCCGATTGATCGGAGGGGGCCTCTCCGACCGCCCGTCTAGCCCAAGATAGGGCCAAAGTGGAGTTTTGCACGTCATGGACTGCTCAACCACCTGGGTTCGATCATCAAGCATCATGGATCGCCACCCACGGCCAACAGGTAGCCTCATTGGGGGAGTCTTACCCCTCTGCAGAGGTGCAGTCTGTTAATTCTAACCCCCACCGACAGGGCGGTCGTCTACCTGAGTTCAAATTATTGAAGAAGCTACAGTTCTCATAACGCTAATACGATTGGGAAAGATAGGAGTCCAACTACTCTCCCTCAGCTATGGGTAAAATAGTAGGGTAGACTGAACTCTTTAATTTTGGTTAGGCAACCAGCCTAGGAGAAGGAATTCAAACATGTTAAATCTGCTTGGGATGTTAACAACTATAATCGACTCAGTCCTAATTAGTCATCTATTTCATTAATAATACTTTAATTTCAAAATTAAGAATTCATAATTTCAAAATAATTTGCTGTTTGATTTTAAATCTGTGAGCTCATCTTCAGGGGCCCGACAGCGCAAGCCACACTTTCTCCTCGACAGTAAAAAAAAAACCGGCTATATGGTTGACGTGTCTATAAAATTAGCTTAATGAGGAACTATTTGGTCGGATGATTTGTAAGACAGAAATAGAGCTTAGAGGAAACCATTTCTAATAACGTGATGGAAAGGGTTAATTTTCTTGGGTTAGATTTTGCTATTTCGCTGATCCTCCCTAACAAATAACCGTTAACCAATGCAATGAGTTTTATCTATCGATTTAGTTTTGAGACGAAGGTTAGATATAGCATATCATTTGTGTGTATATATATATATATATATATATATATATATATATATATATATATATATATATATATATATAATATAGTATAATATAATAAAATAAATATATAAAGGTTTTACATATCTATTTATTAGGTGACAAAGGAACATTCACGACCATATTGGTTTCATGCGAGGCAATCATCAGGCATTTGAAACATCTTCACCTGATGATTGCCTAGCATGAAACCAATATGGTCGTGAATGTTCCTTTGTCACCTAATAAATAGATATGTAAAACCTTTATATATTTATCTTATTATATTATATAACAGCTCTATTTTATATTGAGCACTCTACCAATAATAGTGCCTTTGGTACACCGTTCCAGCAAAAGCTGAAACAGTGATCATCCCACACTAATATATATATATATATATATAAATATATATATATATATATATATATATATTATATATATATTCCTGTCGGACAAGTTTTTCGTTGATCCGTTCCAATTTTCGTGCCATCTTTCTGGTGTCGGGGCGTAACTGGTATAACAGTCCCCAAATGTTCAAAAACGAGACACGAAATCATACCATCGTTTTTTTACCTGAGGATGGCAAATTGTATTGCCGAAAGCGCTCGTTTTGAAACCTTTGGGGTACTGTTATACCAGTTACGCCCCGACACCAGAAAGATGGCCCGAAAATTGGAACGGATCAACGAAAAACTTATCCGAAAGGAATTGTCTGTACAGTTCAACAAAACTTGTATAAAAGAAAAAATTCTGCCAAAATACACTTACATATATATATATATATATATATATATATATATCTTATTATAATGGAGATTGTGGGTTTGTCTGTCTGTAACTGAAACTATATTACTATACAAGTCACAATTCCTTTAGTTATTTACATCATATTCTCCATGATTTTATTTTTATTTAAACCTCAATTATTAATAAATTTGTGTTACATTACTTACACTGTTGACCATATCTACATACTTGTAACATGCAATTGTATTTATATATACAACAAAATAGAGGTTTACAGTATAAATGGGAAGGCTAATTTGCATATTGATTTTAAAAAAATTGATTTTAATAAATATATGCTTAGTATTATTGATTTCTAATTGTTTGGTTTTATCTTATTGAATATGAGCGAAAATCTCAGGGATAAATCTTAAAAGAAATCCCTTAACAAGAAGAAATAACTGTAATATCATTCTTTACTTCCTATTTTAACTAAACAGTTTAATTAGGAAAATTTACCAATGAAAGACGGGAGTAACGGAAAATGATGGAAGAGTTAGTTTCAAAGTTGTTCTATTTTTCAATCATACCCCCTCTGTTCAAAATCTTTTTATCTTCATTCTTATTCAGTTCATTAGCCTTTCTAATTTAATATGATATTATTATAAATTTAACTAAAATACTTGCACCCGGAGGTGCATATATTTGCTAGATATATATATATATATATATATATATATATATACAGGTTGTCCCATAATAATGTATGCACTCTTTAAATCGTTATAACTTATTCAATTTATGTATTTTGACTTGTAAATAAGATTGATATAAGAGAAAAAATACATTTTTAAAGAATTTGAGAGTAGAATATACAAATAACATAGCAAATTAACTTTTATAAGCTAAAATCTACTTGGGGCAATGTATTATTAACTATTTATATTTAAAAGGAACGATGCGAAGACTCTGGATGCTGCACAGAGGACCTCCCAGGGGCCATGAGTAATAGGGAAGGTTGGCAAAAGATTGTCATGGATAACCGTGCTGTGCGCGCGTCATGAGGATGATGATGATGATATTTAAAAGGTGTATCCATTATTTTGGGACACCTGTATATATAAATCGGCCGAGATGCGCCAAATTGTGAAGCTATTGTTCCACACAGACATTCTGGGGTCACTGGAGGTCACCTGGCCAAATCGGAGGGGCATTTTTGGTTGTGTCCGAAATAATTTCTTTCATGCTTGTTTCACAATTCCCCGTTTTATTTTTTTCTGAGTAAATGTATTCACTTCTGTATTGATTGTCTATCTTCCCCGACTGACTATCAACATTAAAAAAAAAAAATTCTTGAATTGATGGTATCAAAACTGGAATCGTTCTTTTGTAATGTAATACACAGTTAACACCCTAAACACAATGATAAGAAAAAATACAACTTTGGTAGGTTTCTTTATATATTTTTTGAATCTATGAGACATTTCCAGAAAAATGTTCACATCTTTCATTTCGGTATAGAATTTCCTCTTATCAGATATACATTCCTTGAGGGTTGTCATCACCATTTGACGCTATTTTTCCTTCAATGTTATCTGCATTTACACATTTAACTTACACCAAGTTGCAAAGATACGGGAAATGGAATTTATATTGTTTAACAGTCGTCAATTTTCTATTTAATACATTTATTGGCTCATTTTTAAAAAGTCTTTTTAAATTACGACACATTCTTTGATTCTACTTGCTGTTAATTTTTAACATAGTTTCCTCGTTTTTTTTTTGTTGTTTCTTGTTTTGATTCTACAATTCTGATTCTCCCTTCTTCCTCGTTTGATAATTCTCTGACTCGTATCTCTTCTTCTTTCTTCTTCTTCTTCTTCTTCTTCTTCTTCTTCTTCTTCTTTCTTCTTCTTCTTCTTCTTCTTTTTTATTTTTCTGCTATTTTCTTTCTTTCTATTTATTATCTTTTCCCTTTCATCGTGGTTCCTTCTCCTCTCCTCCTGCTCTCCTGCTCCTCCTCCTCCCCTCTTCTTCTTCTTCTTCTTCTTCTTCTTCTTCTTCTTCTTCTTCTTCTTCTTCTTCTTCTTCTTCTTTCTTTCTTTCTGCTATTTTCTTCCTTTCTATTTATCACCTTTTCCTTTTCATCGCAGTTCCTCCTCCTCTCATCTTCTTCTTCATCCCCTCCCCCTCCTCCTTCTTTATTTCTTTATTTCTGTATGCCTCTATTTTTGCTTTTTAATATTTCCTTTAATTTAATTTATTTGCAATTTCTTTTGATTTCATTATTTTACATGATTATTAGATTCCTAACACTTGTGTACCATTAGTGTAGAAACCAAAATGGCTGTTATAATTTGCAGCTGGTGGCCTTGAAGGATTGAGTGACTTGGCTTGACCTCAATCTGATCCTCCGTCTCAATCTGCGCAGGTAGTCTGGTGGGGATGTCGGAATAAAATATGATCTAAGTTAAATCGAAGTCTTGTGTTATTATCTAAAAACTACCAATGGCACGTGGCTTCTGATAAAGAGAAATCCCCAATGGAAGACCAGACATAAAGTTCCCTATGTTTCTTTCTTTCTTTCTTTCTTTGCATTTTCTAATCCATTTTTTTTTCATGTTTTCTTTTTCTTCTTCTATGGATCATCCATTTCCTTCAATTTCTCTATTTAATATTTAATTGTTTTAAATCTTTTTAAATTCCGACAAATTCTTTGATTCCCATCTCTGTTTACTTTTAATACTTTCTCCTCTATTTTTTTTCTTTTATTTAATCCTAATTTGCTTTCTTCTTTCTTCATTGGATAATTCTCCGACAGGTTTCTTCTTCTTCTTCTTCTTCTTCTTCTTCTTCTTCTTCTTCTTCTTCTTCTTCTTCTTCTTCTTCTTCTTCTTCTTCTTCTTCTTCTTCGTTCCAACGAGATACGATGACAGAAACATGATGAAGAGAAAGGTAACATCCGGATTAGAGAATGACACCAAAAGAGGCATCGTAATAAGAAGAAGAAAGAAGGAAAGAAAAAAGAAGAAGAGGATACAATTTAACAGGTACAACTAACCACACATACACACACACACACACACACACACACACACATATATATATATATATATATATATATATATATGTGTGTGTGTGTGTGTGTGTGTGTGTGTGTGTGTAGAATTAAACAAAAGGCACATCTCCTGTTTAACTATTTTATTTTTGATCTTTTCTAATTTTCTGGCCAACTTTTTAATGTTTGGGTGGAATTGGTGGATAAGTCCACCAAAGTTCAATTCCCGAGTACTTTCGGCACGTCGAAGTGCCATTATCAGGGGTGATGTATTCCAGTTTTTTTTTAATTATATTACTGTGGAGGCTGGAAGGAGAAGAATTGGTGAGAAAGGTGTTAAAGGCATTTTAGAATGTGTGTACTGTATAGTGTACATCCTTAAACAAAATTAATTTCCAATACAGTACCACATTCTAAAATGCCTATAACACCTTTCTCACCAATTCTTCTCCTTCCAGCCTCCACAATAATATAATTTTAAAAAAACAAAAACTGGAGTACATCGTCCCTGATGATGGCACTTAGAAGTGTCGAAAGTACTCGGGAACTGAACTTATCCACCAATTCCACCCAAACATTAAAAAGTTGGCCAGAAAATTAGAAAAGATCAAAAATAAAATTGTTAAACAGGAGATGTGCCTTTTGTTTAATTCTACATGTATAAATGAAAGAATGCTGCCCAAACGCACACACACACACACACACACACACACACACACACACACATATATATATATATATATATATATATATACATATATATATATATATACCAACTACTCCACACAAGTAGGTTGTAACACAAGTTCAGTTTCTTAAGCTGTGTTTAACAGATTTGAGTACAGTGTTTTCCTTCTCCGAGACTGGTTACCTAGCGAAGATTAAAGAGCCCAGTCTCTTATCTCTATTATGTTCAGTGTAGAATTAATACCCTTGGGAAAGGAATACACCCTCTCATTCCCAGCAATAGGTAAAATACTATCTCTACCTTTTTTCTACAAGGATAGGTTTGGTATTGAATATCCCAAAAAGGTTGACACGCCATTAAAATCATTATATATAAAATCGATACAGTAGTGTAACCTTGTATGTACCAATTTAAAGAGGTTATATAGATTCCTTTTTATATCTATTTACTTCTTGTTTTACTTATCCCCTGAGCAGTGTCTGTTGTTGGGCTGGTATTCTCTCTTTTCGTCGGGTCTGGAACCAGTTAAGTTTTTCTTGGGTATTTTTTCTCTTTATGTCCGTTGCTAGTTTTTAGTAACGAACACAAGACTTGATGTTGTTTTTTTAGGGTTCATTAAGTTATATTTAACCTAAGTAAAGGGCATTAGCATTTTAAATGTATATTCATTATACTTATCTAGTTCCTGTTGTTTTACTTGTCATCTGAGCCGAGTCTGTTGTTGGGCTGGCTTTCTCTCTGTTCTTTAATGTCTGAAACAACTTGATTCTTAGGATGTCTTGCCTTGTGTCGTGTTTAGTTTTTACTCAACGAACACAAGACTTGTTTTTTTTAAATAACGCTTAAGAAATCGACCATGTGTCACATCCTGCTCTTGTGGAGGAGTTGGCAAATATATATTTTTTTATGAAACAAAGAAATCACAGTGCTCAACCACAAATTTGTAGGAGCTTTATTTATTTATTTGTTGATTTTTTTAAATACTATTAATAGTTGATTAAAATAATTCCAAATACGAACAAATTTTCAAAAGATTAAAGGAAGATAACTTCATGAGCATTTTTTTAAAAAATGCAGAAATTGAAAAAATCAAAAATATAATCGAAAGCATAAAGAGCGTCCACAATAATCAACCGACGTAATTTGCGGTCCAAAAACATAACAGCAAGAAATG
>CM042167.1:32870722-32873222 GCA_023376005.1 Doryteuthis pealeii
CCCTTAAGGGCTTAAACATATTAAAAATAGGTTGATTTTCACATGTTTTCATTAGATCTTAACATACACCATTTTTTCAGGGTGCACCTGACTGTAATGACAAAATATTCATGGACTGTATTTTTGTATGAAGAGATAAATAGTTCTGCCTACGTTTGAGCTTGCCGCTTTTATATTTCGGATAAATTAACCATAATTAGGGAAAATATTAATATTTCATGAACCTACTTCAAAAATGTTATTTTCAAGTAAAATGAAATGAAAATGTGATAAATCCATTGGATCATAAGTGACAGGCCGGTTTAGCTCAGTCGGTAGAGCGTTCGGCTAGGAATCCCAAGGTTCCAGGTTCGATACCGGCCCTCGCCAACTCAGCGTATGAGTAGCACAGGGTTCTGTGCAGTAAAGTGAGGAGCTGATGGTAGGTGTGGCGCACCACCTCAGACGCCAAAATAATCCCCTTGGTCTAGCTCTAGTGAAAAGAGGATAGACTCCCTCGCTGATTGGCTGATACCGACATTAGGCCACTCCGACGACTTTATAAGTAATAACGTTACTTTTTTAAAAAATGTAGAAACGTCACGAGATTATTCGAGAATCACACACACAAACACAGGGACATACCTATATATATAAATTTATAGTGTGTACGGAATAAAGAGAGTTTCTTTTTAGTCATATATATATATATATATATATACATATTATATTATTATATATTATTATTATTATTATTATACTAAAGCTGAGATTTTCACCTTTTAATGTCTAAAGGATTTTTTGCTAGTTAGTTTAATGACATGAACGTTACACTAAATTATCCCTTAGTTTTAGGATTACGTAATGTTTGAAAAAAATTCCATTTTAATTGCTTCTAATTAGTCGTAATTTGCAACTAAGTCAAAAACTGACCCGTCCCTATCGATATATGAGTGAAGGGGAGATGGTAGAGTGATTAACAGAGACACATTTAATAACTCACCAGCACAATAGAATTCCATGATCAATTTCAATTTAAATTAAGTCAAAATAGATATACCCAATTCGTTGAATAATCCATGTCTTTTTAATACAATTGTGACCCTTACGCTTGAAAAGAAAAGTATCAAAAATCAGGGAATTTTCCGATTTTAATCAAGTTTTCAGTGTTGATTTAGCAATGAATTGATTTTATAATGCATCATTTATTTTATTTCAAATCTTTCTGATTTTTCAGATCACTTAACTTTGACACCCCTGTTTTTGTGGTGCAAAATATCAGTGTGGTATATATGTGATTGATACTATTTTCTGCATGAATAAAAAGACAAAAGACCAAAGATGTGAATCGAAGAAAAAAGTTTTTTTTTAAAGAATCTGCCCTGGTAGTAAATAAATACTTTTAGCCATTAGAATTTCTTTGTGTTAGAGTAATTAATTTTATCTAGTGTTGACTTTACCACACCACTGACTTGTACTCTAATCTAAGTCGCTTGTACGATTCTAGACTCAATTGTTTTGTTTTTAAGTATCTAATCGGATATCGCCAATCAGCCCATAACACTACAGTGTTATATTTCCTCCCTTACTTTTTCTGTCCTTTAGCTTTCGTAGGTAAATGACAAATTTAAAGGATGCATTATTTTATAATGCTACATTTTTTTTTGACAAAGACAATAAAAATAAAAATAAAATAACAGCAAAAGAAAAGTTCTAGTGTTGATTCTATTCAGTCTTAAATGTTTTGTTTTTAACAGTTCATTTGTTAACGTCCTTTCTGAGTGTCTTAAAGTAATGTTTGTTTTTTGTTTTTTTTTTAATACAAGTGTTTTTTTGTTTTTTTTTCAAAATTTTGGTCAGTGGCATTCACTGTAGCAGTTCACACAATAAATTGTCCACATCTTCATTGTTATCTGTACAACGTTTCGACCGATGTGCCCTACAAGGTATTTCTTGTCTGACTCGGGAACCTTCTCGGACTCGGAAACCTTTTAATCGGGAGCAAGCACGGAACTTTGAACCTAATCCTTTATTCAGTCCACGGGGGTATCCTGTTCTCATTCCACTAACCATAGCTGGGGTACAGGTGTTAATCTGTGTTAATTATTATTCTATGTTACTGCTGCCTCTGACCAGGATTGAACCTTTAGTCTAGAGATAACTGTCACTTAGAACTGTCTTAACCTAACTCCTTTATCCACTAGGCTATGTGTTCAATTGGACACGTCTTGGCAGGCATCTTGATCGAAAATGACGGAAAAAATTGTTTTAAATATAGAAAAAATAAATTATATGTGTAATATTATTTTTTTTTTTTTTTACTGATGCTTATTATGTTACTACTTTTCGACTTAGACAAAAATTTGACCTTAAATAATCGGTTTAATAAATTTTAATTCGTTTTTAAAATGAAAAGCAGAAGATATTTGGCAGACCCTACTCTTTTCCCTAATCCCAATCATCTAGCGAGAGCTTAATGGGTGACCCAACGGGTCACTTTTTGTCTAGTATGTATATATAT
>CM042167.1:32880722-32883222 GCA_023376005.1 Doryteuthis pealeii
ATATATATATATATTATATATATATATATATATATATATATATATATATATAATGTCCATACATAAGAAATATGCAGATATATATACTATATATACTATATAACTATATATATATAATAAATATATAGTGCTATAAATATTTATATATATATATATATATATATATTATATATTATTATATATATATACTATGTATGCCTCAGTATAATATAGTGTATACAAAATATAGAATTTATATCTCTTATATGAATAATATATATATATATAATATATATATATATATATATATATATATATATATATATATATATAATGTCCAATTCATAAGAAGTTATATGCATATATTCAGATATATATACGTTGCAAATATATATATATATATATATATATATATATATATACCTTTGTTCGATAAATATATAGTGTCTCCATATAAATAAATAAGAAATGTTCAGGTAAGAATAAAATGTATTGAAGAAAAGTAATTGTAAGAACTAAGCACAAAGAAAACAGACAAGTTTCAAAGGAAAACAAAATTGAATATAATAATAAATCCTGGCGTGGTTCACTGACAGAAAAAAAAAAAATGAAAAAAAGAAGAGAAATGAATGTGGATGAAATAAAAGAAATGCACTTGAGGGAAAAAGGCGAACAAAGTAAAACAAAAAAATTACAAAATAAAACATAAGAAATAAAAAAAGAAAAAAAAAGAAAGAATACAAAGTATCAAATAAATATTAAAATTAAGAAAACATTCAATGAAAATAAAATAAAAAAACATAAGAAAAAAAAACAAATAACAAAGAAAACGAATACAAATAAAATATTAAAATTAAGAAAACATTCTGAAAATAAAATAAAAACATAAGAAAAAAACAATAAAACAAGAAAAGAATACAAATAAAATATTAAAAATTAAGAAAACATTCATGAAAATAAAATGAAAAACATAAGAAAAAAACAAAAGAAACAAAAGAAATAATACAAATAAAATATTAAAAATTAAGAAACATTCATGAAAAAAAAAAAAAAAGAAAAAAACAAAGAAACAAAAGAAAATAATACAAATAAAATATTAAAAATTAAGAAAACATTCATGAAAATAAAATTAAAAACATAAGAAAAAAAAAACAAATAAACAAAAGAAAAGAATACAAATAAAATATTAAAAATTAAGAAAACATTCATGAAAAAAAAACATAAGAAAAAAAAAAGAAACAAAAGAAAGAATACAATAAAATATGAAAAATTAAGAAAACATTCATGAAAAAAACAAAAAAACAAACAAACAGACAAAAAAAAAATAAACAAAGAATAAACCGAATCAAATTTGGAAAAATAGAATGAAAAATAATAACAATAAGAAATAAGAAAGAATCCAACAAAAAATTGAAGCGAAAAAGACTACAAAAACACCAAAAAATTATATAACATCCAATATATCCCATATATTATATATATATATATATATATAATATATATATATATATATATATATAAGTGAAGAATTGATTATATATATATAATATATTATATATATATATATATATATATATTAATATATATAGTGAAGAAGTGATTATATATATATATATATATATAATATATTATATATATATATATGTTATATTATATTATATTTATTCAATATATCAAGTAAAATAAAGTAATCAGGGTGGCCTAAAGTCGGTATCAGCCAATCAGCGAGCGAGTCTGTCCTCTTTTCACTAGTGCTAGACCAAGGAGATTGTTTTACGTCTGAGGTGGTGTGCCACACCTGTCATCAACTTCTTACTTTACCGCACAGATCCCGTGCTCCTCATACGCTGAGCATGCGAGGACCGGTATCGAACTAGGAACCTTGTGGTTCTATAATACATATATATATATATATATATATATATATATATATTTATATATAAACGCACAACACACATATATATATATATATATATATATATATATGTATATATATAAACGCACACATATATATATTATATATAATATATATATATATATATATATATACCTTTGTTCGCATATTTATATAGTGTCTTCATATAAATAGAAAATTTACAAAAATGAATAAAAAAATAAAAAGCAGAAAGTAACAGATGAAAATCGAAGGAAACCCCCCAAAAAATCAAGATAAAAAACCCAGAAAATAAAGCTACAAAAAGTCTTAGAAATTTGGAAAAAAAACTAAAAAGAATAACAATGGAAAAAAGCAACAAAACAAAAAAACACGACAAAAATTGGAAGATAACAAAAAATAATGGATGCTTGAAGAAGAAGAAGAAGAAGAAGAAGAAGAAGAAGAAGAAGAAGAAGAAGTGAAGTGAAGAAGAAGAAGGGAGTGGAAGAGAAGAAGAAGAAGAAAAGAAGAAGAAGAAGAAGAAGAAGAGAAGAAGAAGAAGAGAAGGGAGTGGAAGTGAAGAAGAAGAGAAGAAGAAGAAGAAGAAGAAGAAGAAGAAGGAGTGGAAGAAAAAAAGAAGAAGAG
>CM042167.1:32888222-32898431 GCA_023376005.1 Doryteuthis pealeii
GAGTATCGAACTCGCTGTTCAGTAGTAATGGATCTGTCGTACCCTAGGAAGGTATTTATCCAACCCTTTACCATGTGTAGGATGGGACACAAAGGGGCAAGTATGGGGCATCCAGCTCGTATCGAATGCACTGTTCCGTAGTAATGGATCTGTCGTGTTCTAGTTAGGCATTTACTCAGACCGTTTACCATGGGTAGGATGTGACACAAGGTGGCACGTATGGGGCATCCAGTGAGTATCAAACTCGGTGTTCAGTAGTAACGGGTCTGGCGTGTTCTTGGAAGGTATTTGTCCAGCCCGTTTACCATGGGTAGGATGTGACACAAGGTCGAAAGAATGGGGGTATACAGCGAGTATCGAACTCGCTGTTCAGTAGTAATGGATCTGACGTGCCCTAGGAAGGTATTTACACAACCAGATTGCCACGGGTAGGATGTGACACAAGGTCGCAAATATGGGGCATCCAAAGACTATAAAACTTGCTATTCAAGTAATGGATCTGTCGTACCGTAGGTAGGTATTAACCCAGCCCGTTTACCATGGGTAGGATGTGACAAAAGGTTGCTAGTATGGGGTATCCAGCTAGTATCGAACTCACTGTTTAGTAGTAACTGATCTGTTCTAGGAAGTTATTTACCCAATCTGTTTGCCACAAGAAAGATGTGACACAAGGTCGGAAATATCGAGCACCCAGTGAGTATGAATCTCACTATTCTGTAGTAAAGTATCTGCGAGACAAACTATTAATATGTAGGACTAATAATTTACAGTTATATGGTTTCAAGTATTCCTATCTAATAATAATAATTTTCAAACAGTTATATAGTTTCCATTACCCCCAGGATGGGGCGTCTAGAAGGGCCAAGAGTATCATACAACAGAGACTGTCCAGATATGTATTTCTTAGATTAAATATATGTTGTATATTGTTGAAAATTCTATCTTGCCCATTAGCTCATGCTCTAAACGTTATGCACGTGTGTTTCTTTAAGAATTCTTTAAGAATTTTACATATCATTTTTCTTAAAGTACCTTATAAGTAACTAGAAGCAGCTACCCGGCGTTGCCTGGGTAATGGGGGGGGGGGTTAGTCTCACAAATCCATTATCATTGAATCTCTTGTTCGATCTTTGTAGTATGCCCCATTAAAATCCCTATGTTAAAACAAAAGACCTTGCATTGATCCAGCCACTCTGGAAATAAAAATTAATGTCTACTATTTAAAATATTAAATGCAAAAAAAAATCTATGCAATTATCATTTAAATGTTATCATTTTAAGTATCTTCATTAATATAAATTAAACCATTATTTTTTCTCAAAAACCAAGAACTGGTGATATTTAATGTGTATATATATTTACTTTGTTATTAATGGTATTATTTTCAAAGTTTCCTCCGGACATACACATGCACACAACTGCTCTTTATATATAAACTAGCGTCGCCTGGGTAGAGGAGGGATTTTTTAAAAGTTAATCCTGTAGATTCATTATTACTTAATCGTGAGTTGAATCCTCCGAGAATGCCCGCTTAAAATCCCTACGTAAAAAAAGACCTTGCATTTTATCCAGCCACTCTACAAAGAAACGTTTTAATATTTAATATATAAAATATTAAACGCCCAAAAAATCCTAGATATTATCATTTGAATTTTATTTTTTAAGTGTCTTCACTAATATAAATCAAACCTTCATAATTTTTGCTCAAAAACCAAGAACTTGTGATATTTAATGTGTATATATATTTACTTTGTCATTAACTGTATTATTTTTTAAGTTTCCTCCGGACATACACATACACACAACTGTCCTTTATATATGTATAGATTTCCCTTATAAGCAGTCATATTAAAAAAAAACAACAGCATTTTGTTCGTTACATAATATACAGGCTCTGATGATGATCTTATACGGATTGAAATATTGCAATAATAGCCAATAAAAACAACATTAATTAATAACATCTGTGTGTTTTTCTAATTCTTTCTCTAATAGATGCACTATAGTTGTGGAGATTTTCGATGTGTAATGGTTAGCGTTTTTGTATATGAACAAGATTTAATTTGCTTTCCCAAATCGTTAACAGTTAATGTAATAAATATTTATCTGTGTATTCCTTCATACAAATGTGTAAAAATGATTAATTACCAGTCCGCGACACCATTGAGACGTATTTTGTTCTTTAACTCAGTAAATTCTTACTGCTTGCTTAGACACATTTTATCGTTGAATAGAGATCGTAGTAATCTTTCATTTTACACATAAAAGTATTTTTCTCTCTCTTCACTCGTCAATGTTATATCCAGCTCTCAGTAACATCAAAGCCTTGTTTTAAAAAATCGACCTCAATGATATTACGAACTGTAAATAATCATTAGGACAGTTTGGGCTGGTTGGTTGGTTGGTTGGTTAGATTATATATATATATACAGCATGCCAACCTGTTACGTAGTAATATACACTAGTTGGGTACATACACAATATTGGTGTAATGGACTCGTCGCGCCGAGTTCAAATCCTGGACGTGGTAACTGCATTTCACTTTGCGCTAATACCCTTAGGAAAGGTATGAATCCTACTCTCCCTCCAGCTATGGTTAAATATCAGGGCAGACTGGGCTTTTTAACCTTGGTTATGCAACCGGTCTAGGAGAAGGAAAACTCTGAATTCAAACCTGTTGAACTCCGCTTAAGAAATTGACCTTGTGACGCATCCTGCTCGTACGGAGCGGTTGGTAAATATATATACACACAATATTATATGAGAGAGAGAAGAGAGAGAGAGAGAGAGAGAGAGAGAGAGAGAGAGAGAGAGAGAGAGAGAGAGGGGGGAGAGATATCAGAAGCATCATAGAGATATAGACAGATACACCTCTGCGTCTCTCTTTTTTAATTAATTTGCTTCTTTCATCTTTACAATTTTATCTACATTCTTTCTCTGTCTTGCTTTTTCTCAAACCTCTCTCTTTCTCTTTCTCTTTCTCTTTCTTTCTGTCATTCTATCTTTCCTTTACACACTCTCTGTCTCTGTCTCTCTCTTTCTGTCTCTGTCTCTCTGTTGCTCTCTGTCTGTGTGTCTTTCTGTCTGTCTGTCTGTCTCTCTCTCTCTCGTTTTTTAATCTTTACTTCTCATTCTATCATTTTCTATCTTTCTCCCAATCGTTGAAGTCAATATTTTCATCTGCCTCTCCCCCTCTCTCTCTTTCTCTCCTCCTCCTCCTCCTCCTCTCTCTCTCTCTCTCTCACCCCTCTCTGAGTATCTGTCTGTCCCCCCTCTTTCTATCTCTGATATTACTTTCTTATTATTCATTCCAGTCGCAATGTTGGATCTCTACTTCTCTTTCTATTTCGGTTATGATCGTCTAGTCTGGTTTATCTTGTTGGTTCTTCTGATTAAGGGCATGCGTTAAAGTCATGCAACAACTGATCAACAAGACCTGTGCCTTTTTAAAGTTTTTTTGCCCTTTGTAACTCAACGGGCGAAACTGACAGGCGGGATGGAACACGTCTGTTACATCCAACACCTGGCTGAAAACCTAACTACTTCTTACGTGTCTTGCGGGTTTCCCGTCTCTGGGGTCAAAGTTTCCAAACGATCTGTAATTTTCCATTTGGACTCTTTTTATTCTCGCTACACGGTGTTGTCAATAATCTATGCTACCACATAATCTTTGCTACCACAGTTAACTCATATTACGTTGGATTGCGTTGTTATTGTAACCAGTCACCGATGTCTACTAAAATAATATTGTGGTCAGAAATAATAATATTTGTCGACGGAGTGGCCTATTTTCTGTTTCAGCCGGACAGTGAAGGTAATTATCCCTTTTTGTAAGAGCTAGATCTGGGAGATTGTTTTTCCACTTTGTTCTCGGTATCTTAAGGTATGTGGGATTATTTGTAAATCTTATTATAATGGAGATTGTGTGTTTTTGTATCTGTAACCGAAACTATATTACTACTCAAGTCACAATTCCCTTAGTTATTGATATCACATTCTCAATGATTATTATTTTTATTTTAACCTCAATTATTGATAAAATTGTTTTACATTACTTACACTGTTGACCATATCTACATACTAATAACATGCAATTGTATTTATATATACACCAAAATAGAGGTTTCCAGTATGAATGGGAAGGCTAATTTGCATATTGATCTTTAAAAATTGATTTTAATAATATATGCTTAGTATTATTGATTTCTAATTGTTTGGTTTTATCTTATTGAATATGAGCAAAAATCTCTTCAATAAATCTTAAAAGAAATCCCTTAACAAGAAGAAATAACTGTAATATTATTCTTTACTTCCTATTTTAACTAAACAGTTTAATTAGGAACATTTACCAATGAAAGACGGGAGTAACGGAAAATGAAGGAAGAGTTAGTTTCAAAGTTGTTCTATTTTTCAATCATAACCCCTCTGTTCAAAATCTTTTTATCTACATTCTTATTCAGTTTCATTAGCCTTTCTAATTTAATATCATATTTTATTATAACATTTACTAAAATACTTGCACCCGGAGGGTGCATATATTTGCTAGTAAATGTAATTAAGCATTGTATTGTCTGGATATTTTATGCCGAAATCAGTCTTTTATTCATTCTTGATGGGTATTCGAAAAATGTTTTTCAAATTTATTTTTAAACACGTTTTTCAAAACTCAGTATTTTCTATTTAACCCATAGATCTTTCGTGTGAAAGTGGACCCGGGAGTAATGGCGATGAATGAGTACTCCACTCTCCTCAGACCTCACGATTAGAAACGACACCATTAGATGCAGTTTAACGTCATACGCAGTACAATAAGACCCTCAGCCACCTCTTTCTAGTACATATATAATAAAAGGAAAAGTAGGAAGCGCGTGGTGCGATGGTTAAAGTCATGGGAAATGGACTCGTCGCCCCGAGTTCAAATCCTGGATGTGATAATTGTATTTAACTTTGCGCTAATACCCTTGGGAAAGGTATGAATCCTACTCTCCCTCCAGATATGGATAAATAGTAGAGTAGACTGGGTCTTTAACCTTGGTTAGGCAACCAGTCTATGCGAAGGAAAACTCTTGTGTCACATCCTGCTCGTGCAGAAGGGTTGGTAAATATATATATGATAAAAGGGTTGGGGGTTTGCCATAAAGATAATTTGGTTGGGACAATCATATAGGTTCTAAGGCTTGATGTGACCAACCGATTTATCGGAGGGGACCTCTCCGACCGTCTGTCTAGCCTAAGTAAGGGTCAAAGTTGAATCTTGCATGTCATGGACTGCTCAGCCACCAGGATTACGTCATTAAGCATCACGAGTCATCAGCCACGGCCAATAGGTGGCTCCATTGGGAGTATTTTACCCCTTTGTTGTTACTGTATGCTACAGTTACATCCGACAGGACGGAATTTTAATCATAATAACCAATCGCATGTATTTTGTCCCTACTCTATAATCACCCTGGACGAGATTATGGGGAACTAGTTGACTTAGGTGATTGCAAACAGAGACTTTGACGATACAATTTGAAACGGTCGCTGGGATATATGTGTAAGGTTCCATAGCGCAACTGCAAATGTATATATTTAGCAACACCTCTGCACGAGCAGGATGTGACACAAGGTCAGTTTCCTAAGTGGAGTTCAACAGGTTTGAATTCAGAGTTTTCCATCTCTTAGACCGGTTGCCTAACACGGTTAATGAGCTCAATCTGTCCTGTTATTTATCCATAGCTAGAGGGAGAGTAGGATTCATACCTTTCTCAAGTGTATTAGCCCTAAGTAAAATACAATTAGCCCATCTAGGACTTGAACTCGGGGCGACGAGTCCATTTCCCATGATTTTAAACATTACGCCACGCGCTTCCTAAACTTCAACTATATAAGATGTTTTTCGTTAAAAGGTTATCATTAGTTGATTTGTTCGTTGGATTATATGGCATGTCGTACCTTGTTGGGTTATTTTATGCCGAAAACGTTCTATTAATCCTTGACTGTATTAAATTTTTTTCAACAC
Source organism: Doryteuthis pealeii (assembly GCA_023376005.1). Classification (NCBI taxonomy): domain Eukaryota; kingdom Metazoa; phylum Mollusca; class Cephalopoda; order Myopsida; family Loliginidae; genus Doryteuthis; species Doryteuthis pealeii. The sequence goes on from CM042167.1 coordinate 32,894,227, forward strand.
AATTCTAAACACATTTTAACTATTTTTTTCTATTTAACCCATAGATGAGACCCTAACAAGTACTACCACTCCGGGTCAGAGTGGACCTGGTAGTAATGGCGATGAAGGGGTACTTCGTATTTACCAGAGCCCGTCTACTTTAGAAAAGGGCAAAAGTGAATTGTTGTATGTCATGGACTGCTCAGCCAACAGGATTCCTTCCTTAAGCATCACGGGTCCCCACGCACGGCCAACAGGTAGACCCATTAGGGGTTATTTTCCCCTCTGCAGAGGCGCAATCGGCGGGGCGGCAAACATACTGGAAACAACAATGGAAATAACAATATGTGTTCTAGGTCCCATAGCGCAATCGAAAAACTATATAGGATGTTTTTGGTTATTATTAAAAGGTTATATACATTTGAACACACATCATATGTGGTAAAAATAAATAAATAAGCGAACAAACAAAGCCAAAAGCTAAGCAAGGAAACATGTGAAAGACATTTAAAACTTATGTACAGGCAGTGCGAGATATTTGAACGTCTGGATATAGAACTGAAGTCTCAGGTGTGCCGAAAATCTTTTAGTACAGGTGCGTAATTGAGATGAACTATCTCAGGCCGACCCACTCGGAGATGTCAACACCTGCTTCGTGAGGCAAGGGCGGGAGGTTCGGTGGGTGAGGTAAGGGTATTCTCAAAGAGGAAGAAAATTAGGTTAGTTTCCCTGGGTAGTCGAGGATACAGCAGCAACTATTATACGCACACATACACATACACATACGCACACATCCATCTAAATACACAAAAAGTACACACAGAGATATACTCATGCGTGTGTATACACACGCATACATACATACATACATAGATACACTCATCCGCATGTGTGTGATGGCCGTTCAAGTTGACACATACGTACGTAAAATATACACGTTCTTAGCTTTTTAAACTACACACATTAAGACGAATCTAGACGCTACAAGAAATATGTACAAGTAGATAAAATAAAGTAAAGTTGTCGGGGCGGCCTAAAGTCGGTATTAGACAGTCAGCGAGGGAGGCTATCCCCTTTTCACTAGCGCTAGACCAAGGAGATTGTTTTTATGCATCTGAGGTGGAGCGCCACAGCTAACATCAGCTCCTTACTTTACTGCACAGATCCCCGTGCTACTCATACGCTGAGTTGGCGAGGACCGGTATTGAACTAGGAACCTTGTGGTTTCTAGCCGAACGCTCTACCGACTGAGCTAACCCGGCCCCTTACTTACTTACCTTCACTTAATAAATAAGTTTAACTCAGTCGATAGAGTATCTACCTTGGAACTAGTACACATAGAGATAGACTCATGCATCGGCATACATGCATACATGCATACACAGATACACACATCCGCCCGTGTATATTGGCCGTACACGTTGACACATACGTACATAACATATACACGTACAGATTTGCGTAATTTATGAGGAAGTGCGTCCCGGTCTCCTACCTCAAGAGTTGCTGCCCGGTGACTATTAAAATAACAACCCAGCTCAGTCTATTCAAAACTATCCATCTATCTATCTATCTCAATTTGTTCATATTTATCTATATTACTTTAAACACTAAGATTTTTTATTCACGTTTGTTTAATGTCTTGTTTTTAGTTTAAATAAACAAGAATTACGACAAAAAAAGAAGCGACCCCCCACCCCCAATACATTTACTTGTCGAAAATATCTATCTATCTCCATTTGTTCGTATCTATCTATATTATTTTGTTTGTTTATCTATCTATCTATCTCAGACTATTCAAAACTATATATCCATCTTCATACCTAAACAAGAATTACGACAAATTACGATAAATAAACAAGAATTACGACGAGGTGGGGTTGTTATTTTGATAGTCACCGGGCAGCGGTTTTTGAGGCGGGAGACCGGGACGCACTTCCTCATAAATTACCCAGATTTTTAGCTTTTTAAACTACACATATTAACACGGACCTAGACGCAACTAGAAATATGTACAAGTAGATAAAATACCTTCACTTAATAGCAGTAACTAATATACACACACATACGCACACGTTCATCTAAAGACACAAAAAGTACACACACACAGATATACTCATGCCTGGGCATACACACGCATAATGGCTGTCAACACGTGTTCGAGTAAGACCATTTCCTGTTATTTTTTATATCATCATAGTTGAGTGCCAGTAGCATTTGACACTCTATCCTTGTGTTTTCTCAGATGACTCACCAGGCCAGCTCTGGAGAGACATACTCTTCTACATGAACTACATGTTGGAACTTCTCCACTTTGAATGTTGCTAGGCTGAAAATTACCCTTTCTAACAAAGTAAAGTAAGTAAAGTCGTCGGGGCGACCTAATGTCGGTATCAGCCATGCAGCGATGGAGTCTATCCCCTTTTCAATAGCGCTAGACCAAGGAGATTATTTTAGTGTCTGGGGTGGAGCGCCACACCTACCATCAGCTCCTTACTTCACCGCACAGATCCCTGTGCTACGCATACGGTGAGTTGGCGGGGGCGGGTATCGAACTAGGAACCTTTTGGTTTCTAGCCGAACGCTCTACCGACTGAGTTAACCGGGCCCTAGCCCGCTTCAATTTTTGGTGTTTAATTTGGTTGGACTCAAATTCTTCCACAGACATGGGCATACACACAAATACATACATACATACACTCTCTGGGTTAGTGGTAATGATGCTTCGGCCCCGAAACCTTGCCTGAACACAGAGTCATCATCTCATGACGGCTTTGTTGGTTGCAATGTTACTGTGTAAATAGCAGTCATTGTATGATGATTATTATGTACAAGTAAATAAAATTACCATCACTTAATAAATATGTTTAACTCAGTCGGCAGAGCATCCGCCTTGGAAGTACAAAGTCCAGGGTTCAATACCGAATTTCCCCAACTCTATGCATGAGTAGCACAGCTTGGATCTGAGTGGTAAAGTGGGACACTAATGAAAGTTATTGCGCCCAATCTCTTGACTAGTGCTAGGGAAAAGGTGATAGACTCCCTCGCTGTGCGGGTGTTACCGATAATAAGCCACTCCGCCGACTTTTCTACTTACTTACATACACATCAAGAAAATTTAATCAGACACATTAACAATTAAACAGAGTACACAAAAACACGTACATATACATGCATATATATGAGAACACAATAATATAACCGCAATTATATACACACACGTCCATCAAATAACATAGGCATCCTCACACCTCTGCTTATCGATCATTCAACACACACACACACACACACACACACACCACACACACACAAACATACACATACAACACACACACAACACACACACACACACCACACACACATACATCACACACATATATATATGAAGTGGACAAACAATGTGTTTGAAATGGCGAAGGCCGACAAATATTTGTAAGATTATGTGCTTAAGTCACCCAAAAAGTGCGATTTACACATGCCCTGTCTATAGCTCTGCTGATGAGGCCTAATAGGCTGAAATGTACATACAGAGATCGGCTTTTTATCGATTTGTTTACGCTTTACATTTAAACCGATATGCACGCCTAATTCATTTAATTATAATTAATTAATTAACAAATTAGTTATGACTTTAATTAAGCACATAATCTTCCAAACACACACACATACACACACACACACACACACACATATATATATATATATATATATATATATATTTATATATATATACCGTATTTGACGGCGTATAGGACACACGTTTTTTCCAAAATTTTGGCCCAAAATATTCCCCTGCGTCTTCTTCTTCTTCTTCTTCTTCTTCTTCTTATATTATTATTATTATTATTATTTCCTGCTATTGAGATGTCTTGTGTGTTCTTATTGCTTTCCTGTACTGCCAAATTGCTTTTATACAGCTATGTTTCTGCTTGTGTAAGGCACAGACTGTTTCAACAATATATGCTTAAATACACTAAAATCTTTTTCCAGAATCTGACTGCTGAAATGAGGGTGCGTCTTATATACCCGTGCGTCTTATAAGCCGTCAAATATATATATATATATATATATATATATGTGTGTGTGTGTGTGTGTGTGTGTGTGTGTTGTATGCGTATGCGTATGTAGCAGAGGTTGATTAATCTGATTTTGTGGCGTAGTGCAGGCCTCAGCAAAAATCTAACTTGTCAAGCGCTCGCAAAAAGTGGAGACACTCCCTCTCTGTG
>CM042167.1:32898631-32911131 GCA_023376005.1 Doryteuthis pealeii
TCGATTATGCTTTCTAATGCTGGATAGGTCAATCATAGTAAACCTCAGCAGGGACAATTCATGCAAACTCCAGGAACAAAAAAAATATGTCGTGTGAAATCTGTAATAAAGTTTGTAAGTCAGCTTCTGGTCATAAGAGATATATAGTGATGCATAAGCATAAAATTTTATCATCTGATACAACGGGAAGGACGTCCTTCCTATGTCATATTTGCATCAAACTTTGTGGATCTGCAGCGGATTTGATGAGTCATTTGAGGGCTCATGAGAGGAAAGGTTCTGTTGGTGAGGTTATATATATACATATATATATATATTTTTAGGGAGATTATGTGCTTAATTAAAGTCAGACCCAATTTGTTAATTAATTAATTATAATTAAATGAATTAGGCGTGCATATCGGTTTAAATGTAAAGCGTAAACAAATCGAGAAAAGGTCGATTTCTGTATGTACATTTCAACTTCATCAGCAGAGCTATAGACAGGGCAGTGCTTTGTGCGTGATTCGAACCCTACCTGTCAGGCTGACAGGCGGACATTCTAACCACTACAATAGCTGGCTTCCCCAAAATCTCTCGTTTATTTTAAACTGATATGTATATCGCACTTTTTAGGTGAATTATGAAGTGGTCAAACGATGTGTTTGAAATGGCGAAGGCCGACAATTTGTGAGAGATTATGTGCTTAATTAAAGTCATACCGAATTTGTTAATTAATTATATATATATGTATATATATATATATATATATATATATATATATATATATATATTTGTGTGTGTGTGTGTGTGTGTATCAGAATAATATATTATGTATTAAAATGCTATATGGCAGCGTAGAATCTCCGTACACCGAGTTTCACGACAAGGATCTTTACATTTTGTATAATTGATAATGTATTTTGATATGTTCGATTTTAAGGCACTTCTATGGTTGAATTTTATACATACATACATACATACATACATACATATATATATATATATATATATATATATACATATATATATACACCCTGTGTGTGTGTATATACATATGTACAAATACATATATATATATATCCATATATATATGTATATATCTTATATATATATATATATATATATATATATATATATATATATAATTTGTTATTATGTGTATAACATTACGTATATATAACCCTATATTCAATATATGCATGAGTGGTTCGCGAAGAATCTAAGAAGAATTAAATTGAATGCCTATAAATTAATTGTAAAGGAAAAACACATCACTACATAGAGTAATGTTAGTTTCCTTGGGGGATTCAAGCCGGGGATTTTAATTTAAATTGAAGCTCTTTTGAGTATACAGGAAAAATCTAATAGAATTCAATCACTCGACCGTTCATTCATTCATTCATTGCATTCATTCGTTTTACCCTTATTCGCTTATTCGTTTATTCTTTTATTCATTTATTCTTTTATCCGTGGATTCTTTTATTCGTTTATCCATTTCGCGGCCCTTTGAGTTGTTCGATCAGTTTTTATTTGGTTGTATTTTACCTGCAGTTTGTTTACTCACACACACACATACACACACATACACACACACACACACACACACACACATATATATATATATATGGAGGATATGTGCTTAATTGAAGTCATACCTAATTTTGAAAATTAATTAGTTAATAATTAATGCATTTAGGCGGGCACATATCTACATTCTGGGATTGACATTTTCTCGATTTGTTTAGCCTTACATTTGAACATATATGCCCGCCTAAATTCATTAATTATTAACTAATTAATTTTCAAAATTAGGTATGACTTCAATTAAGCACATATCCTCCAAAAAGTGTCGGCTTAAAGCCATATAAAAATAAACACATTTGTTTGTTTACTTAACTATATATATATTATATATATATAATATATATATATATATATATATATATATATATAATATATATATATATACATATTGATTTTATATATATATATATATATATATATATATGTGTGTGTGTTGTGTGTGTGTGTGTGTGTGTGTGTGTGTGTGAAAGAAATCACTTGTCTGATTTTACTTCTGAATTCAGCACTGATGATCCATTTCCGGTTTTGATCATCTTCCATCTTCTATTCAATTTCTCCTCCCTAAATATACTTTTTTAATGTATTTCTTATCTGTCATCGTTTGCTTTACTTTGTTAATTAGCCTTTAGATTAAATCTTTGCCTACTTTAAGCCGATCATAACAATCTATTTGACTCATAGATGGGACCTTAACAGGTATTACCACTTTGGGTCAGTGTGAACCTGGCATTAATGGTAATGAAGAGGTTATTCCACACTCCCAAGAGTTCCAGAACTGGAGTCTCACCACTGGATGCAGTTTAGTGTCACTTCTTTTATCGGAGTTTTTTCTTGGTGGCAAGGCCTATTTCTTCTTGTGGTTCTCCTGACAATTTTCCCTCTGGCTCTTCGGTCTGCTTCATAAAAATAATTTTACACTTTTCCTCTTTCGTTAAAAATTAGTTAAGGGCCAACAAAGAGAACTTCGTCGTGTCACACAGTCCTCAGGGAAATTTTGTAGGCAAAGTTTTAACAAGCTTTTTTCTCCAGTAAATACTTTACGAAAATAATACGCCGTTAACGTCCCCTTAATTTCAATGATTCTTATAGACTTATTTGCTTGTTGATATTGTTTTGATGATATTTTCTAAGTTTCTTGAATGTTGGAATACTTTTTTAGCATGCATATTTTTGTCTCCCTATTACGCTTATATTTTTGGCAGGTTTTCTTTAGTTACTGCATTTGTTCTTTTAATCCAACCACACATCTATTACGCCACTGGTTTTCATTGAATCATTTATTTAAATGTTAATTTCTAAACTTTTACTTTCGCTTTCAATTCTACTTTCACTTTTAGTTTCAATTGTACTTTAACTCTCGTATTTTTTTCTTCTGTTTTCTGAGCTTTTCCTAATATATTTTTAAAGTCTACCCAATATAATCTACCCTTTACAACATGTATTTTTAGTAGATTTTTTATTAGATGTTGCTATTCGTTTCTTTGCTTCTTTTTAAAATGTTCTTTTCCAATGTTTTTGTTTACTTTCACTTTCACTTTCTACTTTCACTTTCAGTTTTTTTAGCTTTGTTTTTATCAGTTTCTTCTTCACTCTCTTGTATTTCATCTTATTTCAACAACATCTCTCTGCGTTTAATACAATTATTTACGGCTTTAACTTTACTTTTATTTAATTTCTTTGCTGTTTTTCCCTCTCTTGACGTCATTTCCCATTTTTCATTAAATAGTTAATTTTAACCTCGTAATGCATTTTTTTCAAAAAGAATTCTCTTTAGGTTCTAACGAACGAACCCATTTTCAGCTCGTCCATTCCTTTAAGATTTCGGGATATTTTTTTTTGCTCTTTTTGTTTCTGAAAAAAGGGTATATTTATTCTTTCCTGACAAAGTACGTCCTTGACTGAATAGCGTTACACCCATTTTCAAAATGTCCATCGTAGCACGCATGCGCTGCTCTTTATTTTTAGTACACTAGATTGAATGTCGACATTCTCTGGGGATCGTTTTAATTTTCATCAAATACAAGGCTTATGTAAGAGGCGTTCCCAAGTGTATATTATTGTGCCAAGTCAGTTACACAAAAGAGGGAAAAAGTAAAGAAAAACAGACAAGTTTTAAAAATTCCTTTATAAATTTATATACAGGGAATCAAAAAAAACGGGGTAGTCATATCGATACATACACAGAGTGTATATTTATATTAGCTGTGTTCAAAAGAATTCTGCTCTGTCGGCAAACCTTAGAATACGCTGACTGTATCCCCTGCAGTGTAGTATGTTTCCCAGAATTAGGTGCACTGAATATAACACTAAACTGGATCTGATGGTGAGGTTCTTGGTCTGAAGATCTGCGGAGAGTGTACTAGCCCTTAACTGCCATTCTTAAATAATTATTAGATTCCTAATATTTGTCTACAGTAGTGTAGAAACCAAAATGGCTGTTATAAGTTGCAGCCGGTGGCATTGAAGGATGAATGACAAGGCTTGATCTCATCCTGCTCCTTCCGGTGGATACCGTGACAATCGGTGGAGAAGACCCTCTTCCGGTTTAGATTAGAAATAGATTTTTTTAGTCAGATCGGGCAAGACCACGGTAGTAAGTCGTGTTATGCACGCTGCCGGCTTAATCTGCGCAGGTAGTCTGGTGGGGATTTCAGAATAAAATATGATCTAAGTAAATCGAAGTCTTGTGTTATTACCTAAAAACTACCAATCACACAGGGCTTCTGATAAAGAGAAATCCACAATGGAAGACCAGACACGAAGTCCCCAAGACGAAGTCCAGACGCTAGAAGAAGAACTTAAGATACGAAAGATGAAGAATAATAGAAGTAAGAAAGTAAGGAAAGAGAGTTTACAACACCATTACTCCCAGGTCAACACGGATTTGGAGTGGTAGAATTTCTTAAGTTCTCATCTATATTTGGTATAATCAAAAAGAATCCTGCCCTGTCAGCAGACCTTAGAAAATGCTGACTGTATTCTTTGCAGTGTAATTAGTTTCCCCAAACGGGGTGAGCTGAATATAACACTAGACTATATATGATGGTAAGGGTCCTGGTCTGAAGACCTAGTCAGAATGTAAATAAATAAAGTCATCGGGTTGACCTAAAGTCGGTATCAGTTAGCAAACGAGAGTCTATCCCTTTTTCACTGGCGCTAGACAAGGGAGATTGTTTTTGCCTTTGAAGTAGAGCGTCACTCCTACCATCAGCTCCCCATTTTACTGCACAGATCCATGTGCTAGTCATACGCTGAGTTGACGAGGACCGGTATTGAAACAGGAACCTTGTGGTTCCGAGCCAGATGCTGTACTGACTGAGCTAAGCCGGAAACAGTGTAATACCCCTTAATTACCAATACTCCTAGGTCAACACTGATACGGAGTAGCAGTAACTATTATGGTTACATCTATGGGCTGAACATATCTATTTAAAAAGGATTCGTATTTGATAGGTATATATGAAACCATATAACTATAAATTACTTTTATTAACAATAATTACTTGAGGCTATAACTGTTTTTTAAGAATTATTATCAGTTAATTGAAACCATATAACAGTGTACAAACACCTCTGTCGCACTGTCGACTGAGATAGAGGAATACACCGACTGCTCCTCTGCAGGGGGTAATATCCCCAATGGGGCTACCTGTTGATCGTGGGATGCGCCTAGTGATACTTAATGAGGGAATCCTGGTAGCTGAGCAGTCCATGACATGCAACACTCCATTTTCACCTTTATTTAAGCAAAATGATGTCAGAGTGTCCCCTCCTATTAATCGGCTTGTCATATCAAGCCCTAGTAACTATATGATATTCCCCAACCTATTGTCCAAGTGTCATATGTATTATGTTAAACTGTATCTAATAGTTAAGTTTCAATTTCGGAATTCTGGATGAGCGTGGTGTACCCTTTCGTTACAATTATCCCCAGGCCCACTTTGACCCTGAGTGTTAGTACTTGTTAAGGGACTAACTTTTGGTTAAATAAAAAATGAGTTTGAAAAAAAAAGTCTTTAAAATATTGAGTTTTTAGAAAAAATATGAAGAATGAATAAAAAATATATTCGGCATAAAAAAAAACCCAACAAGGGTTGACATGCGTTAAAACAACCAACCAACCAACCAACCAACCAAGAAGCTATCTATTCTTCTTACTTCTATCGTATTGCATCAGGGTTCCTGATTCTCTTTCGATTCCATGTCTGTCTGTATGTCTCTATGTCTGTGCTACAATGCCATATACCCTCGTTGGGTATATACATAATAGTTCTTATGATAGTGAGAGAGTAGAGGCATCAAAGAGATATAGACAAATAGATATGTTACTTGCTGTTCTTCGTCTAGTCCCCATGTTGGATATTCATTTCTTCTTCTTTCTACTTCGGCCATGATCGTCTACGTTCTTGCTTGTAGTCTTCTCTTTTTGGTTCTTCATTTTCTAAGTAAGGGCATCCTTAATTAATTAACAAGACTTATGGTTTTATTAAAGTTTTATTTGCCCTTTTCTAACTCAGAGCGCGGAGGGAGAAAATTAAAATGTGTATAGTAACAGAAGGTAATTAAAATATAATGTTGATTGATTGAATTAATCGTCTCATTTATATTGTTTGTTTTTAATTGTAAATAGTTAAATTAAAATTTCTTACTATATTGTTATTTATTTACGTTGGGATTTTATGGGGAATCCAGTCAGGGTCTAACTTGTGATAAATAATAATGGATCTAAGAGACTAACTTAAAAAAATCCCCCTCTACCCAGGCGACGCCGGGTAGCTACTTCTAGTTTTCTATAAAGGGGCATATATTTCTGGAAGCACCTTTTTCTATCAAAGGGGAATTTCTTTGTAGAAGCACCTTTTTCTATCAAAGGGGAATTTCTTGGTGGAAGCACCTTTTTCTATAAAAAGGGAATTTCTTTATGGAATCACCTTTTTCTATAAAGGGGAATTTCTTTATGGAAGCACCTTTTTCTATAAAGGGGAATTTCTTTATGGAAGCACCTTTTTCTATAAAGGAGAATTTCTTTGTGGAAGCACCTTTTTCTATAAAGGGGAATTTCTTTATGGAAGCACCTTTTTCTATAAAGGGGAATTTCTCTGTGGAAGCACCCTTTTCTATAAAGGGGAATTTCTTTATGGAAGCACCTTTTTCTATAAAGGGGAATTTCTCTGTGGAAGCACCTTTTTCTATAAAGGGAATTTCTTTGTGGAAGCACCTTTTCTATAAAGGGGAATTTCTTTGGAAGCACCTTTTTCTATAAAGGGGAATTTCTTTATGGAAGCACCTTTTTCTATAAAGGGAATTTCTCTGTGGAAGCACCTTTTTCTATAAAGGGGAATTTCTTTGTGGAAGCACCTTTTTCTATAAAGGGGAATTTCTTTATGGAAGCACCTTTTCTATAAAGGGGAATTTCTTTATGGAAGCACCTTTTTCTATAAAGGGGAATTTCTCTGTGGAAGCACCTTTTTCTATAAAAGGGAATTTCTTTGTGGAAGCACTTTTTCTATAAGGGAATTTCTTTATGGAAGCACCTTTTCTATAAAGGGGAATTTCTTTATGGAAGCACCTTTTTCTATAAAAGGGAATTTCTCTGTGGAAGCACCTTTTTCTATAAAGGGGAATTTCTTTGTGGAAGCACCTTTTTCTATAAAGGGAATTTCTTTATGGAAGCACCTTTTTCTATAAAGGGGAATTTCTTTATGGAAGCACCTTTTTCTATAAAGGAGAATTTCTTTGTGGAAGCACCTTTTTCTATAAAGGGGAATTTCTTTATGGAAGCACCTTTTTCTATAAAGGGGAATTTCTCTGTGGAAGCACCTTTTTCTATAAAGGGGAATTTCTTTATGGAAGCACCTTTTCTATAAAGGGGAATTTCTTTATGGAAGCACCTTTTTCTATAAAGGGGAATTTCTTTGTGGAAGCACCTTTTTCTATAAAAGGAAATTTCTTTATGGAAGCACCTTTTTCTATAAAGGGGAATTTCTTTGTGGAAGCACCTTTTTCTATGAGTTTTTATTTCTGGAAAAGGGGAAAAACAGCTAATCCTTTCTGTTATGGGTTGAATAGTGCCACTATTTTTCTTCTAAAAGGATGGCTTCGGCATTAAATAACCAATGAAGGTTGATATGCCATTCAACAAAGAAACCAAACCAAATTCATAGAAATGTAAATACCAGACTAGAATCCAATACTTTTAGCACTGGTTATTTCTTAGAAGACTTAAACAGTAGTTTTTAAGAAACATATTTCACAATATAATTTCATGCTCTTTTTTCATACTGAAATGATGTACTTTTGTAACTGACATAGTAGTATTTCTTAAACTATATATCTAAACCTTCATCAATCGTCTTCCGTCCTAATGAAAATTACAGAAGTTAGTTTATTTTGTTTTGCGACATATCAACCTTGGTGGGTTATTCAATGCTAGTAAAAGTTTTGAAAGATTCATAGTCATTCGTAGGAAGATTTTTTTAAACTGATTGTTTTTGTAAGAATAACTTCTATTCATACCCTAACAGGTACTACCACCCCAGGTCGGAATGGTAATGTAGGGGTTCTCCACGTTCCCTACACCCCCAGAATTAGAACATCACCATCATATAGAGTTTAACGTCATTCTCAAGGACATGAAGACCCTCAAACTCCGCCTTCTAGCACATGAATAATAAAAAGGGTTAGAGTGTGCCATTATGTAATATATATATATTATATATATATATATATATATATGAGTATGAAAAGTGGAATGAAAACATCACACAATGCTGTTAAAGAGAAAAAAAATTATAATATAAACTTATTTAACATATAATATTTAACAGCATTGTGTAATGTTTTCATTCCACCTTTTCATACTCATACTGTCGGATTCATTTCCTTTATTTTTACTTATATATATATATATATATATATATATATATATATATATATATATATATAAATATAATATATATATTATTAAGAAATTTGAAAAAACAAGTGTTCTCATAAAATCAGTCCATTAATACTTTTTTTGTCTTTTGTTGAATACATTTCTTCGAGTTGCGTCACGTATCATGACATCTGCGCGTGCGTGGATCGCGATTTGTCTTTCAAAAATATAACGCTGAACAAATACAGTTACACAACAAAAAAGATTTTATAAAGATTTTCATCTCCTGTCATCTATAAAACATCCATCAATTTTTCACCCCAAGATACATCCTGATGAATGTTTAATGAAACCGAAATGTTTAAACATCGATAAATAAATTCATCCTATTTTCGGAACACTTTTTTTTCAAATTTCTTAATATTGTCGGATTTATTTTCCATATTTACTCCCACACACACACACACACACACACACACACACACACACACACATATATATATTATATATATATATATATATATATATATATATGTATATATATAGTTATTGTGCTGCATTCAGTTTTTTTTCTGACATCGTCAATATGTAAACTAATATATATATATATATATATATATATATATATATATATATATATATATATATATATATGCTCCCAGCTTTCATGGTAAAGCACTGTAGGGGAGACATTGTTTTTTTTTTTTCCATTGTCATTTTCTTTCTTCAAAAAGTTATATATATATATATATATATATATATATATATATATATATATATATATACATTGGGACAGTCATATAGAGATTTATATGGCCAGCCGATTGATCGGAGGGGGCCTCTCTGACAGTCCAGTTAGCCTAAGTAAGGACCAAAGTAGAGTGTTGCAAGTCATGGACTGCTCAGCTAGCAGGAATCCGTCCTTAAATATCACGGTTTATCACGCACGGCCAACAAAAGACACATTGGGGTTGACGTGGGATTTTACCTGTCTACAGAGGTACAGTTGGTTTATTCTAAAGCCCCAGCCGACAGGGCTAGGTTCTGATTCAGGGATATATATATATATATATATATATATATATATATTATATATATATATATATATATATATATGCTCCCAGCTTTCATGTTAAAGCACTGTAGGGGAGACATTGGTTGACCTTTAGAGAAAAAGCAATTACTCGCCTGTTGTTTACAGACTTGAGTTCTCTGGTGATTGTAAAAGCATACATCCTGTAAATATTTTGTATCAATTAATTTTTTACCCCTGTCTGACAGTTCTCGAGAGCCGTGAGGGTTTAAGAGCTTGACAGTCTTAAACACTGTCAGGTTTCGAACTCGGCTAGAGGTAGCTGTTAAAAAGTCAAGCCGCACTGATGAAAAGTAAACTTCGAAACACGTGTCTGTGGATGACTGGTATATATATATATATATATATATATATATATATATATATATATATATATATGTGTGTGTGTGTGTGTGTGTGTGTGTGTGTAGAAAGAGTGAATAAAGGAAAGAAAGTACAGAATGGATAAAAAAGGATAACTTTAATCAATATCACTTACACATGTGTTTCGGTCAGGAGTTTATCTATGTGTACATTATTCAAACTATTATTATTATTAAATAAACAAATGAAATGAAATAATGATAATAGAAAAATGTAAAAATATTCCGTACACAGAGAAAATTCGACCTTCATCAGAGGGAAACTTTATTAGATGAAGGTCGAATTTCCTTTGTGTACGGAATATTTTTTACGTTTTTTCTATTATTATTATTATTTCATTTCATTTGTTTATTTAATAATAATAGTTTGAATAATGTACACATAGATAAACTCCTGACCGAAACACATGTGTAAGTGATAAATTTAATCAATATGATTAAATTTATCCTTTTTATCCATTCTGTACTTTCCTTTATTCACTCTTTCTACATACCGTCGGATTCAATTCCTATTTCATTTACACACACACACACACACACACACACACACACACATATATATATATATATATATATATATATATATATATATATATATATATATATGAATTGCTTGAAATAAGTAGATTTCAGTGGTTTAAGAGGCGTGTTTACAAACACACTTATTTTTCGAGTAAAATTGTTATTTATTTATTTTCGACTATTTTCTTTCCTCTTGATTTCCGAAGTGACACATTCATTTCCCTCTAGATCGACGCCATTCTCCAAATACCTAATCATTATTGTCAATAAACGATTCCACTGTGATTATCGCAAGAAGAAAAATAAAATAAAATAAAATAAAAAGAAGTGAAATTGGCAAATCTATTCGGGGAATAAAAATCCTGACCGATAAATTAAAGACAACTTTAAATATAAGAAAAAATATACTAAGAAATTTTCTGTTTCAAATCTTATTTTAATGGAGATTCGATGTCTGTCTACCTGTAACTGAAACTACGTCACTGCTTACGTAACAATAACCTTTAGTTTAACAATGAATATTCAATCTATAGTCAAAATTATTCATACATTTAATAATTCTCATTTATGAACTATGTCTCAATGAAAATTTGAGTTATATTTTTCCTAAAAAGAGCCTCTGTCATTAGTGGGTTTAGAATCCTGCAATGTGTTTTATATATCACTAAGAAATAAAGGTTTTTTTTATAATATATGGTGTGATTAGGGCCGGTTTATCTCAGTCGGTAGAGTGTTCGGCTGGGAACCACAAGGTTCCTATTTCAATACCGGCCATCGCCAACTCAGCGAATGAGTAGCACAGGGATATGTGCGGTAATGTAAGGAGTTGATGGTAGGTGTTACGCTCTACCTCAGATACTAACAACAGTCTCCTTGGTCTAGTGCTAGTGAAAAGGGTATAGACTCCCTCGCTGTCAAGCTGATACCAACTTTAGGCCACCCGAAGACTTTACTTAATTGGTTAATATGGTAATTAATGTGATAAATCAAAAACACCTTTAAATATTTAAAAAAATCTTATTATAATGGAGATACAGTGTCAGTCTGTAGTCTTTGAATATAAGAAAAAATATATTAAGAAAATATTTATTTGTTTCCGTTTCTTAGTTAAATGGCATATCAATCTTCATGGGTTATTTAATGCAAAATCCATCCTTGTATGCCAGTGGACTACACTGGCTGCTGACCGAAAACATAGGAACATATAGTCTTTCGTTCTGGTGTCAGATGTAAGAGGATAAACTACATCTAATGGGTAAGTTTAAATTTCGGAGCTTTGGGAGAGTGTCGAGTACCCTTTCATCGCAATTACTCCTTTGAACCTAAGTGCTAGTACCTGTTAGGGTCCAACCTCTCCGCAAGAATAGGATCTAACATAAAGTCAAACTTTAAGCAGAATTCATCAAGATTGAATTCAGATTTTTCTTCTAGGCCGGTTTCAAGGTTAAACAGCCCAGTCTGCCCGACTATTTACCTACAGCTGGAAGGAGTGTGGGTTTATACCTTTTAGCTTTCAAAGTTTCAGCTTCTGGATGGTCAAATTAATCGCGTGGTCCCAGGAGGCTAGCACTTTGCCTCCATCTTCAAGTAGAAAAAAGATACATAAAGAGAAGTGTAATTGGTAAATCCATCCAGGGAATATAAATCCTGACCGATAAATTAAAAACAACTTTAAATATAAGAAAAATCTTATTATATTGGAGATTCGGTTTCTCTCTATTTGCCTGTAATCATAAAAACATCCCTACTTACGTCACAATACCCTCAAGTTTATCAATAAATATAGTCAAAAATATTATGTGTCTTATATATCTCTAAGAAATAAAGGTTTACATAAGATATGGTGTGGTTAATTTGCTTATTGGTTTTCACACACCCGGGTTTAATAAATGATTATTTGCTATTATTGATCAAAGCAATAAGCCTTGTACAATAAGCACAAGTAAAGAAACAAGTTAGACGTAGACGAACATGACCAGAATAGAAAGAGAAGAAGAAGAGAAGATCCAACATGGCGACTAGACGAAGAACAACCAAGTAAGTTATCTATCTGTCTTTCACTCTCTCTATCTTGGTCAAC
>CM042167.1:32918631-32921131 GCA_023376005.1 Doryteuthis pealeii
TTGTACAAGTAACTATGAAGATGGGGACAATAGTCCGAATAACGCAGATAATACTAAATTTTGGCCTTTTTCCTTATTATAAGCATATAAAATTCTAATGCTCAATGATATCTCTTGTTACGATCCACATGGCCATTTCAGGGCTCTAGCTGTATGCAGTTTTATTATTTGTGGCATGAAATAGAAATTATATATCAGTTTTAATCCTTTACTGTTAATCTGTCCTCAAAGTAGAAAGTTATATCAGTGGTGATCCTCTCTTAAGATACAAAGATGTATTAGATACAATCATTGTCTGTTGATCTGTCTTCGAAATAGAAAATTGTATTTGAGTTGATCTTGTTAGTAATTCCTTTAAGCTGTTCTTCCAGTGAGTAATTTTAGGACAATTTATCAACGCCGTTGAATTGTAAATTGAATACATTTATGGGCGTTTGTGATTAGTCAATTCAGTTCATCCTGTCTTGGAACAGTTTAGGAATATAAATTGCGGTCTTTCGCACATCTAATTCCATAAAATAATCCAAATCTGAGTTATAATAAACGTTTCATGGATGCTCAGTGTGGATCTTGCAGACGTGGAGCAGATAACGGATACTCGATCAGTTTAGAAAAAGTGATCTACAATGGTTGGAAAGCATTTGAAATACGGGGAATCGAACTCTTCCTCTTGAAACATGTACTTCTGAAGAAGATTGCCTTGACCCTATTGCACTTGAGGCAAACATCCAACCCTTTTTATATGTGCAAGAAGGCGGAGACTGAGGGTCTTAGTATCCTGTGTATGACCTTAAACTGCATCAATTGGTATAGTTTCAGTTCTGGAGGTTTGGGGAGTGTGGAGTACCCCTTCATCGCCAATACTCCCAGAAGTAATGACCCGGAGTGGTACTTCCTGTTAAGGTCCCATTTAATATAGATAAATGTGTTAAGAAATTGTGTACCTAAAATTATTCGGTATTCCCATATTTGCACTGCATCTTGGACAATTTGGACGTTGCCATTTTTAACTAGAGGGTGTTGCAGGATGATAACGGATGGAAGATTTAGGAACAAGTGTATTAGTATATAGATCAAGAAGATTATTGTAAAAACATAGAAATACTAGCCTGAACATTTAGTGCCACCTGCTGTAGGTTTGTAACTCCACGACCGGGCTTCCTAATCATATGAGATCTCATGTCAGCAAACAATAGCAGGGTGGTTTTACACAGGTCTTTTCACAGCAACCTACTGGTAATTTATGTCAATTCTGTGACAAAGTATGTGAGTCTGCAATAGGTCGAAGAGATCATATGAGAGAATACAGAATTGTGTCGTCGCATATGCAATAGGGCTTGCAAGAGTGAATTTGGTCTGACGGATTTCATGCGTTTCCATGGGTATGTTTTATAGCTTCAAAGAAGTAACAAACACTATATATATATATATATATATATATATATATATATATATATATATATAATATTGTTGGCATCCTTCCGTCTACTAAACTAAAGACGAATCCGTAGAGTCCGCTTTTTTGTTTTTTTAATTTTTTATCTGCAACTGCGTGAGACCAAATTTTGAATGGCAATCTATGGTGCAGTGACTGCAAACAAACAGTAATGATCGCTGGATTTGCTGTTGTCTCTCCTTTCTTCTGTCTCTCTTTTCTGTGGCGGCTTCTTTCCTCCCATTTTGACTCCTTTTCGTCCTTTATTGAAGAGGAGTCGCCAGGTATCTGGGTCTTCTGCACAAGCCCCCGATTGGTATTGATGTGGCATGTCTTCATCCCCTTCTTGCTGACATTTTTAAAGATCAGGCGTGGTTTCCCTACCGGTCGGGTACCTTCTACTAATTCGCCATATAGTAGGTCTTTAAGGATTCGACCTTTGTCCTTCCCCCTTGACATGACCAAGCCAGCGTAGGCGCCTCTCGCAGATGATGACGGATATATATATATGAGGAAAAGGGGGTTGGAATGAGGTAAAATATAAGGTATGAAAGAAATCAGATGGGAAGAGAGTTGAGATACAAATGAATGGTGAGAAATACAGGATAGGGGAGGGGAGTATCCTTTCTTGGTGAGAGATTTGCGTAGAGGGAGTAGCAAATGGGAGTAATAAAAGGGGGGTGGTTAGTTGCCCATAAAATCAAAATCAAACCTGTTTGTTAGTATACGGTCAAGTAGGTCATCAACTCTCTTCACATCTAATTTCCTTCTCATCTTCCCCAAAGATGTCCCCTATAACCAATCAAATCTTCTCCTCGTCATAAAACTTACCCACCTACATACTTCCCCCTTTTATAAAACACTTGTATGATCTGAATAATTCAATAAAAGTTGATGAAACCGGGTTCAATACCCCTACGAAATATGCTACACATTTTGTCTGAGTTTTGTTCTTTCATTCTTTTATATTTTACCTCATATATATATATATATATATATATATATATATATATATCTTGTTGTTTAAGCTCTCTATGGTAACATTTGACTGTCGCTCGCGAGTTA
>CM042167.1:32926131-32929886 GCA_023376005.1 Doryteuthis pealeii
TATTTCCCATTGAAGTCGGATGTCGGGGATTTATTACCAACTCAACCTCGGCATAAACTTAGACTTTCTCCACCAGACAAAGGAAATACTTAAAAAAGATTCAGGAGAAAGCTCTAACCGCATCAGCGTGGATATGGCAGTCCTATATTGTGACATCAAACCGACAAAGTGAGATACTGCTGGGGCGCTCTGGGTTAGTGGTAATGATGCTTCGGCCCCGAAACCATGCCTGAACCCAGAGTCATCATCTGATGAAGGCTTTGTTGGTTGCAATGCTACTGTGTAAATAGCAGTTATTGTATGAAGATTATTATTGCCGTAAACGAATCATATAAAGTATCTTCGCCGTTTTTCAATATTTTCAAGATAAATAAATTACTCTATCACTTGATTGGAGCTGCACAAGAATGCTGCGAGTGATCATGAACAAGACGTGGAAACAACACCCTACGAGGAAACAGCTGTACGGAAACCTGCCACATATCACCCAAACCATCCGAGTAAGACGGACACTGCTGGAGAAGCAAGGACGAACTCATAAGCGACGTCCTCCTGTGGAAGCCAGCACTTGGACAAGCCAGTGTGGGCCGACGAGCAAAGACGTATATTGATCAGCTCTGTGCGGATACAGAATGCTACATAGAGGACCTCCCGAGAATGATGATCGATAGGGACGGATGGAGAGAGATTGTCATGGATATCCGCGCTGACAGCGGGACATGATGATGATGATGATGATCACTTGAGCTAGACTTGAAAGTGTTATTTATTTCCAGTAGAATTTTCATTGAGCGTTCATTGGTAAGAGAGATATACACAGAGGGTTTTTGTTTAAAATAAAAGCTAAACTAGTACCGGTGTTGTATACTCTTCTTTTTACTTACTTTTATTTTTTCTTCAGTTCATCTTTTCTATCTTACGTTCTTCTTCCAGCGTCTGGACCTAGTCTTGGGGACTTCGTGTCTGGTCTTCTAGGTCAGTCTTGTTACCAAGACATTCACCAACCGCAAAACCGTGTTATTTTCGTAAGCTTTTATTTACTTAACTAAACATTTCATGTAACTAACATAACGCGCGTATGCAGTGCGCTCCAGTTAAGGCAGTACATCTTCTCTGCCTGACGTCCAAACTGAAACTGAGGACCCAACCAGGTCCCACGTGACTTCACGTATTTCGCGGGCTTTCTGTAATATTCCATAGAAAGTCCCGCCCGTGATATGAAAAGGGGCCATCCCTTCAGAAATACAGGGAGTTGACAATAATCTTATGCAACCACATAGATTATGTAACACCGGCGGCCACAGACAGTCGATGCAGACAGTAGGAAAGCCCTCTTTCTGACGACGAGTGACCGCTGGGCTTCAAGGTCCGTAGTAAGATTTGACATGGGTCAACAAGGGCAACCCAAGCCGTAAAATCTAACCAATCAACCAACATGTTTCAGAAGACCTTTTTGACTGACCACTGCGCTCGGAACTTTTTTCCTTGCCGGAGAGTCGGATGGTATCTATTCGATGGACTGACTTCTCGACTCAGTCTCGTTTTAGTAAACCCGTTTTTAGTTCATGTGTAAACATTTTTTTTAATAAAACATGCTTCTCCATACACTTTTTTAACTTATTCATTTGTTAATGTCATTTATTCTTACTAGCAAATATATGCACCCTCCGGGTGCAAGTATTTAAGTTTTAATGTAATAAAATATTGTATTAAATTAGAAAGGCTAATGAAACTAAATAAGAATACAGATAAAAAGATTTGAAACAGAGGGAGTATAATAAATGATTTGAAACAGAGGGAGTATAATAAAAAATGGAACAACTGAAACTTACTCTTCCATCACTCTCGTCTTTCATTGTTATTTTTTCTAATTTAAGTATTTAGTTATAAGAGGAAGTTAAGAATAAAAGGACAGTTATTTTTTCTTGTTAATGGATTTCATTTAAGATTCATTGAAGAGATTTTTGCTTATATTCATTAAAATAAAACCAAACATTTAGAAATCAATAATACTAAGCACATATTTATTAAATTCGATTTTTTAATATTAATATGCAAATTAGCCTTCCCGTTCACACTGTAAACCGCTATTTTGTTGTATATATAAATATAATTGCACGTTATCAGTACGTAGACATAGTTAACAGTATTAATAATGTAAAACAATTTTATTAATAACTGAGGTTTAGATAAAAATAAAATCATGGAGAATGTGATGTAAATAATTAAGGGAATTGTGACTTGAGTAGTTATATAGTTTCGGTTACAGACAGAAAAACACACAATCTCCATTATAATACGATTTTGTGTCATCTTCCTTTCTTCCTTTTAATTTTGTTTCATAATTCATTCTATTTTCTTTATATTCTTTTCCTCCTTTTTTTCTTCATTCATTTCTTCTCAAGAATTTATTTTTCTTTTATTCATTATTTGGTTGTTCTTAGTGAAGACTTTCTTTTTGTTTTTTCTTTCATTCTTCGTTTTCTTTTCTTTTAACTTTCTAATATTTTTTCTTTCATTCATTATTTCAAATTTTCTTTTTCGGGAAATTTCATTTGTTTTTTTCTTTCCTTTTAACTCTCAATTTTGTTTGAATTTTCTTTTCTTTTTTCTTCTTTTTTGTTAATTTTTAGTTTCTTTCTTTGATTTTCCTTTCTTTTTGTTCTTTTTATTATTATCCTTTATTTCATAATTAGTTGATGAATTTGAACGACATGTCAGCCCGTCTGAGGTTATTTTATACCTTAATGATAAAGAATAATATTCGTAATACGTCTATATTCTAAAAATGTTATATTATTTTTTCAGCCCCCCCCCCCCAAAAAAAATATTGATGAGACATCTCTGTTCAAGTTTGGATCTTTTTATTTATATTCCACCATTTTGAATAGCCTTAAACCAAATATTTTCGCAGGATGAAAATAACTTTTGCCATGAACCAATTTCAAACAATGCAGTGTTTTTATTTATAGAATAGACATTCTAAAAAAATATCTGGCTTTGGAAAAGAATCCCCCGTATTTATTGAATGAATCACATATAAAAGACACATGAATATATTTCTCTGATCAGAGGAAGAGGGTCTGCGATTGTTATTTAGATCCAAAGCCGAGCACTGAAGCACTGCAGTGATCCGTATCACTCCGTTTTGAATGGAACATTTGATCCTTGGCGCTGAGCCATTGAACGCTGAGCCGCAGTTCTGGGAAAAAGGAGCGGCTATTTGATGGAACGTTGCAAATGCAACAGATCCTATGATCCTATAAGGAAGCTCGGATCCCTACAAGAATAATCCTAGTATGTTTATATTCCCCCCTCTCTCTCTCTCTATATATATATATATATATGTGTGTGTGTGTATGTGTGTGTGTGTGAGTGTGTGTGTATTCATTATAATGTACAATACATGCAAAGTCCAATTGTTACGATTTGTTTCAAAGTAGCATGTGAGCCACATGAAACCAATGGTAACAATCGCACCTTAAATTCATTGTACACTATAAATAAATGACTCTTACATCGAGGAACTTTTTCAATTCTCCAATACTAGAAAAAGAACTACCAATATATATATATATATATATATATATATATATATATATATATATATATATATATATATATATATATATATAAGCTATTGGAGAAGATAAAATAGGTATCTTACCTCTGTGATGTTTCTAATGAGAAAAGATTTTAATTTTTTTTTATAGTCTGGTCCACATCATCGGGGGAAATTGCAACAATTGTAATAC
>CM042167.1:32929986-32937486 GCA_023376005.1 Doryteuthis pealeii
CAAAAACCAAGAACTTGTGATATTTAATGTTGTATATATATTACTTTGTCATTAACTGTATTATTTTTTAAGTTTCCTCCCGGACATACACATGCACACAACTGTCTTTATGTATAACTAAAGAAGCAACGTACCCGGCGTCGCCTGGGTATAGGAGGGACTTTTTAAAGTTAATCCTGTAGATTCATTAATTATTAATCGTGAGTTGAATCCTCGAGAATGCCGATTAAAAATCCTTATTGTAAAAAAGCCACTCTACAAAGAAACGTTTTAATATTTAATATATAAAAATATTTAAACTCCAAAAAAATTCCTAATATATCATTTTAATTTTTTTTTTAAGTGTCTTCACTAATATAAATCAAAACCTTCATAATTTTTTGCTCAAAAACAGAACTTGTGATATTTAATGTGTATATATATTTACTTTGTCATTAATTGTATTATTTTTAAGTTTCCTCCGGACATACACATACACACAACTGTCCTTTATATATTGTATAGATTTCCCTTACAACGGTCATATTTAAAAAACATTTTGTTCGTTACATAATATACAGGCTCTGATGATGATCTTTATTACGGATTGAAATATTGCAATAATAGCCAATAAAAACAACATTAATTAATAACATCTGTGATGTTTTTTCTAATTCTTTCTCTAATATATGCTCTATAGTTGTGGAGGTTTTCGATGTGTAATGGTTATGCGTATTTGTATATGAACAAGATTTAATTTTGCTTTCCCAAATCGTTAACAGTTAATGTAATAAATATTTATCTGTGTATTCCTTCATACAAATGTTTAAAAATGATTAATTACCAGTCCGCGACACCATTGAGACGTATTTTGTTCTTTAACTCAGTAAATTCTCACTGCTTGCTTAGACACATTTTATCGTTGAATAGAGATCGTAGTAATCTTTCATTTTACACATAAAAGTATTTTTCTCTCTCTCCACTCGTCAATGTTATATTCAGCTCTCAGTAACATCAAAGCCTTGTTTTTAAAAATCGACCTCTATGATATCACGAACTGTAAATAATCATTAGGACAGTTTGGGTTGGTTGGTTGGTTGGTTGGTTGGTTGGTTAAATTTACAGCATGTCAACCTGTTACGTAGTAATATACACTAGTTGGGTACATACACAAATATTGGTGTAATGGACTCATTGCCGCCGAGTTCAAATCCTGGCGTGGTAACTGCATTTCACTTGCGCTAATACTCTTGGGAAAGGTATGAATCTACTCTCCCTCCAGCTATGGTTAAATATCAGGGCAGACTGGCTTTTTAACCTTGGTTATGCACCGGTCTAGGAGAAGGAAAACTCTGAATTCAACCTGTTGAACTCCGCTTAAGAAATTGACCTTGTGTCGCATCCTGCTCGTACGGACGGTTGCTAAATATATATACACACAAATTATATATTAGAGAGAGAGAGAGAGAGAGAGAGAGAGAGAGAGAGAGAGAGAGAGAGAGAGAGAGAGAGAGAGAGGGGGGAGAGAGATATCAGAAGCATCATAGAGATATAGACAGATACACCTCCTGTCTCTCTTTTTTTTAATTAATTTGCTTCTTTCATCTTTACAATTTATCTACATTTTCCTCTGTCTTGCTTTTTCTCAAACCTCTCTCTTTCTCTTTCTCTTTCTTTCTGTCATTCTATCTTTCCTTTACACACTCTCTGTCTCTGTCTCTCTCTTTCTGTCTCTGTCTCTCTGTTGCTCTCTGTCTGTCTGTCTCTCTGTCTGTTTGTCTGTCTCTCTCTCTCTCGTTTTTTAATCTTTACTTCTCATTCTATCATTTTCAATCTTTCTCCCAATCGTTGAAGTCAATATTTCATCTCCCTCTCCCCCTCTCTCTTTCTCTCCTCCTCCTCTCCTCCCTCTCTCTTCTCTCTCTCTCACCCTCTCTGAGTATCTGTCTGTCCCCCCTCTCCTCTATATCTGATATTACTTTCTTATTATTCATTCCAGTCGCAATGTTGGATCTCTACTTCTCTTTCTATTTCGGTTATGATCGTCTAGTCTGGTTTATCTTGTTGGTTCTCTAACTTAAGGGCATGCGTTAAAGTCATGCAAACAACTGATCAACAAGACCTGTGCCTTTTTAAAGTTTTTATTGCCCTTTTGTAACTCAACGGGCGAAACTGACAGGGGGATGGAACACGTCTGTTACATCCAACACCTGCTGAAACCTAACTACTTCTTACGTGTCTGCGGGTTTCCCGTCTCTGAGTCAAAGTTTCCAAACGATCTGTAATTTCCATTTGGACTCTTTTATTCTCGCTACACGGTGTTGTCAATAATCTATTCTACCACATAATCTTTGCTACCACAGTTAACTCATATTACGTTGGATTGCGTTGTTATTGTAACCAGTCACCGATGTCTACTAAAATAATATTGTGGTCAGAAATAATAATATTGGTCGACGGAGTGGCCTATTTTCTGTTCAGCCGGACAGTGAAGGTATTATCCCTTTTTGTAAGAGCTAGATCTGGAGAGTTTTTGTTTGATGTCCACACCTTTGTTCTCGGTATCTTAAGGTATGTGGATTATTTGTAAATTTTATATAATGGAGATTGTGTGTTTTTGTATCTGTAACCGAAACTATATTACTACTCAAGTCACAATTCCCTTAAGTTATTGATATCACATTCTCAATGATTATTATTTTTATTTTAACCTCATTATTGATAAAATTGTTTTACATTACTTACACTGTTGACCATATCTACATACTAATAACATGCAATTGTATTTATATATACACCAAATAGAGGTTTCCAGTATGAATGGGAAGGCTAATTTGCATATTGATCTTTAAAAATTGATTTTAATAAATATATGCTTAGTATTATTGATTTCTAATTGTTTGGTTTTATCTTATTGAATATGAGCAAAAATCTCTTCAATAAATCTTAAAAGAAATCCCTTAACAAGAAGAAATAACCTGTAATATTATTCTTTTACTCTATTTTTAACTAAACAGTTTAATTAGGAACATTTACCAATGAAGACGGGAGTAACGGAAAATGAAGGAAAAGAGTTAGTTTCAAAGTTGTTCTATTTTTCAATCATAACCCCTCTGTTCAAAATCTTTTTATCTACATTCTTATTCAGTTTCATTAGCCTTTCTAATTTAATATCATATTTTATTATAACATTTACTAAAATACTTGCACCCGGAGGGTGCATATATTTGCTAGTAAATGTAATTAAGCATTGTATTGTCTGGATATTTTATGCCGAAGTCAGTCTTTTATTCATTCTTGATGGGTATTCGAAAAATGATTTTCAAATTTATTTTTAAACACGTTTTTCCAAACTCATTATTTTCTATTTAACCCATAGATCTTTCGTGTGAAAGTGGACCCGGGAGTAATGGCGATGAATGAGTACTCCACTCTCCTCAGAGCTCACGATTAGAAACGACACCATTAGATGCAGTTTAACGTCATACGCAGTACAATAAGACCCTCAGCCACCTCTTTCTAGTACATATATAATAAAAGGAAAAAGTAGGAAGCGCGTGGTGCGATGGTTAAAGTCATGGAAATGGACTCGTCGCCCCGAGTTCAAATCCTGGATGTGATAATTGTATTTAACTTTGCGCTAATACCCTTGGGAAAGGTATGAATCCCACTCTCCCTCCAGATATGGATAAATAGTAGAGTAGACTGGGTTCTTTAACCTTAGTTAGGCAACCAGTCTATGAGAAGGAAAACTCTGAATTCAAACCTGTTGAAATCCGCTTAAGAAATTGACCTTGTGTCACATCCTGCTCGTGCGGAGGGGCTGGTAAATATATATATGATAAAAGGGTTGGGGGTTTGCCATAAAGATAATTTGGTTGGGACAATCATATAGGTTTTAAGGCTTGATGTGACCTTGAAGTAAGGGTCAAAGTTGAATCTTGCATGTCATGGACTGCTCAGCCACCAGGATTACGTCATTAAGCATCACGGGTCATCAGCCACGGCCAATAGGTGGCTCCATTGGGGTATTTTACCCTTTTGTAGTTAGTGTATACTACATTTACAACCGACAGGACGGAATTTCAACCATAATAACCAATCGAATAGATTTTGTCCCTAATCTATAATCACCCTGGACGAGATTATGGGGAACGAGTTGACTTAGGTGATTGTAAACGGAAAGTTTGACGATACATTTTGAAACGGTTAAAGGTCGCTGGGATATATGTGTAAGGTTCCATAGCGCAACTGCAAATATATATATTTAGCAACACCTCTGCACGAGCAGGATGTGACACAAGGTCAATTTCCTAAGCGGAGTTCAACAGGTTTGAATTCAGAGTTTTCCATCTCTTAGACCGGTTGCCTAACACGATTAAAGAGCTCAATCTGTCCTGTTATTTATCCATAGCTAGAGGGAGAGTAGGATCCATACCTTTCTCAAGTGTATTAGCGCTAAGTAAAATACAATTAGCCCATCTAGGACTTGAACTCGGGGCGACAGGTCCATTTCCCATGATTTTAAACATTACGCCACGCGCTTCCTAAACTTCAACTATATAAGATGTTTTTCGTTAAAAGGTTATCATTAGTTGATTTGTTCGTTGGATTATATGGCATGCCGAACCTTGTTGGGTTATTTTATGCCGAAAACGTTCTATTAATCCTTGACTGTATTACATTTTTTCAACACAATTCTAAACACATTTTAACTATTTTTTTCTATTTAACCCATAGATGAGACCCTAACAAGTACTACCACTCCGGGTTAGAGTGGACCTGGTCGTAATGGCGATGAAGGGGTACTTCGTATTTACCAGAGCCCGTCTACTTTAGTAAGAGCAAAATGGATTGTTGTATGTCATGGACTGCTCGGCCAACATGATTCCTTCCTTAAGCATCACGGGTCCCCACGCACGGCCAACAGGTAGACCCATTAGGGGTGATTTTCCCCTCTGCAGAGGCGCAATCGGCGGGGCGGCAAACATAATGGAAATAACAATGGAAACAACAATATGTATTCTAGGTCCCATAGCGCAATCGAAAAACTATATAGGATGTTTTTGGTTATTATTAAAAGGTTATATACATTTGAACACACATCATATGTGGTAAAAATAAATAAATAAGCGAACAAACAAAGCCAAAAGCTAAGCAAGGAAACATGTGAAAGACATTTAAAACTTATGTACAGGCAGTGCGAGATATTTGAACGTCTGGATATAGAACTGAAGTCTCAGGTGTGCCGAAAATCTTTTAGTACAGGTGCGTAATTGAGATGAACTATCTCAGGCCGACCCACTCGGAGATGTCAACACCTGCTTCGTGAGGCAAGGGCGGGAGGTTCGGTGGGTGAGGTAAGGGTATTCTCAAAGAGGAAGAAAATTAGGTTAGTTTCCCTGGGTAGTCGAGGATACAGCAGCAACTATTATACGCACACATACACATACACATACGCACACATCCATCTAAATACACAAAAAGTACACACAGAGATATACTCATGCGTGTGTATACACACGCATACATACATACATACATACATACACTCATCCGCATGTGTGTGATGCCCGTTCAAGTTGACACATACGTACGTAAAATATACACGTTTTTAGCTTTTTAAACTACACACCTTAAGACGAACCTAGACGCAACAAGAAATATGTACAAGTAGATAAAATAAAGTAAAGTAAAGTCGTCGGGGCGGCCTAAAGTCGGTATCAGACAGTCAGCGAGGGAGTCTATCCCCTTTTTACTAGCGCTAGACCAAGGAGATTGTTTTTATGCATCTGAGGTGGAGCGCCACAGCTAACATCAGCTCCTTACTTTACAGCACAGATCCCTGTGCTACTCATACGCTGAGTTGGCGAGGACCGGTATCGAACTAGGAACCTTGTGGTTTCTAGCCGAACGCTCTACCGACTGAGCTAACCCGGCCCCTTACTTACTTACCTTCACTTAATAAATAAGTTTAACTCAGTCGATAGAGTATTCGCCTTGGAACAAGTACACACAGAGATATATTCATGCATCGGCATACACGCATACGCGCATACATGCATATATACATACATACTTACACAGATACACACATCCGCCCGTGTGTGTTGGCTGTACAAGTTGACACATACGTACATAACATATACACGTACATATTTGCGTAATTTATGAGGAAGTGCATCCCGGTCTCCTGCCTCAAGAGTTGCTGCCCGGTGACTATTAAAATAACAACCCAGCTCAGTCTATGCAAAACTATCCATCTATCTATCTATCTCAATTTGTTCATATTTATCTATATTACTTTAAACACTAAGATTTTTTTTAATTCATGTTTGTTTAATGTCTTGTTTTTGGTTTAAATAAACAAGAATTACGACAAAAAAAGAAGCGACCCCCCTCCAATACATTTACTTGTCGAAAATATCTATCTATCTCCATTTGTTCATATCTATCTATATTATTTTGTTTGTTTATCTATCTATCTATCTATCTCAGTCTATTCCAAACTATATATCCATCTTCATATCTAAACAAGAATTAAGACAAATTACGATAAATAAACAAGAATTACGACGAGCTGGGGTTGTTATTTTGATAGTCACTGGGTAGTGGTTTTTGAGGCGGGAGACCGGGACGCACTTCCTCATAAATTACCCAGATTTTTAGCTTTTTAAACTACACATATTAACACGGACCTAGACGCAACTAGAAATATGTACAAGTAGATAAAATACCTTCACTTAATAGCAGTAACTAATATACACACACATACGCACACGTTCATCTAAAGACACAAAAAGTACACACACAGATATACTCATGCCTGGGCATACACACGCATAATGGCTGTCAACACGTGTTCGAGTAAGACCATTTCCTGTTATTTTTTATATCATCATAGTTGAGTGCCAGTAGCATTTGACACTCTATCCTTGGGTTTTCTCAGATGACTCACCAGGCCAGCCCTGGAGAGACATACTCTTCCACATGAACTACATGTTGGAACTTCTCCACTTTGAATGTTGCTGGGCTGACAACTACCCTTTCTAATAAAGTAAAGTAAGTAAAGTCGTCGGGGCGAACTAATGTCGGTATCAGTCATGCAGCGAGGGAGTCTATCCCCTTTTCAATAGCGCTAGACCAAGGAGATTATTTTAGTGTCTGGGGTGGAGCGCCACACCTACCATCAGCTACTTACTTCACCACACAGATCCCTGTGCTACTCATACGGTGAGTTGGCGTGGGCGGGTATCGAACTAGGAACCTTGTGGTTTCTAGCCGAACGCTCTACCGACTGAGCTAACCGGGCCCTAGCCCGCTTCAATTTTTGGTGTTTAATTTGGTTGGACCCAAATTCTTCTACAGACATGGGCATACATACATACATACACTATCTGGGTTAGTGGTAATGATGCTTCGGCCTCGAAACCATGTCTGAACCCAGAGTCATCATCTAATGACGGCTTTGTTGGTGGCAATATTACTGTGTAAATTGCAGTCATTGTATGAAGATGATTA
>CM042167.1:32939986-32974986 GCA_023376005.1 Doryteuthis pealeii
CGCCACACCTACCATCAGCTCCTTACTTTACCGCACAGATCCCTGTGCTACTCATACACTGAGTTAGCGAGGTCCGGTATCGAACTAGGAACCTTGTGGTTTCTAGCCGAAAGCTCTACCGACTGACCTAACCCGGCCCAAATGTTATTATCTTATTATTTTATTGACTTTTATTCTTAATTATTTATTTTCATCTCATTATTTTATTGTGTTTTATTATATCATAGATGTCATCCATCCTACTACAAAACATTCCCGAAAAAGGAATATGATGATGGAGGAACAATTTAACCAACATCATGGAGCAGTAAAACGCACATATGTACCAGGACAATGTAAACCCGCCCAACAGGGTGGGGGTCCAGTGGCTTCGGCCCTGGAACTTTACAAGTTAATAGCGTCGATCCCAGGGGGCCATCCCCCCAGGCAACACCTGCCCCCTCGATTTAAAGGGGCAGGGCTGGGTTTATTGTCCAGTGCCTGAGGCGCCCCCCTTGAGGGGGAATGCCGACGGGATCGACGCAATTTTTTCACCTGCCACTCCATGAGCTTCGGCTTGTGTGTGGTCCCACGTTAATAGGGACTTTGGGCCTGACCCGTCCAAGTGGGGTACGCGGTAAATATCATGTACCAGGACAATCTGTACTTTCAAAGGACTACCGCAATGGCAAAGAAAATGGATTCAAGGACGCATTGTACGTCGTTCTGGAAATGTCATATATGATGTAGATATAGAATCTACAGTTTAGGTTCGACATGCAACCCAATTACGATCTTCTCACCTTCCAGAGACTAAATCAAATTTCACCTTACCGCTAGATATCTTACTGGATACACTTTCGAACTGCCTCCACAGCGTTCCCAAGACATACCAAAGGATAATCCTAAGACACCAAATAAATGTGTACTTAGAAGATCATATAGATTTCGGAGAAAACCCTATCAACTACAAATAGATTCCCGAAACAAATCATATGAGCTAAAAGCTAAATAAGGGAGGTGTTAGGGAGAGTTATCTCCCCCTAACGATTTGAACCGGACTCTCTGAAGAGGAGGAGGGGAAATACTGAACCAGAACCAAATCAGAACCGAGTAGGTGACACACGTGTATCCTAACATCAAGCCAGAACTCTAATCCAAAACCATCCACTGTATTCCCTGTCAGTGTAAATAAATAAAACAAATATTGTTATTGTTAACATATTCTCTGTTTTATTATCATTTATGTATATCCTACATCTCAGGATACAACAGTTTTTAACATGCTTACCTGTTACTTCTGTTTCTTTTATTTATTATTCGATGCTCACGAAGCCACAATAACTCAAATCAGCTAAGTAGGAGAGGCAGTAGTATCATATGAATGGTTGGTTGGTTGGTTGACATTCTTCCGTCTACTAAAACTACTGCCTCCTTCACTCTCTCTGTCTCACTCTCACCTTCTTTAATTCCCCCTCTCTCTCTCTATCTTACCCTATTCTTTACGACTATATCCTATTACCCGAGATCAAGCCCTTCACGAATTGATTGAATTATGACAAACTTCAGATCTAATCAAATATATGAAGAAATTAATTAGTGATGAATTTGTATTCAAGCATCGATAACGTGTGGTCTATTGGATGAAAGTAATATTCAGTGGTACATCACGAATCTATATTGATCAAGACCCTGATGGTAAATGTTTTCTGGTGCCGATTAAATGAAACATACATTTTGTCGGGTAATCTCAATTGTTGCATAATACCGGGTCAATATCAATTGGACGCCTGGAATAACGCATATATAGGATGAGTTTGAACTGAAAATCATCTTAAGTTTGCAGGTTCAATCCTGACTACGGGAAAAATAGCATAGAATACTTAACACAGCTTAACACTTGTGCCCGGTCATGGTTAATGGAATGATAACATTCCACCGCAAATAATTAAATAAAGTCCATGTTTCAAAGTTGCGTGAAGGCTTCCGATTACGACATGAAAGTACCGAGAAGTTTTTATAATAATAAAGATGAGGAAAACAGTCAGAAAAATTTGAATAATATCTACAGACCCTTATAGTCTTATATCTTCTTAGTTCATTTACTGCTAAAAAAAAAAAAAGGTTAACGACCTCTAAATGTTCTAATATCATAATTCTTTTTCCAGCGATAATATATAAACTGAATATTTTTACAAGGCCAATATTGATTATTTGATTTTCAATGAGAGTTGCCAACCTGAAGAATTATTAGACCATATGACTTTTAGGCAGCCCTTTTTTGATTCGTTTCATCAGGACATTTTTTTCATTTACACTGTCAAAATCCGGTTGTTTGTTAACAGATGATTTTTAGAGCTTTTTAAATTAAAAAAAACCTAACCCTAACCTAAGCCTAACTCTAACCCCTAACAAACGACCGGATGTTGACGGTGTAAATAAAAATAATGTCCTGATGAAACGAGATCGAAAAAGGGGTGCCTATAGGTCATATGGTCCGAATTAGTGAAAAAGATAATAAAATGATTACTCATTATTTGCTTGACAGACCTCGTAAGACAAGTTGTTTAATGGCGATAATTTTCAGCTCCTTTATCTTCTTCTTCTTCTTCTTCTTCTTCTTCTTCTTCTTCTTAATTGTCTTCTTCTCTTCTTTACTACTTACTACTACTACTACTACTACTACTACTACTACTACTACTACTACTACTTTTTATTGTCTTCATCTTTTCTTCTGTTTTTAAGTGTCTTCTTCTTCATCAACTTCAACTATTCTATCTACTTTTTTATGTCTTCTTCTTCCTCTTCCTCTGCTTCTTCTACTACTACTACTACTACTACTACTACTAATGTAAATGTCTTCTTCTTCTCTTCTTCTTCTTCTTCTTCTCTTATTATTATTATTATTATTATTATTATTATTATTAACCCTCATACTGCTAATCGTTGTTGTTGCTGTTGTTGCTGTTGCTGTGGTTTTGGTTTTCTTTATTTCATGTCCCTTTCCACTCTCTGGAATATTAAATGGGGAAATATTTAACTGAATATTTTCAATAGGTTTAGAATGTCAGCAATGTTCAATCTCCTTGCCAACATGATAAATAATTAACCCCTTCCCCCCCCAAAAAAAAAACAACATCAAATCTTACTCATTATTTGCAAGACAGACATCGTAAGACAAGATGAAGATGTCTTATAGCGATGATTTTCCTCCTTTATACTGTTTTTTAATTGTTGGTTTCTTTTTTTTTTTTTTTTTTTTTTTCTGCTCCCTGAGAAATTAGACGGGGTGAATATTTAACTGAATATTTTTGATAGGTTAACAATGTTAACATTGATCAATTGAATTTTAATAAGGTTGCCAACCTGAAAAATGATTGAAGCCTTCCACTCTCCCCCCCCCCCCCAAAAAAAATCTGCGAGACAGACCTCGTATGACAAGTTGAAGATGTTTTATGATGATAATTTTCATGTCTCTTATATATTTTTCTCGCTCTCCAATAATATACAAGGAAATTGTTTACTAAATTTTTTTTTTATATGTTTACAAGGTCAACATTAACAATTTTATTTTTAAGAGCTGCTAACATGCAAAATAATTAACATCCCAGAAAAAAAAAAAAAACAACAACAAATTCTGACTCATTATAAGGTCAATATTTATTAATTGATTATCAATTATAGTTGCCAACCTGAAAAATAATTGAAAAAGAAAGCAACAAAAAAAAAAACAATCAAAATACACAATCTTACTCATTATTTGCAAGTAAGACAAGTTGAAGATGTTATTCATGTCATTTTCACTGTTTTTTTTTTTTTTTCTTTATGTTGCTTTTGTTTATTTTATATTCCTTTCCGCTGTCTATAATATTATAAACCTGTTAGGGTTCCATCTATGGGTTAAATAGAAAATGTATTATCCATTAAGAATTGATTTATTTCAAAACTTTATCGGCATTAAATGACCCACTGAGGTTGATATGCCGTAAAACAAAACAAAACAAAACCAAATATAATATTATAAGGGTAAATATTTAACTGGATATTTTTGGCACAGGTGAACATAGGTCAATTGAATTTTAATTAGGGTTGACAAGCTGAAACATAATTGAACACCACCCCCCGCCAAAAAAAACCAAACAACCTGGCTTATCATTTGCGAGACATTTTATTGTTGGCATTTTTCCGTCTATTGAAGACGATGGCGTAGTCCACTTTTTTTTTTATTTGAAACTGCGTGAGTGGCTCAACAGACCAATTTTTGAATGGCAATCTCTGGTGCACTTATTTCAAACAAACGGTGATGTTCACTGGAGATGCTGTTGTCTCTCCTTCCTTATGGATCTCTATTCTGTAGCCGCTTCTTTTCTCTCTTTTTCATTCCTTGTTGAGTTCAGTTCTAAATAAATTTGCAAGACATACCTCGTAAAAACGTTGCAGATGTTTTATAGCGATAATGTTCATGTATTTGATACTGTTTTATTTATATATTTATCTTATCAATTTCCCGCTCTCTGGAATAATATACGTGGAAATATTTAAGTGAATATTTTTGATAGGCTTACACCAGTGGTTCTCAACCGGGGTCCATATGGATCCCGGGGACCATATAACATTGTTTTAGACCCAGGCAAGTAAAATGTATTTAACTATAAAAATACAATGGGATTTTTAAACAACGAATGGCTATAGGGGTCTACCAGAGCAAAATAGGATTAAAAGCGGGTCAATAGGTAAAAAAAGGTTAGGAACCATTGGTCTACACAGTCAATGTTCATCATTTGATTTTTAATAAGCGTTCCCAACCTGCAAATTAAATCAGATAAAAAAAAATACACCAACAGATTCTGTCTCATTATAAGGTCAATATTGATTAATGGATTTTCAATTAGAGTTGCTATCCTGAAAAATATTTGAAAAAGAAAAAGAAACAAAACAAACAATCTGACTCATTATTTGCCTGACAGACCTCTTAAGACAAGTTGAATATGTTTTATGGTGATAATTTTCATGTCTTTTATACTGTCTTTTTTTTTCTTTTCTTTGTTTTTTTCTTTTTTTTCCGCTCTCCGGAATATTAGACAGGGAAATATTTACAAGATGTTGTCAGATGCCGTCAGAGTTGTCAACAGGTGGATGAGACGCGACCAGACAATGGGAGAAACGAGAGACAAATAAACAAACAAACGAGAAAAAAGAAAAGAAAAAGAAAACAAAAAAGAAAACAAAAGAAAAAAAGAAAAAGAGTAACAAGTATAGAAAATGTTGCAGCTGATGTCTGCTGGAAATCAATCGAGCAATAAAGAAAACATATTGTCGTCGTCTTTATAGAAATAGGAATAAACTCTTGCATTGCCATGTCAAACAGATAATATGTTAGGAAGAAAGAAAAAAAACAACAGATAATGAAAGTGAAAGTAGGATTTTTATGGTAATTATTTTGACATAAGCAAATGGTTTTGTTTCGAGATCTTTCGTGTTATACATTCATAAAGCTTGCATTGTTATCATTTAAACATACAAAAAACACAACCGAAAAAATATATACACGGGTTATATATATATATATATATATATATATATATATATATATATATATATATATATATATATATATATACATATTTAAATGTTGTGGATAAATCTATTTGGGATCATCTATATCCTTTGGACACAGAAAAACACACAACCGAATATATATATATATATATATATATATATATATATATATATATGTGTGTGTGTGTGTGTGTGTGTGTGTGTGTGTGTGTGTGTGTGTGTGTGTTAAACTATACTGACAATTCCTGCCGAAGGAGTTTTTGTTCGATTCTTTTTAACTGTATGGCCATCTTTTTAATAGTTGGGTGGAATTGGTGTAGTAATCAACCAACGGTTCTGTGACGAGCGCTTTCTGCACGTTTTCGTGCCATCATAAGTTGTGAAACTCATCCGACAAGAATTGTCAGTAGAGTCTAACAAAACATGTTTAAAAGAAAAAACACAGCCAAAATATACTTATATATATATATATATATATATATATATATATATAAATTTGTTGTCCCTCTTGCGTTCCCTATTGCGAAGATTCAACTCATTCAGTATTCGATGATATGCTAACACTTATATTTTACACATACATACAAATACACACACACACACACACCACACACACACACACATATATATATATATATATATATATATATGTGTGTGTGTGTGTATATATATATTATAAATATCTAATATATATATATATATATATATATATATATATATATATATATGCTGTCCTTCTTGTGGTCCCTATTGTGAAGTTTCAACACATTCAGTTTTCGATGATATGCTAACACTTATATTTTACACATGCAGACACACACACACACACACACACACACACACACATATATATATATATATATATATATATATATATATATATATATACATATATGTGTGTGTGTGCGTGTGTGTGTATAAATATCTACTACACACACATATATATATATATATATATATATATATATATATATATATATTTATTTTGTTGTCCATCTAGAGGTCCCTATTGCCTTGGGCTTGTTTTGGGAGTTTATCAAAGGTTATTTGTGTCTTTTTCATCCTGTATTATATTGTATCTATATTCGAATACCTGCTAAATCCCCCTTGTGAATATAAACAGAGGGAAAAGCGAATGACAACAACTGGATTAAGATTAAGCTCAAGATTAAACATACACGTAATATAACTGTTTTACAGTAAATGATCATAAATTTCAATAAGTTTGTTGTTTAAAAGTTCTTTGGTTTTTAATAGCATATCAAACCTTGTGGGCTATCTACTGTACATTCTTGTTGCTTAAAGGCTGTTTGGGGTTTAATGGCATATCAAACCTTGGGCTATCTACTGTACATTCTTGTTGCTTAAAGGCTGTTTGGAGTTTAATGGCATATCAAACCTTGTGGGCTATCTACTGTACATTCTTGTTGCTTAAAGGCTGTTTGGAGTTTAATGGCATATCAAACCTTGTGGCTATCTACTGTACATTCTTGTTGCTTAAAGGCTGTTTAGAGTTTAATGGCATATCAAACCTTGTGGGCTATCTACTGTACATTCTTGTTGCTTAAAGGCTGTTTGGTGTTTAATGGCATATCAAACCTTGTGGGATATCTACTGTACATTCTTTTTGCTTAAAGGCTGTTTGGTGTTTAATGCATATCAAACCTTGTGGGCTATCTACTGTACATTCGTGTTGCTTAAAGGCTGTTTGGATTTTAATGGCATATCAAACCTTGTGGGCTATCTACTGTACATTCTTGTTGCTTAAAGGCTGTTTGGAGTTTAATGGCATATCAAACCTTGTGGGCTATCTACTGTACATTCTTGTTGCTTAAAGGCTGTTTGGAGTTTAATGGCAATCAAACCTTGTGGGCTATCTACTGTACATTCTTGTTGCTTAAAGGCTGTTTGGGGTTTAATGGCAATCAAACCTTGTGGGCTATCTATTGTACATTCTTGTTGCTTAAAGGCTGTTTGGAGTTTAATGGCATATCAAACCTTGTGGGCTATCTACTGTACATTCTTGTGCTTAAAGGCTGTTTGGAGTTAATGGCATATCAAACTTTGGGCATTATTGTACATTCTTAAAGGCTGTTTGGAGTTTAATGGCATATCAAACCTTGTGGGCTATCTACTGTACATTCTTGTTGCTTAAAGGCTGTTTGGAGTTTAATGGCATATCAAACCTTGTGGCTATCTACTGTGTTGCTTAAAGGCTGTCAAACCTTGTGGCTATCTACTGTACATTCTTGTTGCTTAAAGGCTGTTTGGAGTTTAATGGCATATCAAACCTTGTGGGCTATCTATTGTACATTCTTGTTGCTTAAAGGCTGTTTGGTTTTTAATGCATATCAAACTTGTGGGATATCTATTGTACATTCTTGTTGCTTAAAGACTGTTTGGTGTTTAATGGCATATCAAACCTTGTGGGCTATCTACTGTACATTCTTGTTGCTTAAATGCTGTTTGGAGTTTAATGGCATATCAAACCTTGTGGGCTATCTACTGTACATTCTTGTTGCTTAAAGGCTGTTTGGAGTTTAATGGCATATCAAACCTTGTGGGATATCTACTGTAGATTCTTGTTGCTTACAAGCTGTTTGGAGTTTAATGGCATATCAAACCTTGTGGGCTATCTACTGTACATTCTTGTTGCTTAAAGGCTGTTTGGAGTTTAATGGCATATCAAACCTTGTGGGCTATCTACTGTACATTCTTGTTGCTTAAAGGCTGTTTGGAGTTTAATGGCATATCAAACCTTGTGGGATATCTACTGTAGATTCTTGTTGCTTACAAGCTGTTTGGAGTTTAATGGCATATCAAACCTTGTGGGATATCTACTGTACATTCTTGTTGCTTAAAGGCTGTTTGGTGTTTAATGGCATATCAAACCTTGTGGGATATCTATTGTACATTCTTGTTGCTTAAAGGCTGTTTGGAGTTTAATGTCATATCAAACCTTGTGGGCTATCTATTGTACATTCTTGTTGCTTAAAGGCTGTTTGGTGTTTAATGGCATATCAAACCTTGTGGGCTATCTACTGTACATTCTTGTTGCTTAAAGGCTGTTTGGAGTTTAATGGCATATAAACCTTGTGGGATATCTACTGTACATTCTTGTTGCTTAAAGGCTGTTTGGAGTGTAATGGCATATCAAACCTTGTGGGCTATCTATTGTACATTCTTGTTGCTTAAAGGCTGTTTGGTTTTAAATGGCATATCAAACCTTGTGGGATATCTATTGTACATTCTTGTTGCTTAAAGGCTGTTTGGTGTTTAATGGCATATCAAACCTTGTGGGCTATCTACTGTACATTCTTGTTGCTTAAATGCTGTTTGGAGTTTAATGGCATATCAAACCTTGTGGGCTATCTACTGTACATTCTTGTTGCTTAAAGGCTGTTTGGAGTTTAATGGCATATCAAACCTTGTGGGATATCTACTGTAGATTATTGTTGCTTACAAGCTGTTTGGAGTTTAATGGCATATCAAACCTTGTGGGCTATCTATTGTACATTCTTGTTGCTTAAAGGCTGTTTGGTTTTTAATGGCATATCAAACCTCGTGGGCTATCTACTGTACATTCTTGTTGCTTAAAGGCTGTTTGGAGTTTAATGGCATATCAAACCTTGTGGGATATCTACTGTACATTCTTGTTGCTTAAAGGCTGTTTGGAGTTTAATGGCATATCAAACCTTGTGGG
The DNA here is from genome assembly GCA_023376005.1 of Doryteuthis pealeii. Taxonomy (NCBI): domain Eukaryota; kingdom Metazoa; phylum Mollusca; class Cephalopoda; order Myopsida; family Loliginidae; genus Doryteuthis; species Doryteuthis pealeii. The sequence continues at coordinate 32,949,228 of CM042167.1, forward strand.
ATATCTACTGTAGATTCTTGTTGCTTACAAGCTGTTTGGAGTTTAATGGCATATCAAACCTTGTGGGATATCTACTGTACATTCTTGTTGCTTAAAGGCTGTTTGGTGTTTAATGGCATATCAAACCTTGTGGGATATCTATTGTACATTCTTGTTGCTTAAAGGCTGTTGGAGTTTAATGGCATATCAAACCTTGTGGGATATCTACTGTACATTCTTGTTGCTTAAAGGCTGTTTGGAGTTTAATGGCATATCAAACCTTGTGGGCTATCTACTGTACACTCTTGTTGCTTAAAGGCTGTTTGGGGTTTAATGGCATATCAAACCTTGTGCGATACCTACTGTACATTCTTGTTGTTTAAAAGTTGTTTGTTAAAGTACTCTATTTAACTAGTGTCAATACATCCAAATCTCGGAATACCATATGATCTGGTGAGAAATCACATTAAATGGAACAGAAGAAACAACTAATATAAGATATCCCTGCTCTGTTGAGTGGATGCCTGAACAATACCAGAGGGCATATGATTGAAAAACTGTCTATATATAACAACCAAGATGAGAAAAACAATTTGACTAAAAAATATTATAATATTTTATCTACATTCTATTTAGCGTCTCATTGGTTCTCAACCGGGGTCCATGTAGACTCCCGGGGACGATATACATGTTTGGGACCTAGGCAAGTAAAAATGTATTTAACTATAAAATCACAATGGAATTCTTAAACATCGAATGGTTATGGGAGGGTCCACCATAGTAAAATAGGTTTAAAAGGGGTCCAAGGGTAACAAAGGGTTGAAAACCATTGCTTTATTTGAATATATGAAACTTGGAGGACAGCGAGCTGCTTTAAAAAAATGAATTTCTTTTTATTATAGTCAGAAACGCACATATCCACATATCACAATATATATATATATATATATATATATATATATATATATATATATAGTGAATCCGACAGTATGTTGAAAAAAGAAATAAAGGCAAGAAAGTATAGAATGGATAAAATAGGACATTTTAATTAATTTTACTTACACGTGTTTCGGTCAGGAGTTTATCCAAGTGTATATTATTGAATCTAGTATCATTTTTAAATAACAAAAATACATTATTATTATTTCACTATTCATTATTTTTAAATAACAAAAAATATTATTATTATTTCATTTCATTTTGTTATTTAAAAATAATAATAGATTGAATAATGTACACATGGATAAACTCCTGATCGAAACACGTGTAAGTAAAATTAATAAGAATATTCTATTTTATCCATGCTATACTTTCTTTCCTTTCTTTCTCTTTTCAACATATATATATATATTATATATATATATATATGTGTGTGTGTGTGTGTGTGTGTGTATGTATGTATATATATATATATATGTGTGTGTGCGTGTGTATGTATGTATATATATAATATATATATATATATATATATATATATATATATATGTGTGTGTGTGTGTGTGTGTGTGTGTTGCAAGTGTTGTCTCTATCATGCTACACTCTGATTCCCAGCATGATACCAAGCATGGGACTTTTTATGTACCTGCTGCACAAAAGTGTACCGAACAGCTGGTGGTCTCAAGCTTCACATGAAAGTTCACAGTGATGCATATTCGACACCTGCTGACTCAGTCAACACAAATCGTTATGTGTGCCAGATATGTTGTAAATTATGCAAGACGTTGGCAGGATTGAAAAGTCATGAACGAGTTCACAAACGGCCAATGAATGAAGGAGTGACAAATGTGTTGCGATCAATATGTGTATGTGTGTGTCAGAGAGAGAGCGAGAGATAGAGATAGATAGAAAGTGTGTGAGAGAGAGAGAGAGAGAGAGAGAGAGAGAGAGAGAGAGAGAGAAGAGAGAGAGTATGTATGTGCGTTTGTGTGTTTGTGTATATGTGTGCGTGTGCGTGAGCGTATACATGTGTGTGTGCAAGCGTGAGTGTTTTCATATCGAGCTAGGCACTTTTTTAACTGTTTATTTAGTCTGCCAGTTTCTACTGATTTTTTTCTTCTTTAAATATTAACTCAGAATCGCAGTTGTTTTCCCACATTCCTCTGTATCCATTTTGTATTTTCATTTCTTCTTCTTCTTCTGTATCCGATCTTGTTTCTCTACCAAGCAAGCGAAGCGTTACAAAGCGCGACCACAAACCCCTTTGATCACAGATAAAAGGCAAAAGAGCTTTGTCTTTCTACACAGCTTTGTCTTTCTGGGATTTTTTTTGCTGCTTTATCTCTGTGTTTCTATTGTTATATCCTAATACAATTCTAATACCATTTGCAAAAAAAGAGGTTCTCTAAAAATGGCGGCTCTTGTGATATTCTGCTTGTTTCAAATTTTTTCATTGCTTTCCAAAAGTATTCTAAAAATGCCTCTGTGTCGTTTTATTTTTATTTACAGAATCTGAAAAAGATGTATCACTGCCAAGTCATACGTGTTAATACCACGTCTCTCTCTCTCTCTCTCTCTCTCTCTCTCTCTCTCTATATATATATATATATATATATATATATATATATATAGTAAATGAAGAAAAACTCTAAACTTGCTTCATTACAATAAATTTATTTCGGCATCTTCAGGTAATCACAAGAACATGACTAGATGCCGTAATACGGTTGAAATAAATTATTGTAATGAAGCAAGTTTAGAGTTTTTCTTCATTTACTAAATTTCTTGCTCTGTCCTGTTACTCACTGGTATTAGGCACATTGAGCTCTCCTTATGGTCTACCTGCATCAGCTTGGTTAAACCACACATGGAAAGACCCTAACTACGGAAAAAACTATATATATATATATATATATATATATATATATATATATATATATATATATGGTGTGTGTGTGTGTGTGTGTGAAAAGGAAGTGAATCCGACGGTATGTAGTATATTAAGAAAAATGAAAAAACACAGGTTTAAATGGGTTAAGTGGTGAATTTATTGGCCGACGCTGCAGTGTTTCGATCTATTAATTAGATCATCTTCAGGGCATAAGATAAGAAATTATTTATCACAGAATAACGAGAAAAGCGAGTGGTAATCCTTGTCATTCAGTCTGTTTAAAAATTTTTTGAGGTTTGAAAAAGGAGACTGTTTTGAAATGTCCCATACTCACGCCATGAAATAGAATATTTGATGTCATATTTCAAAACTGTTAGTAAATATATCTTATCCATTCAGCATTTTCTTTCCTTTAATTATTTTTCCTTTCATCACAAGTCTATAAATATAACCATGGATTTTATTCAACGAACTTTAATCTATTGAATGTTGCTCAAAATATCAATACCGGGAGTCATAAATTAAAGTGGTGGAAAAATATTTTGCAAAAGAAATGTAAGACAAAATTATTTTAGTAACAGGGTAGTAGATTCATGGAATAAACTACCATCATCTCTTATATAAAATTGACACCAAGGAACAACCAAAGGATCATACCCAACACTGAGAAACACCAAGGAGCAACTAACATTTTCAAAGACGATTCTGTATTTTCGAAAAATGCAAACTCATTAATGTATGTTGAAGAAGAGTTTAAAATCAACAATGTCAGCGTAATATTTAGTGCGAATGGTCGTGGAACGGAAGTTTTGTTACGAAGCCGGAAATACAAGAGAGTCGAGGATGGAGATGGTGAGGGGATGGAATTAACACGACGGCGGAAGTACTCGCTGCTGCGTTGTAAGATGCGTGGGAAGAATTTCGGTGGATGTTAAACCCTTGTTAATTTTTTGGGTAGTGCTTCCGGTCAGCTGGTCTTTCAGAAGGAAGAAAGAAAGAAAAAGAAAGAAATGATAAAGATAAGATAAAAGAAACGAGTAACGTGTGAAGAATGAAAATGAGGGGGAGGTGATTATGAAAGAAGAAGAAGAAGAAGAAGAAGAAGGAGCAGAAGAAGAAGAAGGAGGAGGAGGAGAAGGAGAAGAAGAAGGAGGAAGAGGAGAAGAAGAAGAAGAAGAAGAAGAAGAAGAAGAAGAAGAATGAGGAGGAGGAGGAGAAGAAGAAGGAGAAGAAGAAGAAGGAAGAGATGAAGAAGAAGAAGAAGAAGAAGAAGAAGAAGAAGAAGAAGAACAACAACAACAACAACAACAACAACAACAACAACAACAACAAGTAGAAGAAGCAGATGAACTAATATAGTAGGTCATTGGGATTAGCAAAATTTTAAAAAAGAAAGAAAGATAAGAAGAAAGAAAGATAGAAAAAAGAAAAAATACAACAAATACGAAAATAACTATGAAGAAAATGCAAACAAGTATATATAAATAAATAAATTGATTGAAACAAATAAATAAATATATATATGTGTGTGTATATATGAGTTTTTCATACCTACCGTAGCTGGTGGTTCACTGGAGGTTGAGTGACAGCAAGTCTCCTCAGGTCTCCAGGTCTCTTCTGAGTATCGTAGGCGATCCTAACAGTGCTGTAGTTCATTTTCACTCGATGGTCAGCCGAGACGGCAAAATCCACGAGATCACAGGTTCTCTTCTTCTTGTTAATCAATACTAGGTCCGGTCTCCTTGCCGGGCGTAGGTGATCCTTCTGTACCTCGAAGTCCCGGAGAAATTAATGCGCTTCGTTGTCTAGGACAATTATTATTATTATTATTATTATTATTATTATTATTATTATTATTATTATTATTATTTTAATTTTCTAAATGACTTTCTAATAAAAATCCATTAACTTAAAAAAAAATTTACATCGTGTCTAAATTAGCTGCCATACACTCTAAACCGTAAGCCAGCGACTAACTGTTACTATATTATCTTTAGACTAGTATATTTTACACAACTAATCCGAACGAAAGAGGCAAGTCAACTGTATTTCTTGTGTATTAGCCCTTTTGAATTCTTAGTTTCACTATTCTTTCATGTTTCATAAAAAATAGCTGTAAAACTTGTTATTCAAGTCATACACAGACACATGTTTCGGCGTTGCACTCCTACTCTGTGTGGCTAGACACAACAACTATCCCTAGCTAGGAGCAAACTCCGACTGACTACTTGCCACCCTGATTTCATAACCTCTCGGCCACTTTGACAGCTGCTGCAGCGGGCTGGTGATTGAACTATTAAATACATAGGTTTGTTTACATATTTTTACGATCACAGAGAGATCTCGTCTGCGAGAAAACAATGATTGCTTGTATATGCTTGGTAGTGAAAGTCAATTTAGAGAGCTCTACCGATTTCACGGGAGCATACACACACACACACACACACACACACACATATATATATATATATATTTATATATATGTGTGTGTGTGTGTGTGTGTGTGTGTGTGTGTATGTGTGTGTGTGCTTAATTGAAATCGTACCTAATTTTGAAAGTTAATTAATTAATAATTAGTTAATTAGACGGGCATACCTATTTAAATGTAAGGCTAAACAAATCGAGAAAAATCAATCTCTGTATGTACATTTCGGCCTATTAGGCCTCATCATCAGAGCTATAGATAGGAAGACCGCCTTGTGCTGATGAGGCCTAATAGCCCGAAATGTACATACAAAGATTGATTTTTCTCGATTTGTTTAGCCTTACATTTAAATAGGTATGCCCGCCTAATTAACTAATTACTAGTTAATTAACTTTCAAAATTAGGTACGATTTCAATTAAGCACACACACACACACACACACACACACACACACACACACACATATATATATATATATATATATATATATATATATATATGTATATGCTCCCGTGAATTCGGTAGAGCTCTCTAAATTGACTTTCACTACCAAGCATATATAAGCAATGATTGTTTTCTCGCAGACGGTTGTTTTTTTAGAAGCATTGTTGAATAAAGTATATACTATTATCTATATGTTTGCTTGAAGGCAATTACAATGCGTATATCGCATAAAATTCGATAATTATAGAAGATAATAATGACAAGTGAATCTCGGTAAATAATTATTCGGTGTGTAGAAATCGTTAGTATACATCGATTTCTGTCGGAGGGAAATCGTTAGTATACATCGCTGATGAGACTTAATAAAGTTGAAACAGTCTGTACGATTTTCTACACACCGAATAATTCTTTGCCGAAATTCACTTGTCATTATTATCTTCTATAATTATCAAATTTTATGCGATATACGCATTGTAATTGCCTTCAAGCAAAAATATAAATAATAATATATATATGTGGGTGTGTGTGTGTGTGTGTGTGTCTCCGTATATATATGTATGTTTGTGTGTATGTGCGTGCGTTTGGCGAGTCCATTAGTAGGCGTTTAGGTTTTACACATATAATCCAGTTTGTGTACCTTGACACTTCTGTCCAATTCAGGCTTATTCTATATATACAACGAGAGATAGTAATAAGGTCCAACAAAATATTACACAATCCATAAAAGGCAATTGTTTCCATAATAAACATTTATTCCATATTATTATTCCCCGTTCTTTACTCTGCCTCAAACTATGCACACACACATACACATACATACACTGAAACGCGTATATATATATATATATATATATATATATATATATATATATAGTTTCAGAAAAAAGTTTTTCCTCGCCTTTGTCTACAACTATAAACGCTCTGTATTTTAGGAAATATATTGAGCACTTTTGGGATCAACTACTAATGCTACTACACCGAAAACATGAGGATAGCATTTGAAGAATATATATATATATTATATATATATATATATATATATATATATATATATATACACTCACACACAAATATGTACACCTACATATATATAAATATATAAGTATATATATATGTGTGTGTGTGTAAATATACATTTGAATATATATATAAACACACATACACACACACACACACACACACACACACACACACATATATATTATATATATATATATATATATATATATAATATATATCCTGTTATTATTTCCTTTCTTTCACTTTTATTACAAACTTTAAATCTATATCTATATATCTATATATATATTGTGCGAGTATTTGTATATATATGATCAGGAAAACAACATCTCACACAGCTACACACACACAGCTACACACACACACACAAATTTATATATATATATCACACACATTTATATATATATATATATATATATATAATATATATATATATATATATATATACACTCACACACACAGACAGAGATAGAGACAGAGAGACAGACTGACACAACACACACATGTATGTGTATATATATTTATATATACCTGTATATATATATATATATATATATATAATATATTATATATATATATATATATATATATATATATATATATATATATATATATATATATATATTATAGGTTTGAAACGAATCTATGTTCTCTTTTCTGGACACTTTTCTAAATCAGAAAACTTCGATGAAGAACTAGCCTTGGACCCCAACAAAATGGAGAAACAAGTGTCAATTATCGACAATAGATTTCCTTTTTTTTCACTCGTTTGTTTGCCGCGTCAACTCAAGTGATATTGGATGATGGCGCATTTTTGGCTTGGTTTTTATATATTCATTTTCTCCTCATACTTTTCAGTAATAAGTATATAGATGGTTGACCCGGAAAAAAATGAACCCCCTGTTGAGATAGAAACGAATTATCTGTGCCAATATTAGTAGCGATAACGCGAAGTGCGCTCAAAAGAACAGAACCAAAAATAAATCAATACATAAAAATAGAACAAAAAAATCAGGGATATAGTTTTAACTCTTTCGGATTATCTATTTTATGCCTCCCCTCCGCTCCCCTTAGCACCTCTATCACTAACTTAATCGCCGTGACACTATGAAACGATAACAACAATAATAACGCGTCTATCACCCAAAATAACTGCAGTGGTTACTTGACTTACGAGTTTAGTTCGTTCCAATCGTACCTCAATTTGACACCCGCGCTGTCATCCGGGGCGTTAGAATGCACCGACTGCACCTCTGCAGAGGGTTAATACTCCCCCAATGGGACCACCTTTGGCTGTGGATTGCGACCCGTGATGCTTAAGGATAGAGCCCAGGTGGATGACCAGTTCATGACATGCAATACTCCACTTTGGCCCTATCTTGGGCTAGACGGGCGGTCGGAGAGGCCCCCTCCGATCAATCGGCCGGTCACGTCAAGCCCTAGCTCCTATATGATTTTCCCAACCCTATTGCCCTTATGGCAAGCCCCAACCCCTTTTTATCATATGGATGCTAGAAGGCGGTGGCTGCGGGTCTACATGTCCTGGGAATGACGTTAAACTCTATCTGATGGTGAGGTTCCAGTTTTGGAGGTTTGGGGAATGTGGAGCACCCCTTCATCACCATTGCTCCCATGTCCACTCTGACCCGGAGTGGTAGTACCTGTTAGGGTCCCATCTATGGGGTAAATAGAAAAAAGTATTTATAAAAAAATTGTATCATCCATTAAGAATTGATTTATTTCAAAACTTTGTCGGCATTAAATGACCCACTGAGGTTGATATGCCGTAAAACAAAACAAAACAAAAACAATCAATTTGACACCATGAAACGATAACAACAATAATAATGCGTCTATCAACAAAAATAACTTCAGAGGTTCCTTGACTTACGAGTTTAATTCGTTCCAATCGTACCTCTATTTCCTCGTATATCAAGTCAATTTTCGCCATAGAAATAAATTAAAATGCCATTAATCCGTCCCAGACTCACCAAAATACTATTTTTGTTAAACAGCATGGATCCTGATGGGTATGGTGGGGCTCTTGAGAGTCATCTTTGTAACATAATTCGTGTGTAACCAAGGAATTATGTATGTAAGTGTAGTTAAAATTCAAATAACGGAAGGGTAAATGGAAAATTACCCTTAACCGTTGGAAAATGTTATTGACGGCAGCTAACCTTCTCTGACTTTAATGCTGATTGGTTAAAGGAATGCGTGAGAACAGAAATTAATTTACTCAGATGCTGGTCGTTAGCTGAAAGAAGCAGACGTAAGGAAAGAAGAAAAGGGAATAGTACAACCCAGCCGGTGACCACCCCACTACCCCCGGTGATATAAAATGTATTAGAAAGTGAGAAGGTGAGAAATAATTTTCACAATATATATATTTATATATATATATATATATATATAATATATATATATTGTGATGTTAGGGTTCGAGTATATATATATATATATATATATATATATATATTATATATATATATATTCACTGGAGGCTGAGTGACAGCAAATCTCTTCAGGTCTCCAAGACGCTTCTGATTATTCTAGCTGATCTTAACAATGCTGTTGTTTGGATGGTTTCGATTCTTCTTTTGATTTCCAGTTTTTCCAGGCTCTTTTCTAAACCCTTGGGTACCGTTCCAAGTATTCTAATTACAATTGGTACGACTTTTACTTTCATATTACCAGTTTGTTTTAGCTCTCAGGTCAGTTCCAAGTTTTTGTTTATCTTTTCATTTTTGATTCGCCGGAGTGGCAAAGTCCACTAAATGATAGGTTTTCTTCGTTTTGTTAATCTATACATATATAAAGGGCGGTTGTGTGTATCTGCATGTCCGGAGGAAACTTCGTAAATAAAACAATTAACGAGAATATATATATATATATATATATATATATATATATATATATATATATTCATTATCGTCAAGGCTTTGGGTAAAAATAATAGAGATTTGATTTATATTCGTGAAGATGATTAAAAAATAAAATTTAAATGATAATCGCATGGATTTTGTTTTTCATTTGATATTTTAGATAGATCTTTTCAGAGTAGCTGGATGCAAGGTCTGTGTTTTTTTTACATAGGAATTTAAATGGGGCATCCCACGGGGATACAACTCACAATTCACTAATAATGGATCTGCGGGACTAACTTAAACAAACCCTCTACCCAGGCGACGCCGCATAGCCGCTGCTAGTAGGATATTAGGTCTTTTCTCCTAGTCGGGATTCTGTGATCCTTCTATTTCTCAAAGTTCCAAATAATTTATGTGTCTCATTCTCTAAGACAGATTCCTGTTTGTGCATATATGATTTAGTAGCATGATGAACATTAAGTTTCTTGCACAATTCCCAGTGGATCGTCCAAGTAATTCCATTTTCACGATGTTAATAAATGGTATATACACAATCATAAAACATAATACTTATATATTTCGTGGAAATTTAAGGCGTCGATTTTATTTTCTTTTCTTATAGATTCTGATTCGTAGAATTCATTGATGCAGAAGAAAGTGCTCAATTTGGAGATTTATCCTTTCAACATTTTCTTTCCTTTATTTATTTATTATTTCAATATATATATATATATATATATATATATATATATATATATATATATATATATATATATATATATATATATTATATATATATATATATATATGAGTTGGAGCACCACAACTACTATCAGCTCCTTACTTTACCGCTCAGATCCCTGTGCTACTCATACGCTGAGTTGGCGAGGGCGGGTATCGAACTAGGAGCCTTGTGGTTTCTAGCCGAACGCTCGACCGACTGAGCTAACCCGAAACCCTCCTATAGTGCCTGAAAATGACCAATTTCGTGGAAATTTAAGGTGTCGATTTTATTGGCTTCCCTGATAGATTTCAATGCCTAGAAAAAACATAGTAAAAGAAAACTGAATTCTGTTGATAATTGACGGAGATATGGGGCTTCAAAGATGAATATATAATAAATGCATAAGTGTTTCTTATCTGTGGTGGCCAGTCTCACTGATCAATGTTTCTGATTTAGAACCTCACCGTGCGTCATGTTTGTACTTTAGCACCAAATCTAAATACGGTATTTTAAATAACTATCAAACACTTTTAGAAACAATTGGTTATATCACAAAATAAAAACTAGAGCTCAGTTTTCATGCAGAGAGACTTGCTTTTTTATCCGTAGACACTGTGAACGTTATAGCATTGGCAATATTTACTTTAATGTAACCCTGAGACACCCAGTGTGGTCCTCCTCTTTTCAGTCGAGTGTTTCCAAAGGAGTGTCAGTGTTTTGGTTCTATATTAGTATTCGCTGATTATTTGCCCAGTCAGCTAATGTCTCTAAATTCCTGGCCATGATTAATGATTTGAAGACATAACCCGAGACCTGGTCGCGTTTTCTTAGAAAGTGCATATGTGGGCTCTGCTAAGACGGGATACTGAGGTGTAGACAAAAGTTCAAATATACGGGAGTAGACGGAAGATAAAGAGATGTCTATTTTTTTTTAGTTCTTTTTATTTTATTTATTTACTGATGGTGTGTGTGGATGTAGAGCAGGGAGTAATACCCCCAGGGTTAGCTGCCATGCTGTTAATATACTAAGCTTTTACTTATACGGTAAGAAAGGCGAATGTCGACAGGAGACCAGACCCAGAGAAGACAGAAACTGTTAGTCAAAGCTAAATTGTTTGGTCGGGGTGGGGATGGGGGTGTTAGTGTTCCTATTAGATATACAATTTCGGTATATTAGGTAATGAAACTGATTAAATGATTAATTGATTTTTAGGGTTAATTCATGCCAAGGGGTTAGGGAATCACGTTCATTGTGCGTTCTTCTTTACATTTTTAATGTTGTTTTTCCGGGGTTTTTTTTTGGTTTTTTTTTACATAAGGTCGAATAACAAATCAGTTATTTCCTATAAATCTAACATGATCAAAGGGGAACTACTCTTGACTGATAAATCATTTATTTATTTTCCCATTAAACTAACCCTAAACCCTAAACCCTAACCCTAACCCTAAACCCATTTTCCTTTTTCCTAGTAGATCAATAAGTAAATAAATAATTTATCAGTCAAGAGTAGTTCCCCTTTGATCATGCTAGAGTTATAGGAAATAACCAACACATCTCTTATTATAATGAAGATTATGTAACTGTCTATCTGTAACCAAAACTATGTCACTTCTGACGTCACGATTTCCTTAATTATTTATCTTATATTCTCAATGATTATTATGAAATCCCTGCGAAATTAACCTTTTTTCGCAGGGATTGTTCGCTATGTACCGGCGGCCGAACGGATATGGTCTCTGACTATGCTTGTGAAGTCCCGGTTTCGATTCCTGTCGGAGGGGAGTCGTTAGTATACATCGCTGAAGAGACTTAATAAAGTCGAAAGAGTCTGTACGGTGTTCTGCATAGCGAGCCATCCTTTGCTGGGATTCACTTGTCAAGATTATTTTCTATAATTATCGAATTTTATGCGATAAATGCATTATAATTGCCTTCAAGCAAAATATAAATAATAATATCTTTATATTTGCTTAGTTAGTCTTTCTAATTTAACATAATATTTCATTACAGTAAAACTTAAATACTTTTGCTAGTCAATTCAATATAGAGAAAAAAATGACAATTTTACTTTTTTCTGGATGATCCGACATGGAATTACACATCTTATATCTAGATCTTTCCATCTTTGTTGGTATATAGGATTTTTTGTTGAAGCTATAGCACGTTGATTGTCATAATATAGTGTAAATGTATTTATCTCATTATTTATCATATCCTTCATAAGAGCATTTAGATATTTTAGAGTTTTTCTTTACTATTTTTACTTTCATACTTTTATCTCGAAACCTTTTGCTTGTTCCATGTAGAGCACCTAATTAATTTGTGCCTTCTCACTTAACTTTATAAATTCCCTTGTGGTTTGAATCTGTTCTAATCAAGCGTGCCCAAACGTGCGGGTATTAGAGTAATATTCGGAGGCATACCTCTCTTACAATGGTGATGAAGGGGTACTCCATATTTCCTAGAACTTCACATCCAGATAGAGTTTAACGTCATATCCAGGACGTTAAGACCCTCAGTCACAGCCTTCTAGCATATATATGATAAAAAGTGTTGGGGCTTGCCATAAAGGCAATAGGGTTGGGACAGTCATATAGGTGCTAGGGCTTGACATGACCAGCCGATTGATAAGAGCAGGCCACTCCGACTGCCCGTCTAGCTTAAGTAAGGGCTAAAGTGTATATGTTGTCTGCAAATATTCTTTCTTTTTTTGTTACAAGTTGATGTGAAAAGATAAAGAAAAAACGGTTAGATGTCCAAGGAGACATAAGTAAGTAAAATCATCGGGGGTGGGGACCTAAAGTCGGTATCAGACAGACAGCGAGAGAGTCTATCCCCTTTTCACTAGCGCTAGACCAAGGAGATTGTTTTTGCGTCTAAGGTGGAGCGCCGCACCTACAATCAGCTCCTTACTCAGATTCCTGTGCTACTCATACGCTAAATATATTTTTTTTAAAATTCTTTTTTTTTCCAAACACTTCAAAATTCTCTGTATTTTGAGCGTTTTAACTTCTAATATTAAACATTTTACCCTGACGAAAGCAGTTTTTCTTTGTATGCTTAAATATATTGAAATTTTCTATCATTACTATTTTATTTTATTTCATATTTGAAATAATAATAAATAGAATCCAATGGGTACATAAACAAACGGCCGAAACACCTGTTGGCATTTCATTAAACCATTTTTATCCTTTCAAACATTTTCTTTCCTTTAATTATTTATTATTTCAATATATATATATATATATATATATATATATATGAGTTGGAGCGCCACACCTACTATCAGCTCCTTACTTTATCGCACAAATCCCTGTGCTACTCATATGCTGAGTTGGCGAGGGGCGGTATCGAACTAGGAAACTTGTGGTTTCTAGCCGAACGCTCTTACCAACTGAGCTAACCCGGCCCTTGAAGGAGACATAACATAAAAATGAATGGAAAATAGGACCCTGGGTTGTACAGTCATCACTGCTAGAGAATTGATGACTGGCAAATATTTGAAACATTTTCGGTTATGTTGTTATATCGTAATTTATTAAATAAATAAAGACAAAAACAGAATGAGAGTTTGAGCTTTTACGAACACTAGTATTGATTTAATGGTGGTGGGGTGTGTGTTTAGGGTTTGGGGTTTGGGGTTGTAGTGGAGCCAGTATGATTCTGATGAAACAGGGATTATGCGGCCGGTATCATAGCTCTTGTTGATTTAATTAATTATCTCTTGTCTGAGAGCAATGAATGTAATTACCACAAGAGATAGTCGGAATAAAACGAGAATAAGAAGTCGAACGAAGTGAACTCAGTGGATATTATTAAAATAAAAACACACAATATAGAAATAAAGAGAAAACAAAAGAAGGAACAAAAGAATAAACAAAAAAAACAAAAAAACACGAAAGATTGCTTTTTTCTGGTTTTGTTGTACAATGTTCCCTACTTTGTTGTAGTTTTTTTCTTGTTGTGGTGGTGAGGTTCGTTAAAAATAATTATTATCAAAATCATGTCTTTTCTTTCTTTCTTTCTTTCTTTCTTTCTGTTGTTTTTCATTCTTTCCTTCTATCTCTTTTCACTCTGCTGTAGTCTGATAGCCATTTTCTTAATAAAAACAACATTTTATTCTTGTTGTGGTGGTGAGGTTCGTTAAAAATAATTATTATCAAAATCATGTCTTTTCTTTCTTTCTTTCTTTCTTTCTTTCTTTCTTTCTTTCTTGTTCTTTTTCGTTCTTTCCTTCTATCTCTTTTCACTCTGCTGTAGTCTGATAGCCATTTTCTTAATAAAAACAACATTTTATTCTTGTTGTGGTGGTGAGGTTCGTTAAAAATAATTATTATCAAAATCATGTCTTTTCTTTCTTTCTTTCTTTCTTTCTTTCTTTCTTTCTTTCTGTTGTTTTTCGTTCTTTCCTTCTATCTCTTTTCACTCTGCTGTAGTCTGATAGCCATTTTCTTAATAAAACAACATTTTATTCTTATTGTGGTGGTGAGGTTCGTTAAAAATAATTATTATCAAAATCATGTCTTTTCTTTCTTTCTTTCTTTCTTTCTTTCTTTCTTTCTGTTGTTTTTCGTTCTTTCCTTCTATCTCTTCTCACTCTGCTGTAGTCTGATAGCCATGTTCTTAATAAAAACAACATTCTATTCTTGTTGTGTTGGTGAGGTTCGTTAAAAATAATTATTATCAAAATCATGTCTTTTCTTTCTTTCTTTCTTTCTTTCTTTCTTTCTTTCTTTCTGTTGTTTTTTCGTTCTTTCCTTCTATCTCTTTTCACTCTGCTGTAGTCTGATAGCCATTTTCTTAATAAAAACAACATTTTATTCTTGTTGTGGTGGTGAGGTTCGTTAAAAATAATTATTATCAAAATCATGTATTTTCTTTCTTTCTTTCTTTCTTTCTTTCTTTCTGTTGTTTTTCGTTCTTTCCTTCTATCTCTTTTCACTCTGCTGAAGTCTGATAGCCATTTTCTTAATAAAAACAACATTCCTATCACTTCTCATTTGGTTGCTTGTTTTTTTCTTTTCGTTCAAACTTTAAACCTATTGTTTCCTTCCTTCTTTCTTTCTTTCTTTTTCTTTTTTGCTGTTACTGTTTTTCTTTATTTTATTCTTTTCCGCTTTCTTTCTTATTTCTTTATTTCTTCATTTCTTTCTTTCTTTCTTTTTTTCCTTTCTTTTTTTTTTCTTTTTTCTTTCTATCGTTCCTTCTTTCTTTATCGTTTCTATTATGCCTCAGGCGCTTTTCTTTCTTTCATTCTTTTCATCTTTTTCTTTCTTTCTTTCTTTTTTCTTTGCTTTTTTTGTTACTATTCTTTCTTTATTTCTTTTGTTCTTCTTCTTTCTTTCTTTCTTTCTTTATTTATTTTCCAGTTACCGATTCATTCATATCTCAGACACTTTTTTTATTTCATTCTTTTCCGCTTTCTTTCTTTCTTCTTTTCTTTCTTTCTTTCTTTGCTTTGCTTTATTGCTGTGACAGTTCTTTCTTTCTTTTTCTTTCTTTCTTTCTTCTGTTCGTTCTTTCTTTCTTTTTTTTTTTTTTCTCAATTACCGTTTCACCCATGCCTCAGAAGTCTTTCTTTCTTTCATTCTTGCACGTTTTTTCTTCTTACTTTCTTTCTTCCTTTCTTTGATTTGTTGCTGTTACTGTTCTTTCGTTCTTTCTTCCAGTTACTGTTTCATTCATACCTCATACGTTTTTCATTATTTCATTCTTTCCCGTTTTTTCTTCTTTCTTTCTTTCTTTCTTTACCTTTTCTATCATGCTTAACATGTGTTTCCTTCTTTTCCACATTCTTTCTTTCTTTTTTCTTTCTTTCTTTTTTCTTTTTTCTTTCTTTTCCTTCTTTTAGATACCGTTTCTTTCTTATCTCAGATGTGTTTCTTTCTTTTTTTCTTTTTTTTTCTTTCTTTTTTTCTTTCTTTTCTCTTTCATTCTTTCTAATTAACTCATAATTAAAAAATATCTGTTCTTCATTATTTGATTCATCTTTTTTTCCTTTGTTTGTTTTTTTCCTTTTCCTCTGTGTGTTTCCTCTTTCATTTAATCCTTATTCATATTTTTGCCAATTTAATCCTTGGTCCAGTTTCAATCATTAACTGTCTCATCCTGTAGGGGTGTGTGGGTGGGTGTGGGTGGGTGTGGCGTAATGGCTAATGTGCTGAACTGCAATATTCTAGTAAAAGAGTTTGAACTCATGTAACGTTAATACATGCACTTTCGGACAAATACTCTTGGGAAAGGTTTGAATGCCTCATCCCAAGCTATGGGTTAAATAGTACTACTACAACTCTCATACAACGATAGTAATGGCATTGAATAACCCAGGAAGGTTTATATGCGATTAAGCAAAGAGACCAAACCCAACCAAATATTTCTTTGTCAATGAGGGATGAAGATAACTTCTCGAAACATAGCAGCACGTAGTGCCCAATTAGATTTCACAGTTTGCCATTATAAAAGGATTGAACTATTAAAAAGTGCACTCTCTCTCTCTTTCTCTCTTTCTCTCTCTCTCTCTCTCTCTCTCTCTCTCTCTCACACACACACACTACTCTCTCTCTCTCTCTTTATGTCTCTGCTTCTATCTCTGTCTGTGTCTGTCTCTGTCTCTTTTCAGTTTTTGTGGCATATCAATAAAAAGACTTTAGTTGGCTGGTTCGTTGGATTTTATGGTGTGTCAATTCTTGTTGGGTTATTTTATGCCGAAGACATTCAGTTTTATTCATTCTTGTGTGTTGAATGAAAAGTGATCTGTCTGTCTGTCTGTCTGTCTGTCTGTCTATTTGTTTGTCTATCTGTCTCTTCAGTCTCCGTGGCATATAAGAAAAAGACTTTGGTTGGTTTGTGGGTTAGTTGGATTTTAGGGCATGTCAATCCTTATTGGGTTATTTTATGCCAAATACATTCGGTTTTATTCATTCTTATTGTGGATTCATTTAAAAAATTTTAAACTCATTTTTAACACAATTTTTTAATCTCATTTTTTTCTATTTGACTTATAGATGAGACTCTAAATGTAGTACCACTCCGGGTCGGGGTGGACCTGGAAGTAATGGCGATAAAGTTACTACACACTCCCCAGAGCTCCAGAACTGGAACTTCACCATTAGATACAGTTTAACGTCATACCCATTACACTGAGACCGTACAGCTTTTAGCACATATATGATAAAAAGTGTTTGGAGTTTGCTATGGTTAGGTGTGAAGGGCGCCCCATCGGAGGTAAGGATTAGCAAACGAGTCTCGCAATCCATTACTAAAGAACAGAGAGAGATCTTCGCAGGATGTCCCATACTTGCGACCTTTTGTCACATCATGCACGGGTCAAACAGGTTGGTTAAACAACTTCTATCCATGCTAGAATTGTCCTAACTACAATACCATGAATTGGAATAGATGTGGTAAAGATTTAAAAAATTAGTTTAGAAAATTACAAGCCCATATTTTTAAAGCGATAAATTCCCAACCCTCTTTAAAATGAAAAAGTAGCAATGCAAGAAGAAATAGATATTTTAAAAGAAAATGAAACTTTTTTTTCAACATAGTCCAGCTTACGGTCAACACACTTCTTCCATCGGTGTCGCAGAGCTTTTATCACATTCGTAAAATAGTTAGAAAAAGGCAGAGGTAGATAGAGAGACAGAGAGCGAGATAGAAAGAGAAAGGATAGAGAGAGAAATATATATATATATATATATATATATATATATATATATATATATATATGCAGAGAGAGACAGAGAGACAGAGAGAGATTGTGATCCTACCAAAACATGGTAGAGCTCTCTAAAAGCGATTTTCATTGAATTTCACCGCCAGCGTAAAGCAATGATCGTATGTTATTTACAGATTTGATCTCTCTGGTGATCGTAAAATATTTACATATATGTATGTATTTAACAGCTAAAACACCGCTCTTTAATGGCAGCTGTCGATGGCCGAGAGGTAAACGAACCAGACTGATGGAAAGTCAGTCGGGTTTTGTTCCTCATCATTGTTAGTCGCTGCGTCTAGCCACACCGATGAGACGTGAAACGTCAAAACACAGTGTAAGTGACACATATATATATATATATATATATATATATATATATCATAACAATGATAATAATAATAAAAACTACACACAAACATGCATATGTATAGGATATATAATATGAATCGGGCGAAACGTTTCAACTCTTAGATTTGTTTTGAGTCATCATTTCTTGTTCACCATCCTTTTACCTACCTCATACTGTCGGATTCTACTACATCCATCCTATCTCCATAGGATATATAAATAGAATGTGCCGTGCATTTGATTGGTTGTTAGCTCCAGCCAATCAGAGGCGCGGTAGTGAATTTTACAATTGTCTAAAAACTATAAAAAGTCATACGTCAGTTAGCATCTCAAGTAAAAGTCAAATGTCTGTTAGCGTCGCAAGTTGGTGGGTGGATCAGAGTTTTGATCATCTCTGATCAGCATGGCGAGAGAAGTCTGATGTTGAAAGACCCGAAACCTCCCAATGACCAATGCATACTACATCACTGATGACACCTACCAGCGCCCCAAACGTAGGGGCGTATATTTAAGTGGGTGTATATGGATATATACAAGTATTGTTTTGGCTTTGACTAACTCAAAAAGTTTGATATGCCATTTATCAAATCATGACACTCATTAAAAGAATTGAATGTCGTGGTAGAATGTAAAAAGTAAAGATGGGTCTAAAAATGGAATGCTGTTTACAGTTCAGATTATCTGAAAGAAGCAAAAGTGTTACATAATCTATGCGGTTGCATAAGATTATTGTTAATCACCTGTAATTCTGAGGGGATGACCCTTTTTCATATCATGGCCGGGTCCTTCTATGGAAAATTAAAGAAGCACGCCAAATATGTGAAGTCACGTGGGACCTCTTTCAGAGTCCCCAGTTTGCAGTTGGACGTCAGGCAGTAGTGAAGATGTACTGCCTGAACTGTGACTCACTCTGCATACGCGGGCTATGTTAGTTAGCAGATGTCTGGTGGGGATTTAACAATAAAATAAGATCAAAAGTAAATCGAAGTCTTGTGTTTATTACCTATAAACTATCAATGACACAGGGCTTCTGATAAGGAGAAATCCCTAACAGAAAACCAGACGGAAATCCCCAAGTCAACTCCAGACGCAAGATCTTAGAAGATGCCAGACCAAGTCAAGATGTTAGAAGATATACCAAAGACGATCAGAATACCAAAGACGGCCAAGAAATAGAATTAAAGAAAGAGGTATGCAATATTATAATTATTTAGTGCCAATGAAGAGGCTATGCAACAAAAGGTTTACTCAGTCGAGTTGTCTGGTCATAATCACCAAATGTGATTGTAAAGACCCCAGTCGATTCACATTATGACACAATGTCTCAAAAAGCAGAACCAGACGAAATGTTTTTTGAAAACTATTCTTCTGTGGAATGCTTACTGGGTATTTTCTAGTCTAAGTTCCATGATAAAAAGCCGCATCAGCATGACGTCTACTTAATTGGTCAAGTGAATCTTGACTTACCGTAATTAATGACGAATTTTTCCAATTTTATGATTTTTCTTTTGTTTTTTTCTTTTTTTTTATATTTCTTATTTTCTTTTTCGCTCTTTTTTATTTGGCCGAAATTTATTCGTGTGCTTTTTTCTTTTTTTTTTTTTTTTTCACTTTTTTTTCATTTTTTTTTCTTTTTTGTCGGAATTTCTACTCAATGTACTTTTCTTTTTTCTCTTCATTTCTTTTCTTTTCTTTTTTTTTCACTTTTTTCATATTTTTTCTTTTTCTCTTTTTTTTCTTTCCTTTTTGTCGGAATTTCTACTTCAAGTACTTTTTTAATTATTTTTTTTCTTTTTTCTTCTTTCTTTTTTTCTTTTTTCTTTTTCACTTTTTTCATTTTTTCTTTTTCTCTTTTTTCCCCTTTTGTCGGAATTTCTACTTCAAGTACTTTTTAATTTTTTTTCTTTTTTCTTCTTCATTTCTTTTTTCTTTTCTTTTTATTCTTTTTCACTTTTTCATTTTTTTTTTTCTCTTTTTTTTCCTTTTTGTCGGAATTTCTACTTCAAGTAGTTTTTTAAATTTTTTTTCTTTTCTTCTTCATTTCTTTTTTTCTTTTCTTTTTTTTTCTATTTTTTTCTTTTTCTTTTTTCTTTTTTTGTCGGAATTTTTACTTCAAGTACCTTTTTATTTTTATTTTCATTTTTTCTTCTATTTCATTTCGTTTTTTTTTTGTCTCTTTTTTTCTTTTTGGGTCAAAATTTATCAATCTGTTTTTTTTTTAAATTTTTTCTTCTTTTTTCTCCTTTAACTTTTTTCTTTTTCCTTTTCCGTCCCCCTTCTTGTCAAATGATATACTGCAAGTAATTTCTTTTCTTTTTTTTCTACTTTTTATTTCCCTTTTCTTCTATTTTGTTGTTTTGGTTGAGATTTATTCATTTGCTTTTTCCTTTCTTTTTTTCTTCTTGTTTTCACTCTTTCCACTTTTCTCTTTTTCCTTGGTCAAAACTTAAACTTCCAGTCCATTTTTCTTTCATTTTTCTCTTCTTCCTCTTCGACAATTTGTTAATTTCTTTTTCGTTTTATCCATTCTTTCTGGTTTTCTCTTTTTTTTTTTGCCTTGCATAATTTTTAATTTAGTACACACAATAAATCATCTATCTATCTATCTATCTATCTATCTATCTAATGGTTACTGTCTATTTCTATGTATGTATGTATCTATCTATCGATTTATCTATCTCTCTGTCACAGTCTCTTTCTATCTATCTATCTATCAGTTACAGTCTCTTTCTAACTATCTATATATATGTTGCAGTATCTTTATATATATATATATATATATATATATATATATATATATATATATCGATTTTTCTATCTATTTGTTACAGTCTCTTTCTATCTATCTAACTATCTATCTATCTATCTGTTACAGTATCTATCTATCTATCTATCTATCTATCTATGTATCTATTTATCGATGAATCTATCCATCTGTTACAGTCTCTTTCTTTCTTTCTATATATTTATTAACATGATTTTTTATGTACATTTCCATTTTCTTCTTTTTTCTTCCTTCTTATCCTCTTATTTACTTTTTCATTTTCTTTTTTCTGTTTTTATTTCTGGTTCTTGTTATGTTTATCTTTTTATTTTTTTAATAATTCTTTCTTTTTTTCTCCCTCTTTTCTTCTTGGTCAAAATTAGCGCTTCATGATTATTCCATTTGTCTCCTTGTTTCTTTATTCTTTTTTCTCATTTCATTCAATTATTTTTTCTTTCCTTCTTCTTTGTTATTTTTCCTTTTGTTCCTTTTCTTCTTTTCATGTTCTTTCCTTTTTGTCGGTATGTTTTTCTTTTTTTTCCTCTCTCTTTTTTCTCTTTTAAGCGGAGTCGAAATTTGTGCGTCAAGTACGGGTTTTTTTTTCCTTTTCCTTCGTAGGATTTTCTTACTTATTTCTTTTCTTGTTTTTTTTTTTTGTATTTTATTTAATCTTTTTTTTTCATTGTGATGTTCTTTAGTCTTGTTGTTCCTTGTCCTTTGTTCTTTCTCTCTTCTTTTTTCCCCTTTTTTGTAGAACCACAGATGACTATTGTTCCAATGAAACGGTGAATACAATACACTTGGTGGTTACCAGTTATAATATCAGATATAGCACCAGCATGCTGTGCAAAGTCAGGTTTGCTTAGAAGAAGAAGAAGAAGAAGAAGAAGAAGAAGAAGAAGAAGAAGACAGTAGTAGTAGTAGTAGTAGTAGAAGCAGAGGAAGAGGAAGAGGAAGAAGACAAATAAAAAAGTATATACAATAGTTAAAATTGATGAAGAAGAAGACACTTAAAAACGGAAGAAAAAGATGAAGACAATAAAAGGTAGTAGTAGTAGTAGTCGTATTAGTAGAAAAAAGACGAACAAGAAGACAATTAAAAGAAGAAGAAGAAGAAGAAGAAGAAGTAGTAGTAGTAGTAGTAGTAGTAGTAGTAGAAGAAGAAACTTACAAACAGAAGATGACAATTAAAAAAAGCATGCGAAGAAGAAGAAAAGAAGAAGAAGAAGAAGAAGAAGAAGAAGAAGAAGAAGAAGAGAATGACGACGACAAAGAGGAAAATATACAAGTCACTTCGCTTTTCTCTGATTGATAAGGCTCAATTGATTAAAAAAAAGATTAAAATGTCGACCTCCATCGAAAATAAATAAATAAATATATAAATAAATAAATAAAAACAGAAATAAAAAGGAAAAAAGAAAAAAAAGATGGCGCTTTGAATGATCTTGCATAAAACAGCAAGAACTTTTTTCTCTGTCCGTTTGAATTTCTTTTTCTATAATTATAAATAGGTTTGGAAAGTACTCTTAGGTATTAAAAAAATCATTTAATCTATCATCAAAGAAACAGAGAAACTCATCAAACAAAACAGTATAACTTGAAGGAATATGAAATGAGGAAAAAAAAAGAACGACCTTTTTTCTAATAGGGTTACACAGTCTGTATTATTTAGATGGATGCGTTTAGTGTCATGGTTACCGTCGTAGGAAATGAACACGACAAGGCGAGTTCAAATCTTGAACGAGTCTCTTTTCATTTCATATAGCGCTAATACACTTGGAAAAGGTATGAATCTAACTATTCTTGCTTGGGCTATGGGTAAATAGTAGGGCAGATTGTTGTATTGAAACTAGGGTAGGTAATCAGTCTAGGAGAAGGAAAACTTAATACAAACCTGTTACGACCATATGGTAATCTGATCTTTCTGATTAAACAAAAGGAGTATTCTTCTATATTCTAACACACACACACACACACACACATATATATATATATTATTTTATTTTATTATATACAAATTTGCTCTACTTTGTATTGAGCACTTTGTATTTGTTTTATCGCGGACTTAACCCCTGGATTCTGTGCACCTCCAACGATCGTGGCCATATCACCGGTAAGCCACCTTTTATCTATATAAACACACACACACACACACACACACATATATATATATATATATACATATATATATACACACATACATACATATATAATATATTTACATATATACACATGCATACACACACGTACATATACACATACACACAAATATATACACATATATACACAAATATGATCTCACCAATTGAGATCACATGAACGAAACGATTTCAAACAAATCTAGCCCTGTAAGCTGGGTCATTGGAATACACTGACTGCACCTCTGCAGAGGGGGAAGACCTCCCCCACGGGGTCACCTGTTGGCTGGGGGTGGTGACCCGTGATGTTTAAGGATGGAACCCTGATGGCTGAGAAGTCCATGACATGCACCACTCCACTTTAGACTTACTTTTGCTAGACGGGCGGTCGGAGAGGCCCCCTCTGATCAATCGGCTGGTCACGTCAAGCCCTAACACCTATATGGTTGTCCCAACCCTATTGCCCTTATGGCAAACCCCAACCATTTTATCATATGGGTGCTAGAATGAGGTGGATGAGAGTCTTCATGTCCTGGTTATGACGTTTAATTCTATCTGATGGTGAGGTTCCAGTTCTGGAGGTCTGGGGAATGTGAAGCACCTCTTCAACACCATTGCTCCCAGGTTCACTCTGCCCCGATGCGGGAGTCCCATCTATGGGTTCAATAGAAAGTTTGTTTACAAAAAAAATGTCTTCCGTGTTTTTCCTCACATTGACTTTAACAAATCCACAGGGGAAAAAGCTACATGGGAACTGTATGAAGATTCTGCGTGTTGATTCGAAAAAAAATCTCTCCCAGAACTACAGAAGTAAGGTCCGAGGTGTTTTGTACAAAACAATAAACAAAACAAACAAACAAAAAACACCCCCCCCCAAAAAAAAAAGAAGAAAGAAAAACAAAAGTAAAAAAGAACACTACCTGACTTATTAGTACTATATGAAATACAAAGAGCCACGTCCAAACTTGAACTCGGGTCACCCTATCTATTTTCTACAAAGATAACCTTTATACAACGAGCACCTCCAGTGTGTACATTAGAGAGTTTCACATATATATATGTGTGTGTGTGTGTGTGTGTGTGTGTGTGTGTGTGTACTGTATGAAATACAAACAGCCACGTCCAGATTTGAACTCTGGTCACCTTTATACAATCGGCACCTCCAGTGTGTACATTAGAGAGTTTCACAAAAGTATTTATTTCCTATCTTAACATTATATATATATATATATATATATATATATATATATATATATAATATATAATATCTGTGTGTGTTGTTTGTGTGTTTGTTTGTACATGTGGGTATATATATGTGTGTGTGTGTGTGTGTGTGCGTGTGTGAGTATATATGTGTGTGAGTATATGTGTGTGTGTCTGTGCGTGTGTGTTTGTGAGTGTACATACTGTTATTTAAACAATTTATCAAAGTATATTTTTATCAGTCTATTGATTGTTCATCAATCAATCTCGGCGTCCTTCCCGGGCGTCTGGGATAGAGTAAGTTGTGAATTAACTCTTCTAAATTTGACCCCTGCCGCTGGGGGGTGAGACTGTCGAAATAATTATCTGCCCCTCACTGTGGATATCAAACAATCATTCCTTCGACACTGTAGTCAAAACTTTTTTCCTATTGATTAATAAAAAGAAAACACCTATCAGACTTTGTGTCGGTTGGTCTGCCTATCTATATATCTATTTCAGTATCTTCGCATCTATCTATCTATCTATCTTGCTATTTATCTTGCTATTTGTTATCAGTCTGGTCATACCTATCTACCTTTTCTTTTCCGTCTGTTCATATATATATATATATATATATATATATATATATATATATATATATATATATATATAAAGTAATTCGACGGGGCGGCCCAAAGTCGGTATCAGCCAATCAGCGAGGGAGTCTATCCCCTTTTTAATAGCGCTAGACCAAGGAGATTATTTTCTAGCGTCTGAGGTGGAGCGCCACACCTACCATCAGCTCCTTACTTTACCGCACAGATCCCTGTGCTACTCATAACGCTGAGTTGGCGAGGACCGGTATCGAACTAGGAACCTTGTGGTTTCTAGCCGAACGCTCTACCGACTGAGCTAACCCGGCACTCAGTTTGTTCATATCTATCTATCTATTTATCTATCTATCTATCTATCTTGTTATTTGCTATCAGTCTGGTCATATCTATCTACCTTTCTTTTTTCAGTCTGTTGATATCTATCAATCACACACACACACACACACACACACATATATATATATGTCCGGTTTAGCTCAGTTGGTAGAGCGTCCGACAAGGAAACACAAGGTTCCTGGTTCGAGACCGGTCCTCACTTACTCAGCGTATGAGTAGCACAGGGATCGATGCGGCAAAGTAAGGAGATGGTAAGGGTGGCGCTCCACTCAGACGCAAAAAAACAATCTCCTTGATTTAGCGCTAGCGAAAAGAGGATATACTCCCTCGCTGTCTGGTTGATACCGACTTTAGGGCATCTCGACGG
>CM042167.1:32977486-32984986 GCA_023376005.1 Doryteuthis pealeii
GACATTTTAACAGCTACCCGACTGAATTTTCGTCTACCAAGTTCCTTACCCTTGCGGCTATCCACGGGCCGTTAGTTTCTGGTGAACAATTAATTGCTACATACTTTACGGCGGTATGTTTTTTCAATCACCAGAGAACTCTAATCAGTAAACAGACGGGTCACGGCTATATATATATATATAATATAAAGATTTTTTAATATATATATATATTTTTTTTTTTTTGAAGTCAATAGACAAGTGCCTAATGCCTTCAAAAATCTTTATATTACACATATGCACAATGCTTCAAACATACTATAATATATATATATATATATATATATATATATATATATATATATATATATATATATATATATAATTTAATATACCAAGCGTGTTGATAGATCCTTGCGGAGAGAAAAAAACCCAGCAGAAAGTTTGATTGTAAAACTATACTACCAAACATCAACCAGGAAGAAAAATTTTTGAAAAAAAGAAAGGACCAAGATATTCGTACCAACAAAAAATAATCTATTGGTACATTTTAGCCCTGAAGAGCTTTATGCGAAACTTATAGTAGGTTCGTCTGACTCATTAGATTATCTTTATATATATATATATATATATATATATATATATATATATACTTTCCCTCAAATTAACTTCTGTCCTTTTGAAGGTGAGAGGTCCGACAAAATGGGGTCACTTCATAATTGATCTCTTGGTTGAAAATTTTTGTTCCTTTCATATAAAATAATTTTTAAATATCTCCAGCCATATATAGTTTTATTTTCACATTTTTTTTATCTTAAGAAACATTTCCGAACAACAACAAAAACACAAAAAAAACCTCCTGACTTTGGTGCGTGCCGGGGTGAAATCAAACACGAGCCAATCGCTGTAACTAGTTGTTTCGTAGAGAAAGCGGCCATCATGTTCGGATGTAGGCGTGCGTTTTGAGGAAAAAGGTGGGCAAGATGCCGTTTGGTCAGTGGCCAAAATGGATCCCTCTTGTTTTTGAGGCAAAGGAGACCGGGGGTGTAGGGGATAATGAACAGAAGAGAAATCTGAGTGAAGTGGAGGAAATGAAGATTGTTGAATGTGGATTGGGGTATGGGTGATTGCGACGAGAGGGTGAGTCAGTTTGAAATAAATACGAACTGTTTTTATTCAACTTTTATACTTTACTTATTAATATTTATAGCCTTTTGGCTATTTGAAGAATGAACTAGAGATGGATATATATATATATACTAGCTAAAGTACCTGGTCCATGACCGGACTAAAAAAAAAAAGGAACACCAAAGAGTGAGTGGGGAGAAAATAAGAGATAGGTTTACCCAATTTCGGTTCATTTTTTTAGCATCTCATAAAATAAACTACGGGATGGGGGGTAGACTTCGTAAAAAATATTTCCCCTAATATATTTTCGTGAAAATCGGGCCATTAATTGATTTTTCATAGAATATTTTTAAAATCCTCTTGTCGTTAGTTGTTTTTGGCTACGTTAAATTTCAGTTGATTTAACGGTGCAAAAATGAAAACATTGTTTTTAATCATAATTTCTGTTTAAATCATCAGGAGTTTGTTTAATGTTTCTTCTTTCGAATGGATTTTTTTTTTCAAGATAATATTAATTTTTATGCAAGTTTCATTGTGTTAAATATAGGGATAGGGTAAATTTCACAGGGAAAATTTGTGATAACTAATAAGAGATAGTTATTTTTCAAATTTAACAAAAAATCGTCGAGTATTGTCTAATGAATAAATGGTCGAAATAAATGTTAGATTGGAGACGACACTAATATGAATGAATTAAAGTAACTTCTAAAGTTTAAAAAATATTAATAAATGATTAAAAGAAATATCGAGATAAGGGGCTGAACTTAAGAAACGGTCGGAAAATAAGGGTGATGCCCCCCCCCCAAAAAAAAGAAACAGAAGCCAAATTATCTATTTATTTTCTCATTAAACTAACCCTAAACCCCAACCCCTAACCCTAACCCTAACCCCTAACCCTAATCCTAACGCTAAACCCCCTAGTTAAAATTAACAGTTTTATTACAAAATGTGTGGGTTCTGTTTTTTGGGTCACCCTGTATACAGTGACCCTGAAAAAACAGAACCCAAATTATTTATTTATTTTCTCATTAAACTAACCCTACCCCAAAATTTTTGCGTTCTGTTTTTCTGGGTCACGCTAATTTTCTGACCGTTTTTCAAGTTCAGCCGAGATAAGTTCAAAAGACAATTTTTGATGGTTTTTAGTAAAAAGAAAGAGAAAAAAAAGGAACTGGTGACTTAATTTTAAAAAAATCTGCCTATTTATTTATCATTAGAATTATGATAAATAAAAAATTTTCTTATTCAAGTTACGTACATTAGAATCATTTTTATTTTATGTTTGTTTAGTGTGTTAAATAAACAAAACACGAAAGAAACAGGGCTTAACATTTCAAGCACTGTTTATATACGAAATGTTTATATAATTTATTCAACTACATCGTATTTTTATTTTTAAAATTTTGTTATTGTTATTACAACTATCTATATGTTTACTTATTTACGAAATAAGTAGTTATATAATTTAACTACCTATTTTTGTAAAAGGCTTATTTTTTTCTAAAACTCTTTTGTATGTAGGAAAAATTAAATACTGATTAAAAACAAAGTTGAGTTATTATTAAATGTTTTCGCTTACCAAATAGATATTTGTGAGATTATGATTATTGTCACAATAAAGAGTAAAATCATAAAACTTAAAATTTAATTTGTAAGATAAAAATAATAATTTGTATATAATAATTTAAATGTTGGTTGTTGCTTTGTTTGATGGGATATCAACTTTTCGGGTCATTTACTACCGAATCATGTCATTTTGATAAACAAAGTACTCAGTGTGTTTACAATTTTTCGTACTTACATATCAAACATTCTTGAAATGTTCCAATAACTGGATATTGTCGGAAATACTTGAAATAAATTTACTACTTAAATCCAGTCGGGCCTTCGACTAAAAATTGAAAATTTTCGTGGCTTAGAAGACTTTTTTGAACTTTCTAAAAACCGCAAGAAAGGTCGAAACTAGTCGAGAAAAATTAAAAATAAATAACCTAAAAGAAATATTCCTGTTTGATTTATCACTTTTTGCTAAGCTTACATATATGTATATAAATATATATACCTCTCTCAAAATTAAAAGAAATTAAGAAATAAGATAAGATAATAAAATATAAAAAAGAACTAAAAAAGAATTTTGAGGGATAGTCCCGAATGGAAAGTCTTCCTCATTTATTATTTGACTCTTTTGAAGCATTAAATTAATATAATTATCATATAAGCTATTGGAGAAGATAAAATAGATATCTTACCTTTGTGATGTTCTATTGAGAAATGCTTTTGAATTTAAAAAAAAACTAATATAAAAGTATACATTGTTGCAATTTCCCCCGGATGTGGACCAGATTATATTAGATATAAAAAAATTAAAATCTTTTCACATTAGAACATCACAGAGGTAAGATACCTATATTATCTTCTCCAATAGCTTATATATATATATATATATATATATATATATATATATATATATATATATATGGTAGTTCTTTTTCTAGTATTGGAGAATTGAAAAAGTTCCTCGATGTAAGAGTCATTTATTATTTATAGTGTATAATGCATTTAAGGTGCGATTGTTACCATTGGTTTCATGTGGCTCACATGCTACTTTGAAACAAATCGTAACAATCGGACTTTGCATGTATTGTACATTATAATGAATGCATATATATATATATATATATATATATATATATATATATATATATATATAAGAGAGAGAGAGAGAGAGAGGGGTGAGGGGATAAAACATACTAGGATTATTCGTATAGGGATCCGAGCGTCCTTATAGGATCATAGGATCTGTTGCATTTGCAACGTTCCATCAAATAGCCGCTCCTTTTTCCCAGAACTGCGGCTCAGCGTTCAATGGCTCAGCGCCAAGGATCAAATGTTCCATTCAAAACGGAGTGATACGGATCACTGCAGTGCTTCAGTGCTCGGCTTTGGATCTAAATAACAATCGCAGACCCTCTTCCTCGGATCAGAGGAATATATTCATGTGTCTTTTATATGTGATTCATTCAATAAATACGGGGGATTCTTTTCCAAAGCCAGATATTTTTTTAGAATGTCTATTCTATAAATAAAAACACTGCATTGTTTGAAATTGGTTCATGGCAAAACTTATTTTCATCCTGCGAAAACATTTGGTTTAAGGTTATTGAAAATGGTGGAAAATAAATTAAAAAGATCCAAACTTGAACAGAGATCTCTCATCAATATTTTTTTTTTGGGGGGGGGGTTGAAAAAATAATATAACATTTTTAGAATATAGACGTATTACGAATATTATTCTTTATCATTAAGGTATAAAATAACCTCAGACGGGCTGACATGTCGTTCAAATTCATCAACTAATTATGAAATAAAGGATAATAATAAAAAGAACAAAAAGAAAGGAAAATCAAAGAAAGAAACTAAAAATTAACAAAAAAGAAGAAAAAAGAAAAGAAAATTCAAACAAAATTGAGAGTTAAAAGGAAAGAAAGAACAAATGAAATTTCCCGAAAAAGAAAATTTGAAATAATGAATGAAAAAAAAAATATTAGAAAGTTAAAAGAAAAGAAAACGAAGAATGAAAAAAAACAAAAAGAAAGTCTTCACAAAGAACAACCAAATAATGAATAAAAGAAAAATAAATTCTTGAGAAGAAATGAATGAAGAAAAAAAGGAGGAAAAGAATATAAAGAAAATAGAATGAATTATGAAAAAAAATTAAAAGGAAGAAAGGAAGATGACACAAAATAAGAATAAATGACATTAACAAATGAATCAGTTAAAAAAGTGTATGGAGAAGCATGTTTTATTAAAAAAAAAATGTTTACACATGAACTAAAAACGAGTTTACTAAAACGAGACTGAGTCGAAAAGACAGTCCTTGGAATAGATACTATCCGACTCTCCGGCAAGGAAAAAAGTTCCGAGCGCAGTGGTCAGTCAAAAACGTCTTCTGAAACATGTTGGTTGATTGGTTAGATTTTACGGCTTGGATTGCCCTTGTTGACCCATGTCAAATCTTACTACGGACCTTGAAGCCCAGCGGTCACTCGTCGTCAGAAAGAGGGCTTTCCTACTGTCTGCATCGACTGTCTGTGGCCGCCGGTGTTACATAATCTATGTGGTTGCATAAGATTATTGTCAACTCCCTGTATTTCTGAAGGGATGGCCCCTTTTCATATCACGGGTGGGACTTTCCATGGAATAGTACAGAAAGCCCGCGAAATACGTGAAGTCACGTGGGACCTGGTTGGGTCCTCAGTTTCAGTTTGGACGTCAGGCAGAGAAGATGTACTGCCTAAACTGGAGCTCTCTGCATTTGCGCGTTATGTTAGTTACATGAAATGTTTAGTTAAGTAAATAAAAGCTTACGAAAATAACACGGTTTTGCGGTTG
This sequence comes from Doryteuthis pealeii, assembly GCA_023376005.1. Lineage (NCBI taxonomy): Eukaryota > Metazoa > Mollusca > Cephalopoda > Myopsida > Loliginidae > Doryteuthis > Doryteuthis pealeii. Next base: position 32,982,986 of record CM042167.1, read on the forward strand.
GTGAATGTCTTGGTAATAAGACTGACCTAGAAGACCAGACATGAAGTCCCCAAGACTGGGTCCAGATGCTGGAAGAAGAACGTAAGATAGAAAAGATGAATAGAAGAAAAATAGAAGTAAGTAAAAAGAAGAGTATACAACACCGGTACTAGATTCGCTTTCACTTGAAGTATCAACTATCCTACTAAAGTTGGTATTAAACAAAAACCCTCTGTGTATATCTCTCTTACCAATGAACGCTCGATGAAAATTCTACTGGAAATAAATAACACTTTCAAGTCTAGCTCAAGTGATCATCATCATCATCATCATGTCGCGCTGTCAGCACGGATACCCATGACAATCTCTCTCCATCCGTCCCTATCGATCATCATTCTCGGGAGGTCCTCTGTGCAGCATTCTGTATCCGCACAGAGCTGATCAATGTACGTCTTTGCTCGTCGGCTCACACTGGCATGCCAATGCGTTGGCTTCCACAGGAGGACGTCGCTTATGAGTTCGTCCTTGCTTCTCCAGCAGTGTCCGTCTTACTCGGATGGTTTTGGTGATATGTGGCAGGTTTCCGTACAGATGTTTCCTCGTAGGGTGTTGTTTCCACGTCTTGTTCAAGATCACTCGCAGCATTCTTGTGCAGCTCCAATCAAGTGATAGAGTAATTTATTTATCTTGAAAACATTGAAAAACGGCGAAGATACTTTATATGATTCGTTTACGGCAATAATAATCTTCATACAATAACTGCTATTTACACAGTAGCATTGCAACCAACAAAGCCTTCATCAGATGATGACTCTGGGTTCAGGCATGGTTTCGGGGCCGAAGCATCATTACCACTAACCCAGAGCGTCCCAGCAGTATCTCACGATACAACCAGACTTTGTCGGTTTGATGTCACAATATAGGACTGCCATATCCACGCTGATGCGGTTAGAGCTTTCTCCTGAATCTTTTTAAAGTATTTCCTCTTGTCTGGTGGAGAAAGTCCAAGTTTAGACAAAAATGCCGAGGTTGAGTTGGTAATAAATCCCCGACATCCGACTTCAATGGGAAATACATTTGTTATCCATCCGTTTTTGACGCATTGTTCACGTAGGTCTTCATATTTTCCAACTTCTGCTGATGGGCCTAATCAAATAAACCCTTGGGTTATTTTAGGTTAGGCGTTTTGTTTTACTCATTCTTGTTGGGAATTCAATTCTTTTTTTAAACTCAATTTTTTAAAGACATTTTACTCATTTAAAAAAATCTATTTAACACGTATACTAGACGGCAACATGTACTACCACTCCAGGTCAGAATGGACATGTGCGTAGTAAAAGTTATAAATGAGTTTTTAACTATCGATGGCAAACTCCTAAATTCGGTAGAACAATTTTGGTACTTAGGCAGTAATATCTCATCCACAGAAAACGATGTTAATACACGCATAGGAAAGACATGGTCCGCTATAAATAAATTATCAGTCATATCGAAATCCAAACTCACAGACAAGCTAAAGAGACAATTCTTCCAGGCTGTTGTCGTGTCAGTACTGCTGTACAGCTGCACCACCTGGGCCCTAACGAAGCGACTAGAGAATAAACTAGATAGGAGCTGCACAAGAATGCTGCGTGTGATCCTGAACAAGACGTGGAAAACAACACCCCACGAAAAAACAGCTTTACGGCCACCTACCACATATCACCAAAACCATCCGAGTAAGATGGACAAGACATGCAGGACACTGTGACATTGATACACAAAGTTCACTTCTGCAGAGGGGTAAAATTCCACCCAATGGGACATGTTGGTCGTGGATGGTGACCTGTGATGCTTAAGGATGGAATTCTTGTGACTGATCAGTCTATGGCATGCAACTCTCCACATTGGCTAAACGGGTGGACGGAGCGGTGCCTTCCGATCAATCGGCTGGTTAAGTCAGACCCTAGCACCTATTGTTCTTATGGCAACCCAACACTTTTATCATATATATGCTTGAAAGTAGTGGCTGATGTATGTATA
>CM042167.1:32989986-32994986 GCA_023376005.1 Doryteuthis pealeii
CATCCGTTATCATCCTGCAATACCCTCTAGTTAAAAATGGCAACGTCCAAATTGTCCAAGATGCAGTGCAAATATGGGAATACCGAATAATTTTAGGTACACAATTTCTTAACACATTTATCTATATTAAATGGGACCTTAACAGGAACTACCAGTCCGGGTCTTTACTCCTGGGAGTATTGGCGATGAAGGGGTACTCCACACTCCCCAAACCTCCAGAACTGGAACTTTACCAATTGATACAGTTTAAGGCCATACCCAGGATACTAAGACCCTCAGTCGCCGCCTTCTTGCACATATATGATAAAAAGGGTTGGATGTTTGCCACAAGGGCAATAGGGTCAAGACAATCTTCTTCAGAAGTACTTGTTTCAAGAGGAAGGGTTCGATTACCCGTATTTCAAATGCTTTCCAACCATCGTAGATCACTTTTTCTAAACTGATCGAGTATCCGTTATCTGTTCCACGTCTGCAAGATCCACACTGAGCATCCATGAAACGTTTATTATAACTCAGATTTGGATTATTTTATGGTATTAGGTGTGCGAAAGACCGCAACTTATATTCCTAAACTGTTCCAAGACAGGATGAACTGAATTGACTAATCACAAACGCCCATAAATGTATTCAATTTACTATTCAACGGCGTTGATAAATTGTCCTAAAATTACTCGCTGAAAGAACAGCTTAAAGGAATTGCCACCAAGATCAACTCAGATGCAATTTTCTATTTCGAAGACAGATCAACTGACAATGATTGTATCTAATACATCTTTCTATCTTAAGAGAGGATCACCTCTGATATGACTTTCTACTTTGAGGACAGATTAACAGTAAAGGATTAAAACTGATATATATTTCTATTTCAAGACAGGATAATATTTCATGCCACACATAATCTCTACTGTAAAACTGCATTCAACTATAGCCCTGAAAAACCCATGCGATTCGTAACAAGACATATCATTAAGTATCAAAATTCTGCATACGCTTTAATATGTTTATAATTAGGAAAAAGGCCAAAATTTAGTTTTAGATGTTTACTGATAAAAACTTTCCAGTTTGAGGACAGATTAACAGTAAAGGGTTAAAACTGATATATATTTCTATTTCAAGACAGAATCATATTTCATGCCACAAATAATAAAACTGCATTCAGCTAGAGCCCTGAAATGGCCATGTGGATCGTAACAAGAGATATCATTGAGCATTAAAATTACGCATACGCTTTAATATGTTTATAATAAGGAAAAAGGCCAAAATTTAGTTTTAGATGTTTACTGATAAAATTATTTTTGGTGGATATGTGCTTAATTGAAGTCGTACCTAATTTTGAAAATTAATTAGTTAATAATTAGTTAATAATTAGTGAATTTTAGGCGGGCATATATGTTCAAATGTAAGGCTAAACGAATCGAGAAAATGTCAATCCCTGAATGTACATTTCGACCTATTAGGTCTCATTAGCAAGGTTATAGACATGGGAGACTGCTCCGTGTGTGACTCGAAACCTCGACTGTCAAGCTGACAGGCGAAGTCTCTAAAATTATAAAACTGATAAAATTATATAACACAACAAGTAAGGATGAATCGATTTTTGGATTTTTTTAATGAAATTTTCAGCATTTTATTCATTCAGGATTTAGTTTTGTAATGAATAACATCTTAATAATAAAAAAATTAAAATGTTCTTTATCAATTAAGATTGCAGGGGTTCAACATTTGGTCATTTGAATAAAATAAAAATTCCAGTCCCTAATTTTGACATAGAAAGATCAAAATAAAAAAATGTAAAAATATCAACACCCGAAAAAAGTTATTTGAAAATTTAAGTTATTTTCTTAAAACTCAAAAAAAAAAAAAAAAATTTGTAGCGTATTTTCCTTTCTCGTAGTTTTAAAGACTATATTTTTCTTTGAATTGATGCAAAAAAGTATTTTCCCTGATTCAAGTGAATTTTTATTCGCTAAAAAAATTCATACGAATTTTAAAAGTCTAGAAGATGGCATGTTGAACAATATTTTTGTCAGGGGTAAAGATTTATTTAATCTATCTAAAAATGTATGATTAATCTTCACAACTAAGTGCAAAATGAAATAGACTATTCATAGAATAAACGAATAATTTTCAATGTATTCATAGGACAATCGGTCTACTTACAAATAAAGACACATGTTCAAGTATGGGTTTCTTTTTATTGTTATATTCTTAGTGGGAAAAAAGAAAATAAATACACCATCCTGGTGATATCTAGATGTTTGCATTGTGCGCCACAACTTAAAATGAACAGCTAAAATCAGTCAATCAACTGAGTAAATATTCATATTTATTTATTAGAGTGTCAGACAAATGATTTATTTAATCTCACGAGGGAGAGTCAAAATGTAATGCCATTTTCTTTATTTCAAGTGAAGTATTTTTTTATAAGACTAAGGCCTACATCGAGACCCTAACCTTAGAGCAAGAATCCGACGAGTAAGATCTAACTTGCCGTTTGACAATGTCCTCCTTTTACACGACAATGCTCAACCACACACAAACATCAGGACAAGGCAGAAAATCGCCGCAGTTGGGGGGACAACTGTTGCATACTGAGGTTTTCACCGTACCAAATCGATATAATGTTGTATACCCTTTTCTTACTTCTTACTTCTAGTCGTCTTCTCTTCTGGCCGGTTTTGCTATTCTGATCATCTATCATCTTGGTCTGGTCTAGCGTCTGGTGTTAACTTGGCGGATTCCGGTCTGGTCTTCTATGGGGATTTCTCGTTATCAGAAGCCCTGTGTTATTGTTAGTTTTTAGTAAACACAAGACTTCGATTTTCTTTTAATGTTACTTTACTTCGGTAAATCCCCAACCAGACATAACATAGCGCGCGTATGCAGAGTTACAGTTTTAGACAGAGCATCATGGCTGACTGCTCTGCCTGACGTCTAACTGCAAACTGGGGACTTTGAAAAAGGACCCACGTGACTTCACATATTTGGCGGGCTTCTGTAATTTTCCATAGAAGGACCCGGCCATGGTATGAAAGGGTTCATCCCCTCAGAATTACAGGGGATTGGCAATAATCTTATGCAACCGCATAGATTATATAACACAACTTTACCACATTCTCAGATTTAGCACCTTTAACTCAATAACAAAGGAAAAACTGAATTTAATTTTTTGTCAGAGAAAAAAAAATTAGAAAAAGAAAACTATATTTTAAGTCACTCACTAGTTTAGCACTACATTTAAAAAATGATATTTTGAATGTAAACAAAAAAAGAACAATTTAAAAAAATAAACAAACAATGTGATAGTCAGATTCTTAGTGAAGTTTAGAAATTTGATGAGAAATTTGCTACAATTTCCTCTTAACCATATTACTTCTCTCTTTTCCTTTTTCTCTTTCTACTCTTTGGGTTTCCTAAAACTTTTAGCCCGGCCAATGACCAGACACTTCTACTAGTACACACACACACACACACACACACAAACACACACATCATATATATATATATATATATATATATATATATATATAAAAGTTTATTGGCAGTACTGAATTTAAAAAGGACGCGTAAAAGCATATGCATGTTGATAAAAAAATGTTTTTTTCTTAAAAAGAAAAGTGAGGGTACCCTTATTAGATTTAAAATCTAAAATAAATTGATCTTTTTTTCGTCAATGCTCATCATCAATTATTTTAGATTTTAAATCTAATAAGGGACCCTCACTTTTCTTTTTAAGAAAAAACATTCTTTTATCAACATGCATATGCTTTTACGCGTCCTTTATATATATATATATATAAAAGAGAATCGCATTGACGAGAAACTGTCAGTAACCAGGCACCGTTGACTTCATGTCCACGCTACCTTAGCTCGTATATAAGTGATCTATCCAAGATATTGAGTACTATTTACTTATAAATATACCATCCATATTAGCAATATATATATAATATATATATATATATATATATATATATATATATATATTATATATATAATATTTTACTCCCTTTCTATCCTTAATTCCATCTTTCTTTTATACTGTTTTTGTATCAAAATATTCATTTCTTCATTATTACTCTGTCTCTAACGCTTATTTCCTCCGATATTACTTCTAGATTATTGCCTTTGATAATAATTTCTTTTTTACCTTTTGTCTTTTCCCCAATCCTTTTCTCGTCATTTTATACAGTCATTCTCTTTTCTCCTCCTTTACTTCCTTCCTGCCTTTTATCTTTTCCTTCAAACTTCTCTCTTGCCTTTCTATCCTTTCTCCCCACCTTCCTTCTTACCTTTCTTCCTACCTTTCTTTTCCGCATCTCTATCCATTGTTTTTTTTCATTCTTTCCTCGTTCTCCTTCTTTTCCTTTATCCCTTCTTTTCTTTCAACTTTTTCTTCTTTCCTTTCTTTCACTTTTCATTCCTTCTTTTCTTTCAACTTTTCCCCCTTCCTTTCTCTTGTCTTTTTCTCTTTTCTTACTTCTTTCTTCATCCTTGCTTCCTTCCTTCCTCACTTTCATCTTTTCTTTCATCCTTTTCACTTGTCGTTTCTTTCTTACTACATTCTCCCTCCTTTCCTTCCTTCCTTTCATCTTGCCCTCTCCCCCGCTCTCTCTCTCTTCATTTTATTCTTACTGTCTCCTTTCTCTCTTCTCCCTTCCATTCTTCCTTTTATTTTCCCTCCATCTTTCTCTGTTGTCATTCACTTTTTACACCTTTCAACCTCCTTTCCTTCGGTCCTTTTATAAGTAATTACTTTATATCATTCCTTTATCATTTCCTTCCTTCTTTTTTATCTTTTCACTCTATCCGTATTTCTTTTCTTTTTATCCTTCCTTACTTCCTTCTCCCCCTCCCTCCCTCCCTCCTTCCTTCCTTCCTTTCTTTCTTTTATCTTTTTCCCTATCCTTATCTTTTGATCCTTTCTTATGTTGCATAGCCCTTCTTTACCGGCACTAAATCGTATATGTTATTGTTGTGATGTTAATCCAACAGTAAAA
>CM042167.1:32999986-33014986 GCA_023376005.1 Doryteuthis pealeii
GCGAAGTGAATAAGATTTTTGGATGTTTGTTTATTTAGAAACGTTATATATATAAGTTAAAAGAAAGGAAATGAATCCGACAATATGAGTAAGAAAAAGTGGAATGAAAACATCACACAATCTTATTATAATGGAGATTATGTGTTTGTTTGTCTGTAACCGAAACTATATCACTACTCCAGTCACTATCCATTTAGTTATTGATACATCATATTTAAGCCTCAATTATTAATAAAATTGTTTTTCATTATTAATACTGCTGGCCATATCTACGTACTAATAACATGCAATTGTATTTATATATACAACAAATAGCGGTTTACAGTGTAAACGGGAAGCCCAATTTGCATATTGATATTTAAAATTTGATTTTAATAAATATCTGCTTGGTATTGTTGATTTCTAATTATTTGATTTTATCTTAATGAATATGAGTAAAAATCTCAGATATAAATCTTAAAAGAAATTAACAAAAAGAAATAACTGTAATTTTATTCTTTACTTCCTAATTTAACTAAATAGTTACATTAGAAAAAAATAGCAATGAAAGACGGGGGCGATGGGAGAGGAGGCTACAGCTGTTATATTATTTGATTATACCCCTCTCTGTTTCAAATCATTTTATCTGCATTTTTATTTAGTTTCTTTAGACTTTCTAATTTAATATAATATATTATGACATTAATACTTGCACCCGGAGGGTGCATATATTTGCTAGTGCTGTTAAAGAAGAAAACAATTTATAATATAATCATAGCTGATACTGATCAATATTTCGATTTTACAAAAATCATCATCAGAGCTCATTCACTCCCGTAGTTGTTTGGGTCGGAGAGGAAAGTCAAAATGAGTTTACAAAACAAAAAAAATTTAAATTGTTTCGTCTTGTTGCCAACATCTCAAAAATTCGCTACATTTGTTGACAAAAGATATAAATGGAACATGACCGACATATATATGGCGCGAAATGCCCACGTTGGTGAATATTGTAACGTCTTTCGTTTTTTGCAGAATTAAGGTTTTTTTTTTTGTTTTGTAAACTCATTTTGACTTTCCTCTCCGACCCAAACAACTACGGGAGTGAATGAGCTCTGATGATGATTTTTGTAAAATCGAAATATTGATCAGTATCAGCTATGATTATATTATAAATTGTTTTCTTCTTTAACAGCATTGTGTGATGTTTTCATTCCACCTTTTTTTACATATATATATATATATATATATATATTCGTATGTGAGTAGGAAACTTTTATTTATATGTACATTTGATTTGCTTATTTTGATTGAATCCTATCAGGAATATTTGATATTATATACACACATAGACATACATCCAAGGTGTGTCAAAAAAGTATCGAGATTGAAGTTACTTTTATGCAACAACTTTTATTCTGAAAAATTAACGTTCTATTCCTTGTTCATTTCTATCTTTGTAAATACATCTTCATACTCGGTACTTTTATGACACACCTCGTATTGTGAAAAAAATCCATTCCTTGTTCATTTTTACGTTGGTAAATACAGCTTCAATCTCGGTCCTTTTATGACACACCTTGTATTCTGAAAAAATTAACGTTCCATTCATGGTTCATTTCTCCCTTGGTAAAAACAGCTTCATTCTCAGCACTTCTATGATTTATAACACCCCTTATATATATATATATATATTATATATATATATATATATATAGTCAAGAATTAATGCCAAAATAATGAATGAATCAAATAAAAAGGAATGAGTTAAGTAGAATAAATGAAAAAAAAATCCTTTCGAAGTGACCTCTCTCAAAAGTTAAAAAAATAGAAATAAAAAATGAAATAAAAATAATAAAAAATTAAAAAAGAAAATTTTGAGAGAGAAGTCCCTAATGGAAAGTTTTCCTCATCTATTATTGAACTCTTTTGAAGCATTACATATATATATATATATATATATAATATAGTATTATATATATATTATGAATTCGATATACTGAAAAAACAGGGACCTCACATCAGTGAGGGGGACGGGTGTGCGTTTAAAACTGTCGAGAGGAAGGCCCCGAAACGGTGCACATTCTCTCCTGATGATCCCAAGCATTTGTAAACATCATTTGTTTTTTCAATATATCAAATTAACACTGTCGGATTAATTTCCTTTTATTTTCATATATATATATATATATATATATATATATTATATATTATATATATATGGTAACGTTATATATATATATATATATATATATATATATATATATATATATATATATTGTTAAGGAAAAGACTGAAATACTGTTCATATCAACAGTTATAGATCTGCTTACACTTACGTGTATATTGAAAATAGATGTCTACTGAGCCATATAAGTATGTCCATAATCCGACTGTTATTCTACTGAAATGGAATCAGAAATATTGTGGATTTTTTTCATATATTCCGAAAGCCCGGGTTAGTTCAGTCGGTAGAGCGTTCGGCTAGAAACCACAACGTTCGATACCAGCCATCGCCAACTCAGCATATGAGTACCACAGGGATCCGTGTGCTAAAGAAAGGGGGTGATGATCGGTGTGGCGCTCCACCTCAGACGCAAGAACAATCTCTAGCGCTAGTTAAAAAGGGGATAGACTCCCTCGCTGATTGGCTGATAACGACATTAGGCCACCCTGACGACTTTACTTTTATGTATATATTCCGAGGACAGCTTTCACTTTTTATCATCACTCTAGAGGGGCATTGGTTACCCATTTGATATTTGCTATCAACCACCAATATCAGTCATCCATTATTTGGGGTGGGTGTGAGTTTTTTCAATATCCAACATATTGTTAATTTCTTAACACGATGATCTGAGTTCAAATACTGGACAAGGCTGTTTGCTTTTTACCTAGTGCGAATACTCTTTAGTAAGGTATGAATCCAACAATTCTCCCTCCATCTATGGGTAAATATTAGGGCAAACTGAGTTCTTTAACTTTGTGCTACTTACCCCTTTTTCGTCGGGTACATAACAAGAGTTATAACATCGAGAGACACCGAATCTCCATTATAATAAGATTTTTCTTATATTTAAAGTTGTTTTTAATTTATCGGTCAGGATTTATATTCTCTGGATGGATTTCCCAATTACACTTCTCTTTATTTATCTTTTTCTACTTGAAGATGGAGGCAAAGTTCTAGCCTCCTGGGACCACGCGATTAATTTTACCATCCAGAAGCTGAAACTTTGAAAGCTAAAAGGTATAAACCCAAAACCCCTTCTAGCTGTAGGTAAATAGTCGGGCAGACTGGGCTGTTTAACCTTGAAACCGGCTTAGAAGAAAAATCTGAATTCAATCTTGATAAATTCTGCTTAAAGTTTGACTTTACGTTAGATCCTATTCTTGCGGAGGGGTTGGACCCTAACAGGTACTAGCATTTAGGTTCAAAGGAGTAATTGCGAGGAAAGGGTACTCGACACTCTCCCAAAGCTCCGAAATTTAAACTTAACCATTAGATGTAGCTTATCCTCTTACATCTGACAACAGAACGAAAGACTATATGTTCCTATGTTTTCGGTCAGCAGCCAGTGTTGTCCACTGGCATACAAGGGTGGATTTTGCATTAAATAACCCATGAGGATTGATATGCCATTTAACTAACAAACGGAAAGAAAAAAAAATTTCCTAATATATTTTTTCTTATATTCAAAGTTTACAGACTGACACTGTATCTCCATTATAAGATTTTTTTAAATATTTAAAGGTGTCTTTGATTTATCACATTAATTACCAGATTAACCAATTAAGTAAAGTCTTCGGGTGGCCTAAAGTTGGTATCAGCTTGACAGCGAGGGAGTCTATACCCTTTTCACTAGCACTAGGCCAAGGAGACTGTTGTTAGTGTTTGAGGTGGAGCGTAACACCTACCATCAACTCCTTACATTACCGCACATATCCCTGTGCTACTCATTCGCTGAGTTGGCGATGGCCGGTATTGAAATAGGAACCTTGTGGTTCCCAGCCGAACACTCTACCGACTGAGATAAACCGGCCCTAATCACACCATATATTATAAAAAACCTTTATTTCTTAGTGATATATAAAACACATTGCAGGATTCTAAACCCACTAATGACAGAGGCTCTTTTTAGGAAAAATATAACTCAAATTTTCATTGAGACATAGTTCATAAATAAGAATTATTAAATGTATGAATAATTTTGACTATAGATTGAATATTCATTGTTAAACTAAAGGGTATTGTTACGTAAGCAGTGACGTAGTTTCAGTTACAGGTAGACAGACATCGAATCTCCATTAAAATAAGATTTGAAACAGAAAATTTCTTAGTATATTTTTTCTTATATTTAAAGTTGTCTTTAATTTATCGGTCAGGATTTTTATTCCCCGAATAGATTTGCCAATTTCACTTCTTTTTATTTTATTCTATTTTATTTTTCTTCTTGCGATAATCACAGTGGAATCGTTTATTGACAATAATGATTAGGTATTTGGAGAATGGCGTCGATCTAGAGGGAAATGAATGTGTCACTTCGGAAATCAAGAGGAAAGAAAATAGTCGAAAATAAATAAATAACAATTTTACTCGAAAAATAAGTGTGTTTGTAAACACGCCTCTTAAACCACTGAAATCTACTTATTTCAAGCAATTCATATATATATATATATATATATATATATATATTTATATACATATATATATATATATGTGTGTGTGTGTGTGTGTGTGTGTGTGTGTGTAAAAATGAAATTGGAATTGAATCCGACTGTATGTAGAAAGAGTTCAATAAAGGAAAGAAAGTAAAGAATGGATAAAAAAGGATACATTTAATCAATATCACTTACACGTGTTTCGGTCAGGAGTTTATCTATGTGTACATTATTCAAACTATTATTATTATTAAATAAACAAATGAAATGAAATGATAATAATAGAAAAAATGTTAGAATATTCCGTACACAAAGAAAATTCGACCTTCATCTAAATAAAGTTAAAATAAATAGAATAAATAAAATTCGACCTTCATCTAATAAAGTTTCACTCAATGAAGGTCAAATTTTCTTTGTGTACGGAATATTTTTACATTTTTTCTATTATTATTATTTCATTTCTGACCGAAACACATGTGTAAGTGATATTGACTAAATTTCTCCTTTTTTATCCATTCTATACTTTCTTTCCTTTATTCACTCTTTCTCCACACACACACACACACACACACACACACACACACACATATATATATATATATATATGTATATATATATATAGTGTGAGCATCCACAAACACGTGTTTCAAAGTTTACTTTTCATCAGTGCGGATCGACTTTTTAACAGCTACCTCTAACCGGGTGCGAAACCTGACAGTATTTTCGACTGTCAAGCTCTTAAACCTTCACGGCCATCGGGAACTGTCAGACAGGAGCAAAAAATGAATTTATACAAATAAACTTATAGGATGTATGCTTTTACAATCACCAGAGAACTCAAGTCTGTAAACAACAAGTGAGTAAATGCTTTTTCGCTAAAAAAAACAAACAATGTCTCCCCTACAGTGCTTTACCCTGAAAGTTGGGAGCATATATATATATATATATATATTATATATATATATATATTATATGCTCCAACTTTCATGGTAAAGCACTGTAGGGGAGACATTGTTTTTTTTTTTTTAGCGAAAAAGCATTTTATATATATATTATATATATATATATATATATATATATATCCCTGAATCAGAACCTAGCCCTGTCGGCTGGGGCTTTAGAATACACCAACTGCACCTCTGTAGACAGGTAAAATCCCACATCAGCCCCTATGTGTCCTTTTGTTGGCCGTGCGTGACAAACCGTGATCCTTAAGGACGGATTCCTGGTAGTTGAGCAGTCCATGACTTGTATCACTCTACTTTGGTCCTTACTTAGGCTAAACGTGTGGTCAGAGAGGCCCCCTCCGATCAATTGGCTGGTCATATCAATCTCTATATGATTGTCCCAATGTATATATATATATATATATATATATATATATATATATATATATATATATACGGGAGTAAATATGGAAAATAAATCCGACAATATTAAGAAATTTGAAAATAGGATGAATTTATTTATCGATGTTTAAACATTTCGGTATCATTAAATCTTCATCAGGATGTATCTTGGTGTGAAGAAATTAATGGATGTTTTATAGATGACAGGAGATGAAAATCTGTGTAAAATCTTTTTAGTTGTGTAACTGTATTGTTCAGAGGTATATTTTTGAAAGACAAGTCGCGATCCACGCACGCGAAGATGTCATGACACGTGACGCAACTCGAAGAAATGTATTCAACAAAATACAAGAAAAAGTATTAATGGACTGATTTTATGAGAACACTTATTTTTTCAAATTTCTTAATATATATATATATATATATATATATATATATATATATATATATAAGTAAAAATAAAGGAAATGAATCCGACAGTATGAGTATGAAAAGGTGGAATGAAAACATTACACAATGCTGTTAAATATTATATGTTAAATAAGTTTATATTATAATTTTTTTTCTCTTTAACAGCATTGTGTGATGTTTTCATTCCACCTTTTCATACTCATATATATATATATATATATATATATATATATATATAAGTAATTGGTAATTTGCTTGAAGCATTGTTAAGTATGTTATAAAATAATAAAATTCGAAGGCAATACAATGCGTAAAAAATAAAGACAAAAAGATGTTTATATGTCTAATCGATTTCAAAGCGAAGCTTTATCGTCAGAGACTTATTTCAGAAATGACGTGCTTATGTTTTTTTTATTTGTGTGGTTATAATTTCTCTTCTTATTTCCTTTTCCTCTCCTTTTTTTCCTCTCTTTCTTCTTCTCCTCCTTTATGAATGGGCGAATAACTGTAATTTCTTATTTTTCTCTTTCTTTTTTTTCTTTCTTAAAAGTTTGTTGAGAACAAGGCTGACATCCGGTAAGATGTTGCAATGTTGCAATGTGTTGCAATGTGTAGCAACCGTGTGAGCATGTCATAATTTCAAAAACAAAAGTGAACAAATGAATAAAAACCGTTAATAGAAAATTTTTTTTTTTTTTTACATACTTAGCTTTTGTTTCGCTTTCACCTTTCATTTCTTATTCTTTCTCCCTCTCTTTCTTTTTTTTTGTGTTATTTCTCTTCTTTTTCTTTTTTTTTTTCCCCTTTATCCCCTTTGTTCTCTAATTTAAATTATTTTTTTATAGTAAATAAGTAAATAAAAGATTATCTTAAATTATGTATTAGTATTGATAGAAAAAATAAATGATTCTTTTTTATTATTATTTTTTTTTTTTTTAAGAAAATATCTTTTATGAGTACTTTTTTCTCTTTTTCTTTTAAACTTAAATATTATATTAATTATATATTAAAATATCATATAATAATTACATATTAGGATTGATGCAAAATTCAAAACAATAAAAATAAAACAAACCATTCTCCCCTTAAATTTCAAATAGATTAAATATCATAAATCAAATATTTGAATTACAAAAGGCATAATGTACTGCTTCAATTATATATTTTATTTAACTATTTTTTTTTCATTCTTTTGTTGTTATTATTTATTCTTATTTTTTTTTTCCCCCACTTTTCCTTAAATATTTATTAATAGTTCTAGACTGACCGTAATCCTAAGAGGGTATTATGGTTTAAAGAAATAGTGTCATGGTTTAAAGAAATAATGTCATGTAAAGGAGTTAATAAGTATGTCAATATTGTTAAATTAATCGTAATTAATTTTTTTTATATTTCTCTATTATCTTCTTTTCATTCTCAATCATCCCATCACTATATATATATATATATATATTTAATTTTAATTTAAAAAAAAAAAAAAGGCTATATATGAAACGTGTAAATTTAGTTAATGGTGAATTCTGAGTTTAATTCTAATCTATTGATAGTTGGTAGGTTTAAAATTTATGATAGGGAAAATTATATATATATGAGAGAACATGTGTACTAAATAAACTAAAACCTATATATGGAACGTGTAAATTTAGTTAATTATGTATTCTGTGTTTAATTCTAATCTATTGTTTATATTAGGACCTAATTTAGCTATTAATAAACTTTCTCTAATTCTGAGATTACCAATGTTGCGTATTATAGCCTCTATCTTAACTGAAAAATTGTTGTCCTTATTTTTGCATTTGATTAGGTGTTTATGGAATGAGGATGCACGTGTGTGGACGTGTTCCTTGATTCTAATGTGGAGGGGTCTAATTGTACTACCTATGTAGAAATTAAGGCATTTGGAGCAAGTTAGACGGTAAATTGTATAGGTCTTGTGGCATAAGTTAGGGTCTTTATTGGGCAGTTGGTTAGTGAGCATGGTGTAATAACATTTTTATGTTTTATTGTTAGATGTTACATCTAACAATAAAACATAAAAATGTTATTACACCATGCTCACTAACCAACTGCCCAATAAAAGACCCTAACTTATGCCACAAGACCTATACAATTTACCGTCTAACTTGCTCCAAATGCCTTAATTTCTACATAGGTAGTACAATTAGACCCCTCCACATTAGAATCAAGGAACACGTCCACACACGTGCATCCTCATTCCATAAACACCTAATCAAATGCAAAAATAAGGACAACAATTTTTCAGTTAAGATAGAGGCTATAATACGCAACATTGGTAATCTCAGAATTAGAGAAAGTTTATTAATAGCTAAATTAGGTCCTAATATAAACAATAGATTAGAATTAAACACAGAATACATAATTAACTAAATTTACACGTTCCATATATAGGTTTTAGTTTATTTAGTACACATGTTCTCTCATATATATATAATTTTCCCTATCATAAATTTTAAACCTACCAACTATCAATAGATTAGAATAAACTCAGAATACACGATTAACTAAATTTACACGTTTCATATATAGCCTTTTTTTTTTTTTTTTTTAAATTAAAATTAAATATATATATATATATATATAGTGATGGGATGATTGAGAATGAAAAGAAGATAATAGAGAAATATAAAAAAATTAATTACGATTAATTTAACAATATTGACATACTTATTAACTCCTTTACATGACATTATTTCTTTAAACCATGACACTATTTCTTTAAACCATAATACCCTCTTAGGATTACGGTCAGTCTAGAACTATTAATAAATATTTAAGGAAAAGTGGGGGAAAAAAAAAAGAATAAATAATAACAACAAAAGAATGAAAAAAAAAAAAAGTTAAATAAAATATATAATTGAAGCAGTACATTATGCCTTTTGTAATTCAAATATTTGATTTATGATATTTAATCTATTTGAAATTTAAGGGGAGAATGGTTTGTTTTATTTTTATTGTTTTGAATTTTGCATCAATCCTAATATGTAATTATTATATGATATTTTAATATATAATTAATATAATATTTAATCTATTTAAGTTTAAAAGAAAAAGAGAAAAAAGTACTCATAAAAGATATTTTTCTTAAAAAAAAAAAAAAAATAATAAAAAAGAATCATTTATTTTTTCTATCAATACTAATACATAATTTAAGATAATCTTTTATTTACTTATTTACTATAAAAAATAATTTAAATTAGAGAACAAAGGGGATAAAGGGGGGGGGAAAAAAAAGACGAGAAATAACACAAAAAAAAGAAAGAGAGGGAGAAAGAATAAGAAATGAAAGGTGAAAGCGAAACAAAAGCTAAGTATGTAAAAAAAAAAAAAATTTTCTATTAACGGTTTTTATTCATTTGTTCACTTTTGTTTTTGAAATTATGACATGCTCACACGGTTGCTACACATTGCAACACATTGCAACATTGCAACATCTTACCGGATGTCAGCCTTGTTCTCAACAAACTTTTAAGAAAGAAAAAAAAGAAAGAGAAAAATAAGAAATTACAGTTATTCGCCCATTCATAAAGGAGGAGAAGAAGAAAGAGAGGAAAAAAAGGAGAGGAAAAGGAAATAAGAAGAGAAATTATAACCACACAAATAAAATAAAAACATAAGCACGTCATTTCTGAAATAAGTCTCTGACGATAAAGCTTCGCTTTGAAATCGATTAGACATATAAACATCTTTTTGTCTTTATTTTTTACGCATTGTATTGCCTTCGAATTTTATTATTTTATATATATATATATATATATATATATATATATATATATATATACATAATGGCACACTCTAACCCTTTTTATTATTCATGTGCTAGAAGGCGGAGTTTGAGGGTCTTCATGTCCTTGAGAATGACGTTAAACTCTATATGATGGTGATGTTCTAATTCTGGGGGTGTAGGGAACGTGTAGAACCCCTACATTACCATTCCGACCTGGGGTGGTAGTACCTGTTAGGGTATGAATAGAAGTTTTTCTTACAAAAACAATCAGTTTAAAAAAATCTTCCTATGAATGACTATGAATCTTTCAAAACTTTTACTAGCATTGAATAACCCACCAAGGTTGATATGTCGCAAAACAAAATAAACTAACTTAACTAACTTCTGTAATTTTCATTAGGACGGAAGACGATTGATGAAGGTTTAGATATATAGTTTAAGAAACACCAGTATGTCAGTTACAAAAGTACATCATTTCAGTATGAAAAGAGAGCATGACATTATATTGTGAAATATGTTTCTTAAAAACTACTGTTTAAGTCTTCTAAGAAATAACCAGGGCTAAAAGTATTGGATTCTAGTCTGGTATTTACATTCTATGAATTTGGTTTGGTTTCTTTGTTGAGTGGCATATCAACCTTCATTGGTTATTGTTAAGTATCGGGTCGGCATCCTAGGTTCCAGATGTAATAAGTAAGTAAGCAAGCCAATAAGAATCCGGTGTTCTTTGTAAGTCCTACGTCCAAGAGAATCCAAATGTCAATGAAATAAGCTCAGAATGGTGGCTCTATTAATACAGCAGAAGCAGGAGCAGCAGTGCCAGTGATTGGACAATAGAAATCTACCCCAAGTCACGTGGTAGTCAACGAGTCTATATTTAGGAGTGACCATTTGCCCCATGCCTTATATCAAACAATTCAACAGTTATTTAATGCCGAAGCCATCCTTTTAGAAGAAAAATAGTGGCACTATTCAACCCATAACAGAAAGGATTAGCTGTTTTTCCCCTTTTCCAGAAATAAAAACTCATAGAAAAAGGTGCTTCCACAAAGAAATTCCCCTTTATAGAAAAAGTGCTTCCATAAAGAAATTTCCTTTTATAGAAAAAGGTGCTTCCACAAAGAAATTCCCCTTTATAGAAAAAGGTGCTTCCACAAAGAAATTCCCCTTTATAGAAAAGTGCTTCCATAAAGAAATTTCCTTTTATAGAAAAAGGTGCTTCCACAAAGAAATTCCCCTTTATAGAAAAAGGTGCTTCCACAAAGAAATTCCCCTTTATAGAAAAAGGTGCTTCCATAAAAAAAAAATCCCCCTTTATAGAAAAAGGTGCTTCCATAAAGAAATTCCCCTTCATAGAAAAAGGTGATTCCATAAAGAAATTCCCTTTTTATAGAAAAAGGTGCTTCCACCAAGAAATTCCCCTTTGATAGAAAAAGGTGCTTCTACAAAGAAATTCCCCTTTGATAGAAAAAGGTGCTTCCAGAAATATATGCCCCTTTATAGAAAACTAGAAGTAGCTACCCGGTGTCGCCTGGGTAGAGGGGGATTTTTTTAAGTTAGTCTCTTAGATCCATTATTACTTATCACAAGTTAGATCCTGACTGGATTCCCCATAAAATCCCAACGTAAATATATAACAATATAGTAAGAAATTTTAATTTAACTATTTACAATTAAAAAAAACAACAATATAAATGAGGCGATTAATTCAATCAATCAACATCATATTTTAATTACCTTCTGTTACTGTACAAATTTTAATTTTCTCCCTCCGAGCTCTGAGTTAGAAAAAGGGCAAATAAAACTTTAATAAAGCCATAAGTCTTGGTAATTAATTAAGGATGCCCTTACTTAGAAAATGAAGAACCAAAAAGAGAAGACTACAAGCAAGAACGTAGACGATCATGACCGAAGTAGAAAGAATGAAGAAATGAATATCCAACATGGGGACTAGACGAAGAAAAGCAAGTAACATATCTATTTGTCTATATCTCTCTGATGCCTCTACTCTATCACTATCATAAGAACTATTATGTATATACCCAACGAGGGTATATGGCATTGTAGCACAGACATAGAGACATACAGACAGATATGGAATCGAAAGAGAATCAGGAACCCTGATGCAATACGATAGAAGTAAGAAGAATAGATGGCTTCTTGGTTGGTTGGTTGGTTGGTTGGCTGGTTGTTTTAACGCATGTCAACCCTTGTTGGTTTTTTTTATGCCGAAGATATTTTTTATTCATTCTTCATATTTTTTCTAAAAACTCAATATTTTAAAGACTTTTTTCTTTCAAACTCATTTTTTATTTAACCAAAAGTTAGGACCTTAACAAGTACTAACACTCAGGGTCAAAGTGGGCCTGGGGATAATTGCAACGAAAGGGTACACCACACTCATCCAGAATTCCGAAATTGAAACTTAACTATTAGATACAGTTTAACGTAATACATATGACACTAGGACAATAGGTTGGGGAATATCATATAGTTACTAGGGCTTGATATGACAAGCCGATTGATAGATGGGGACACTCTGACTGATCGTTTTGCTTAAATAAGGGTGAAAATGGAGTGTTGCATGTCATGGGCTGCTCAGCTACCAGGATTCCCTCATTAAGTATCACTAGGCGCATCCCAGGATCAACAGCTAGCCCCATTGGGGGATAGTACCCCCTGCATAGGAGCAGTCGGTGTATTTCTCTATCTCAGTCGACAGGGCGACAGAGGTGTTTGTACACAGTTATATGGTTTCAATTAACTGATAATAATCCTTAAAAACAGTTATAGCCTCAAGTAATCATTGTTAATAAAAGTAATTTATAGTTATATGGTTCCATATATACGAATCCTTTTTAAATAGATATGTTTAGACCATAGATGTAACCATAATAGTTACTGCTACTCCGTATCAGTGTTGACCTAGGAGTATTGGTAATTAAGGGGTATTACACTGTTTCCGGCTTAGCTCAGTCGGTACAACATCTGGCTCGGAACCACAAGGTTCCTGATTCAATACCAGTCCTCGCCAACTCAGCGTATGACTAGCACATGGATCTGTGCAATAAAGTGGAGACCTGATGGTAGGAGTGACGCTCTACTTCAGATGCAAAAACAATCTCCCTTGTCTAGCGCCAGTGAAAAAGGGATAGACTCTCGTTTCCTAACTGATACCGACTTTAGGTCAACCCGATGACTTTACTTTACTTTATTTACATTTTGCCTAGATCTTCAGACCAGGACCCTTACCATCATATTTAGTTTAGTGTTAAATTCAGCGCACCCCGTTTGGGTAAACTAATTACACTGCAAAGAATACAGATTAGCATTTTCTAGGGTCTGCCCACAGGGCAGGATTCTTTTTGAACATACCAAATACAGATGAAAACTTAAGAAATTCTACCACTCCAAATCCGTGTTGGCCTGGGAGTAATGGTGTTGTAAACTCTATTTCCTTACTTTCTTACTTCTATTATTCTTCATCTTTCGTATCTTAAGTTCTTCTAGCGTCTGGACTTCGTTTTGGGGACTTCGTGTCTGGTCTTCCATTGGGGATTTCTCTTTCTCAGAAGCCCTGTGTCATTGGTAATTTTTAGATAATAACACAAGACTTCGATTTAATTAGATCATATTTTATTTCGAAATCCCCGCCAGACTACCTGCGCAGATTGAGTCGGAGCGTGCATAACACGACTTACCACCGTCGTGGTCTTTGGCCGAACTAACTAAAATATATTTCTAATCTAAACCGGAAGAGGGTCTTCTCCACCGATTCTCATGGTATCCACCGGAAGGAAGGATCAGGACTGAGGTCAAGCCTTGTCACTCATCCTTCAAGGCCACCGGCTGCAACTTATAACAGCCATTTTGGTTTCTACACTACTGTATTAGGAATCTAATAATTATGTAACAATGGCAGTTAAGGGCTAGTACACTCTCCGCAGATCTTCAGAGCAAGAACCTCACCATAAGATTCAGTTTAGTATTATATTCACTGAACCTAATTTTGGGAAACCTACTACACTGCAGGGGATACAGTCAGCGTATTCTAAGGTTTGTCGACAGAGCAGGATTCTTTTGAACACAGCTAATATAAATATACACTCTGTGTATGTATCGATATGACTACCCCGTTTTCTTTGATTCCCTGTATATAAATTTATAAAGGAATTTTTAAAACTTGTCTGTTTTTCTTTTCCTTTTCCCTCTTTTGTGTAACTGACTTGGCACAATAATATACACTTGGGAACGCCTCTTACATAAGCCTTGTATTTGATGAAAATTAAAAC
The DNA here is from genome assembly GCA_023376005.1 of Doryteuthis pealeii. NCBI lineage: Eukaryota > Metazoa > Mollusca > Cephalopoda > Myopsida > Loliginidae > Doryteuthis > Doryteuthis pealeii. Next base: position 33,014,419 of record CM042167.1, read on the forward strand.
GATCCCCAGGAATGTCGACATTCAATCTAGTGTACTAAAAATAAAGAGCAGCGCATGCGTGCTACGATGGACATTTTGAAAATGGTGTAACGCTATTCAGTCAAGGACGTACTTTGTCAGGAAAAATAAATATACCCTTTTTTCAGAAACAAAAGAGCAACAAAAAAATATCCCGAAATCTTTAAAGGAATGGACGAGCTGAAAATGGTTCGTTCGTTAGAACCTAAAGAGAATTCTTTGAAAAAAAATGCATTACGAGGTTAAAATTAACTATTTAATGAAAAATGGGAAATGACGTCAAGAGAGGGAAAAACAGCAAAGAAATTAAATAAAAGTAAAGTTAAAGCCGTAAATAATTGTATTAAACGCAGAGAGATGTTGTTGAAATAAGATGAAATACAAGAGAGTGAAGAAGAAACTGATAAAAACAAAGCTAAAAAAAACTGAAAGTGAAAGTAGAAAGTGAAAGTGAAAGTAAACAAAAACATTGGAAAAAAACATTTAAAAGAGAAGCAAAGAAACGAATAGCAACATAATAAAAAATCTACTAAAAATACATGTTGTAAAG
>CM042167.1:33027486-33029986 GCA_023376005.1 Doryteuthis pealeii
TATTGGTCAGGAGGTTGATTTAGAAGGCTATCACAATGAAGGTGTAAAGAAAAAGATATAATAATACGGTAACAATGGTGTTGTGTGTTAACCTGTATTTTATTCTTGAATTTTCGAGATAAAATCTCTTTATCAAAAGATAACTGGAACTGAAGCAGTCTAGTTATGGCATTTCTTTTTTAAAATAAATGCCATATCCTAACCAATATATACACAATGCTTCAAGCAAATTATAAAACTCTATATTATAATATATATTATATATATATATATATATATATATTATGTTGTGTGTGTGTGTGTGTGTATGTGTGTGTGTATGTTTATATATATATATATATATATATATATATATATATATATATATATATATATATGTCTATGATATGTATTGTTTAGGATTTAATGTGAAGCACTAGGTGTGAAATATAAGAAACTCAATTTTTGAATGTTAAGTTTTGTTTTGTTTCGTTAAATTTTCGGGGATGTTTAAACCCTTTCTTCGGACCAGATAGACTGGCTGATCTATTCTTTATGGCATCTATATATACTCTTTATTGGTGTTGATGGTCTCATATCTGTGACCTCGTTGGGTGGTATGGGGACGGTCACTCTTAGTGACCTCCTTTATACTTTGTTGCCGCTACTCGTATGTTCGTTTTGGGCGGGTGTTATATATATATATATATATATATATATCTGGGAACCTCGTGGTTCCTGGTTTGATCCCGGCCCTCGCCAACTCAGCCTATGAGTATCACATGAATATGTGCGGTAAAGTGAGGAGCTGAGGGTAGGTGTGACGCACCGCCTCAGATGCCAAAACAATCTACTTGGTCTAGCGCTAGTGAAAAGGGGATTGACTCTCTCTCTCTGTCTGGCTCTTACCGACTTTAGGCCTCTCTGACGACTTAATCGTCTGAGGCGGTCTTACACATTCACTATCACCAAATCTTGCTTTTTGAGCAAGAATAATGAAGCTTTGATTTATATTTGTGAAGTTAAATTAAAAAATAAAATGTATATAATGATATAAAGTGAGAATTCCTTTTGCATTTAATATTTTTAAAAGTAGACATTGATTTTTTTTTTCGGGGTCGCTGGATCAACGCCTTTTTACACAGGGATTTTAATGGGACATCCTGCAATGATTTAATGGGACATCCTGCAATGATCCAACTCTTAATTCAATAATAACGGATCTACGAGACTAACATTTTTGCTACCTACCTCTACCCAGGTGAGCCCGGTTAGCCGCTTCTCGTCTTCGTATAAAGTTTAATCTATTGTGATGAGCTGCCTAAGGTGAAAAATATAGGATAAAGAAAGATTGTATGTTGGTAAAGATGCCAGCCCTAAAAATCAGCATTCAAAAACTTTTGGACCATATTACCTTTAGGCACCCCTTTTTGATCTCGATTAAGAAAGAACATGTTTTTAATTTACACCTTCAATATCCGGATGTTTGTAAGGGGTTAGGGTTAGGGTTAGGGGTTAATATTATAATTTAAAAAAATCTAAAAATCGTCTGTTAAAACAACCGGATATTGACAGTGTAAATGAAATACATGTCCTTTCTTAATCGAGATCAAAAATGGGTGCCTAAATGTCATATGGTCCAAACTTTCCTTTACATCGCTTTGAACACCGATCTTCGTTTCTGTTCGGAAATACTTAATTACATCAGTCACATTGCAAACCCTTAACGCAGGAATTAATATTTTCAAAAGGGAAAATTTTGCCAAAAATAAAATTTAGAGAAAAATACAAGACCCCGCCCCACAAAAAAAAACAAAAAAAAACGCAAAAAAAAACAAGCAAAAACAAAACAAAAACAAAAAAACAGAAATAAATGTCGGAAATACAGAACTAATGAAAAAAAATGAATTCTAAATCGGCCACTCATTGTGTTTTTCTTTCCTTCGATTTTTTTTCGACTACAAATGGAAAATTACGTGTCAAATTATTTTAGCTATTGACATTAAATAAATGAATTAATCGAAAAATACACAGGAACGAAAAAAAAGTGTTCTATTTAAAACAAAACGGTTGAAACGAATAAAAAATGTCGGTTAGGGTTGGGGATACTGAAATCTGCAGCTAAAAACAAAAATAGTAAAAACAAAAAATAGAAAAAATAGAAAATAAAAAAAATAAAAATGGTTTAAAAAATAAATGAATAAAAATTGAAAAAGAATAACAATAGAAAATAAACAAAAATAAAATATTTAATACGGCAATAAAATAAAAATATTTCAGTAACAAAAAAAAAGAGGCGAAAATTAACAATGTACGAAAATAAATAACGCCCCCCCTCCCCACCGCCAACAAAAAACATCGACCCAAAAATGGAGTTTAATAACATCGATTCAAATTGAAAAGAAATCGCTATTAAATCAGGATTATGTTCAATACTAAGTTTGGTCTCTAGAAAGAAGTCATTTTCATTTTAGAATTATCCCCCCTTTTCTCGTTCTCTTTGGTTTGGTTTGTTTTACGG
>CM042167.1:33032486-33037486 GCA_023376005.1 Doryteuthis pealeii
AGTTTGAGACCTCCCGTAGGCCTTGGCTAATCTTCTCTATGATGCTCACTAACTCAGCTTACGCCAAGTACTTTTACCTATCCTAAACTGTCAAATTGCTTTTATACAGCTATGTTTGTGCTTGTGTAATGCACAGCTAGACTGTTCTCAACAATATATGCTTAAATAAACTAAAACATTTTTTTCCTGAATCTGATCTGCTGAAATGGGGGTGCGTCTTATATGCCCGTGCGTCTTATATGCCGTCAAATATGGTATATTCTGTTAGCGTTTCTTCCCACCATTTCCCATAACATTTTAAAAACTTCTTAGTCCCTCCTCCTACTTATTCCTACTGCTACTGTTTGTTTACAAAGAACCATGGAAACATGTCAACACTTCACACCCTTATGGCTCTTATTAGTGCAGATTCATTCACCAATTCCGCCCAGATATATAAAAAAAAGATTACCAGAAATTTGAAAAGGATGGAAAAAAACTCGTCAGGCAAGAAATGTCTGTCGAGTTCAACAAACATGCATATATATATATATATATATATATATATATATATGTGTGTGTGTGTGAGAGAGAGAGAGGGGGGGAGAGATTATATATACATATATGATATATAAATGGTATAAAAATTCAATTTTTAAATAGCAAAAAATAAGGAAGAGGAGAATTGGGATTATTTTCTCAACCCGTTACCCTCGTTTTGGATGAGTGACGATATCACATGTATATATATTTACCAGCCTCTCCCTACGACCAGGATGTGTCACAAGGTCAACATCTTCAGCGGAATTTAACAGGTATGGATTCAGAGTTTCCCTTCACGTAAACTGTTTGCATAATCAAGGTTAAAGGGGCCGTCTCCCCTAATATTTACCCATAGCTGGAGGGAGATTAGTTGGATTCATACCTTTCTCAAAGGTATTAGCGCTATGTGAAATGCAAACAGCCTCTTCCAGGATTTGAATTCGTCTCCCCGTGTCTATTTTCTACGACGCTAATCATTACAGATCACACGCAAGATCTCAAGTATAAGACATTCAGCAAATATCGAACTCGGTATTTAGTAGGAACGAATCTGCTAGACGAATTTTCTAACCATTACACCACGATAGCGCGCCCTAAGAGAATGAATAGATAGTATATTTTAAAATTTCATTTTGATTTATTTGTTTGGTTTGTTTTGTTTTACGGCATATCAACCTCAGTGGGTTATTTAATGCCGATAAAGTTTTGAAATAAATCAATTATTAATGGATTCCATTTTGTTCATTATCTCATGTTTTTCTATTTAACCCATAGATGGACACTAACAGGTACTACCACTCCGGCTCAGAGTAGACCAGGGAGCAATGGTGATGAAGGAGTGTTCCACATTCCCCAAACCTCAAAACTGGAACCTCACCATCAGATAGAGTTTAATGTCATTCCCAGGACATGTAAACCCTCGGTCATCGCTTTCTAGCACCCATATGATAAAAAGGATTGGGACTTGCCATACGGACAATAGGGTTGGGGCAATCATATAGTGCTAGGGCCTGACGTTACCAGCCGATTGATCGACCCTCCGACCGCCCGTCTAGCCCAAGTAGAGTATTGCAAGTCATGAACTGCTCAACCACCTGGGCTCTATCCTCGGGTCGCCACCCACGGCCAACAGGTGGCCCCATTGGGGGAGTCTTACCCCTCTGCAGAGGTGCAGTCGGTGCATTCTAACGCCCCACCGACAGGGCGGATTTCATTTTGAGGCTTCTTCTACAAAATGAGAACTGGAATAATGGTTTGCACAATGAAATGTAAGGTGGCTCTGAGCCAAATAGAAACAATAAAAACAAAAATTATCCGAATCATATAATAATGATGAATATAGAATCATTGAGAATGGAGAAATTAACAATACGCTCTTAAAGTGAAGATTTCAGAAACAAAACACGAAAAAAATAGACGAATGCTCCTCAAGTTGAAGTACTTAAGACAAGATCTGACAATGAAAATGGCTGAAGTTAAAAAATAAAAGTTAAAGTTGAAAAAAAATAGAAAGTAAGCGTCAAATAAGAAAAAAATTACAGGAAATATAAGATCAGATCAGAATTGATAAAGACAGGGAAATCAAGATGAGATATCTAAAAAAAAATCCACTGTTATTTACAGAGCTGGAAAATGAAGAAATGTGATAAGTATCAATTGTGAAAGTGAAAGTGAAAGTAAGGAGACCAAGAAAATAAGTAAAATGTGAAAATAAATAGAAAGTGAAACTTAGTCGAAAGTGAAAGCGAAGTAGGAGATTGTGAAAATAATTAGAAAATGAAAGTTGTAAAAGTCAAAGTGAAAGTGAAAGTCGAAAGATATTGAAAATAAGTAGAAAGTGAAAGTGAATGGAAGATAAAGGTAAAATGAGGATACCAAGAAAATAAGTGGAAAGTGAAAATTAGTAGAAAGTGAAAATTGGGAGAATGTGAAAATTGGGAGATAGTGAAAGTAAAAATTGGAAACAGTGAAAGTAAGCAGAAAATAAAAATAGAAAATGGAAGTATGTAGAAAAATGTGAGTAATTAGAAAGAGAAAATGAATGCAATGAGAAATTGGAAAAAGGAGAAAATGAGAAACTGAAACCAAGTAAAAAAGTAAAAAGTGAAATAAGTTGAAAATGAGAGTAAGGAGAAAGTAAAAATATGATGAAAGTAATAATAAGTAGAAAGTGAAAGTAGGATAAAGTGAAAGTGAAAGTAAAAAATAAATACAAATTGTGAAAAGGAAAGTGATAGTAGGAAAAAGTGAAACTAAAATAGAATAAAGTGAAGGTGAAAGTAGGATAAGTGAAAGTGAAAATAGAATAAAATGAATGTAAATGTCTTTTAAAAGTGAAAGTAAGCAGAAGAATGGAAGTAAGAAAAAATAAAGTAATGAGATAAGGAAAAGGGGAGAAAGTGAAAGTAAGGAGAAAATGAATATAAGAAAAAGTCAAAATACTAAAATAAATAAAAGTGAAAATACAGTTAAAGTGAAAATTAGTAGAAACTGAATAAAAGACGAAAGTGCAAGTAGCAAAAAGGAAAATTGAACAAAAATGAATGTAAGGAGAAAATGAAAATAAGGTGATAGAGAAGGTAATGAGAAAATGAAATTATGGTGAAGTTAAAGTAAGTTGAATGTGAAAGTAGGGAGAATGGAAATAAGGTGAAAGTGAAAGTAAATAGAAATTACTTGTTGGGCGAATGTGAAAGTAAGGAGAAATTTAACTAATCAGAAGATGGAAGGACAGTAAGGGGAAAATGTATTACGTGAAAATGAAACTTGAAATGAGAAAGATAACGAAAAGTAACAAAAATGAGAAAATATGAAAGAAAGAAAGCCAGGAAAGAAAGAAAGAAAGAAAGAAGAAAGAAAAAAAAAGAAAGAGAGAGAGAAAGAATGAAAAAAAAAGTGGAAATTCCAAAAGAAAAAGAATGAAAAGAAAAGAAAGGCGGAAAATATGAAAGAAAGATGGAAAATATACAAGGAAGAAAAGAAAGAAAGAAGAAAAGAAAGAGGGAAAGAAAGAAAACAAAACCGTGGAAATTCCAAAAGAAAAGAAAAGAAAAGGAAAAGGTGGAAAATAAGAAATACATTAAAAAATATACAAGGAAGAAAATAAAGAAAGAAAAAGAAAGAAATGGAAAGGATATTATATGAATGAATGAATGGAAGAAAAAAAAGAACAAAGAAAGAAAGAATGTAAGAAAAAGAAAACAAGGAATATCAGGAATAAGGAATTGAAGAGAGGTAGAAAATAAACCGGGGGAAATAAGAAAGAAAGAATAAACCAAAGAAAGAGAAACAAAACGGGGAATTAAAAAGAAAAAAATGAAAGAAAGAAGAACAAAACGAGTAAAATAAAAAAGAAAGAAAAACAAAAATAAAACGAAGAAAATAAAAAAATGAAAGAATGAAATAGATAAAGAAAAATAAAGCGATAAAATAAGAAAGACAGAATGAAACGAACTAAGAAAGATGAAATGATGAAAATAAGAAAGAAAGAATAAAAAAGAAAGAAGGATAAACGAAAAAAATAAGAAAGCGAGAAAGAAAGATAAATAAGCCGAGGAAAATAAGAAAGAAAGAATAAAGAAATAAACAATGTAAAAATGAGAAAAATAAGAAAGGAAGAAAGAAGAATGAACGAGGTAAAGAAAGAAAAATAAAACCGAAAGAAATAAGAAAGAAAGAATGAAAAGGGGTAGGAAATAAAAAGTAAAATTGAAGTTAATCAAACTGTAAATACAGAAGAAGGAATAGCTTTAAAAAATGAGGAGAAAATCTATATCACAGACAAAGGTCAGGACAAAATAAGAATAAGTAAATGGCAGAAAGAAGGGTTAGGTTCGAAAAGAAGGTTTCTGAGTCCAAAAAGAAGGTTCTCGTGTCCGAGAAGGTTCCCGAGACAAGAAATACCTGAAGAAGGCCGGAGGGCACATCGGCCGAAACGCTGTACAGATAACAATGAAGATGAGGACATCGAATAACGCAGATAATACTAATCACCAAGCCTCATCTCAAACATTCAGAGAAAAAATAAAAGAATAATGTCTCCCATTTTAAAATAATAAATGCTAAAAACTTCCATGCTGTTATTATTCAAATATCAATTTTTATTCATCTTCACGAATACAAATCAAATCTTTATTATTTTTGTTCAAAATCAAGATCAGGTGAGAATGAATTATAAATCAATTTTTAGGAGTTGGGAAACTCTAGAAATCATTTTTATAAAAAAATTAAAAAAAGTCGCCATTTCCCACGACCCCACGAAATTTGGAGAGTTATGTCGATTTTTAGAATCAATATACCTCCACCAATTTTTAGAATGGGAAACTCAATTTTTGGGGATTGGCTTAAGATATTCCACACCTTGACGAAATTTCAGAAAAATTGAAGTGCAAAATTAAAAACAAATTTTTGCAAAATATTGTAGCTTTGTTTCTGAAGAAAATATCAAACTATCTTTTTGGTAAGAATAATGTTCAATA
>CM042167.1:33052486-33059986 GCA_023376005.1 Doryteuthis pealeii
AATACATCACATTAAAAGGAGCATATCTTCAAAAGAGGAAAAACGTAAAAATGCACCATTTTAACAGATTTTAATTTATCACATTCTTGTGTTTGAAAGACCGTAAAATGAATAATTTTTATATTTGATCTTTTTTTTAAACCTTTTCTTAATGGCAGCAAACTCGTGTTCAAATATTGCCATTGCTTGATAAACGATAAATGAATAGATAAATAAATAAATAAGTTCAAAAGTTCAAAGAATACAACAGTAAGCTTCAAAAAGTTCAAACAAGTTCAACTGTGAGCTGCGCAAAAGTGTCTCTTTAGCCCTGCTAAAGTCTTGCACATCTTCCCACATTTACAAGTTATTCCAGGGAGCACAAGGTATTTTATTAGTCCATCCCGCCGATGCACAGATTGGTTACTGATCAGGCCAGCCTTGCTCAGATATAGCGTTCCACACTGGTCACATAGTAGACCGATTTGAAGCCCTTGGTTATCTACTTCTACATACATACATACATACATATGTAGACACCTTTATATATGTACAGATGATTTGCATATATTGTAGCAATTATTAAGTTTAGTATATGATTAAACAAAATATAAGTAATCATATATGCTATCTATATTAAATCGAGTCAAGGAGAAAGAAGATTTTGAATTCTAACCAGCTGTGCTCCGGAGTGACTCATCCTGGGAGCTTTATAAATACATAGATTTTCTACGACGATAACTGTTGCGCCACCTTTGCCTTAGTGTTTGAAACCAGGCAAAAACCAGTTAAATTTGCTAGTATATATATATATATATATATATATATATATATATATAATATATATCACAAACCATCCGAGTGAGACGGACTAGGCATGCAGGATACTGCTGGAGAAGCAAGGACGAGCTCATAAGTGAGGTTATCCTGTGGAAGCCAACACATGGACATAAGGATTTTCGTAAATCCCTAAAAGGAGCTCAATATATAATAATCAATAAATCAAATTACACACAGAGGAATATATAACTTCCAAAGAAAGAAAAACTTAATCAACCGTTAGACTATTATATTTCTATTTCGCCCAAAAACTCAAAAAATGAGTCTAGCCTCATCGGACGAGTTTTACAAATACAAAATACAAAAAGGTATTTGTAAAAACCCGTCACATTACTAACTATTTGGAAGTGGGTCTTTTTGCCTGTTGCTTTTGTCCGTTGCATCCGAAGTCCGTTGATTTGAGGTCCGTAGATGAGATATTAGACAATACATACTTATCCTACGACAAAAACTGGTAGACCACTTATGCTTTCTGATATCATAACTGATAAGAAAATAATGAACAATAAACGTTATTATCGCAATTTATTAGCATATGACAAATTTGTCAAAGACGGAAATAACGAGAGAATTGGCAATATAACAGAAGAATTACTCTTTCTCGTTTGTCAGCTGATGTAGCACTCCCCCACCCCAACCAAAATGTTTTATATTATTGTTAACTTTAAGAATGATTATTATTATGCAAATGAAATATTTCTTTCGAAAGATCAAAAGGAAAGTTTAAAGAAATATCAGTTGGCAATAAATAGTTTATAATCACACGTGTCAGAATAATGATTTTATGTTTATTTGTATCTTAGGTGGTTGGTCTTTATAAATATCTATCAATACACCGTGTCTACTCGTGTATAGGTCGAAATCGGAAACAATTGTGTTTTATGTAAGAAGTAAATATTCACCCAAATATAATAATACTTTAATAATGCCAAAAATAGCCACAGTTTTATATGTATTGTGTCTTGGTGGTTGGTCTATATCTATAAATACATCGTGTCTACTCTTGTATAAGTCGATATCTCAACATCTATATTTTAGACAGGAAGATAAAACTGATTCTATGTATGTTTTATGTGTTCTGGGTATGATATTAAACTGAATCTTGTGGTAAGGTTTCGATTCTGGAGCTTTGGAGAGTGTAGAATATCCCTTCATTGCCATTACTCTCAGGTCCACTTTGATCCGGGGTGGTAGAATCAGTTTGGAATATATTAATTAAATAGGTCAGAAATGAGATTTAAAAAGATGTGCTTCAACGGAAATGAACGAAGTTAAAATTGACTCAATAATAATAATAATAATAATAATAATAATAATAATACCTAAACCTATCCTAGAGATTGAGAAGCATACAATTCTCTGGAACTTCGAGGTACAGACGGATCACCTAATCCCGGCCAGGAGACCGGACCTAGTACTGATTGACAAGACAAAAAGAACCTGTCAGATTTAAAAAGATGTGCTTTAAAAAAATGAACGAAGTTAAAATTGACTCAACAACAACAACAACAATAATAATAATAATAATAATAATAATAATAATAAGAAGAAGAAGAAGAAGAAGAAGAAGAACAACAACAACAACAATAATAACAGCAACAACAACAACAAATTATATCAAAACAAAAATTGATAATACGTAACAAAACAGTAAATGTAGATTGTGCGGTGACAGAGATGAGACTGTAAAACATACATTAAGTGAGTGTAGCAAACTTGCACAAATGGAATACAAAGCTAGGCATGACTGGGTTGGGAAGGTGATCCACGGGGAATTATGCAAAAAATTAAATTTTGACCACACAACAAAATAGTATATGCATAAACCAGAACCTGTTCTTAAGAATAAAACGCATAAAATTATCTGGGACTTTGAGATAAAGACGGATCACCCTATCCCAGCCAGGAAATCAGACCTAGTGTTGATTAACAAAAAAAGAAAGAAAATAGAACGTGTCAACTGGTGGATTTTGTGGTTCCAGCAGATCCCAGGGTGAAGCTGTAGGAAAATGAAAAGATGGATGGTGCGCTTGGAACAGTCCTAAAAGGATTTGAAAAGGGTCTGGAAAGTTTGGTAATCAGAGGAAGAATTGAAAAACATTCAGAACACTGCACTGCTGCAAATCTGCCAGAATACTCAGAAGAGTCCTGGAGACCCGAGGAGACTTGCTGTCACTCAGACTCCAGTGAAATACCATCAGCTAATGCTGATGTGAAAACTCAAAAGGAGTAAATAATAATAATAATAATAATAATAATAATAATAATAATAATAATTGACAAATATCTGGACCTTGCCAGAGAACTGAAAAAGTTATGGAATATGAAAGTGAAAGTTATACCAATTGTAGTTGGTGCACTTGGAACAGTCCCAAAAGCATTAGAAAAGGGTTTGGAAAGTTTGGATATCAGAGGAAGGATTGAAACCATTCAGAACACTGCACTGCTGCAATCTGCCAGAATACTCAGAAGAGTCCTGGAGACCTGAGGAGACTTGCTGTCACTCAGACTCCAGTGAAATACCATCAGCTAACACTGATGTGAAAACTCAAAAGGAGTAAATAATAATAATAATAAAAAGAACTTGTCATCTGTTTTGTTGTAGTTGCAGCATATAATATATATATATATATATATATATATATATATATATATTATATATATATATATATGTATGTATCAGGAAAAAATGAGTAAAGAAAAGAAATGTAGATGGATAAAAATGAATTTTATCGATATTACTTTTAATCGATATCACTGACACATGTGTTTCGGTCTGTTTATCAAAATGTATACGGATTTACGTTATTATTATTATTAAAATAATCAGATGGATTTGAAATTATTTTAATAATAATAATAACGTAAATCCGTATACATTTGATAAACAGATCGAAACACGTGTCAGTGATATCGATTAAAATTAATATCGATAAAATTCATTTTATCCATCTACATTCTTTTCTTTACTCATTTTTTTCCTCATATATTATATATATATAATAATATATATATATATATATTAATATATATATATATATATATATATATATGCTGCATATATATATATATATATATATATATATATATATATATAATATATATATATATATATATATATATATATATATATATATATATATATATATATATATTATGGTCGTGACAAATACTACTTCTATTTGTTTGATATTACTATGGGAAAATTTCAAACACTTCAGCAACTTGCGAATCCGTATGTATATCTCTATTATGAAAAATGGCCTACGAATTCAATAAAAGGAATAGTAAATAATTTTATAAAAACTTATTTCCGTTGAATTTATAACTTCTTATAGTTTTTGAACGACGATAAACAATTTAATAATGAAAATAGAACTTATTATAATTAAATTGAATAGGTTTTCAAATTTGATAAATTTTGTTTTGAACGTTCTGCTCGGAGGTTCACAATTGTATAGAAACATTTTGTATTTATCTGGTAAATTAATTAAAATATTCATTTTGGCCTAAGATAATACCATCGTTATTTGCTTACTGACCCCTCCAGCTAATTTTTCAAAACACCCCCATTATATATATATATATATATATATATATATATATATATAATATATATATATATATATATATATATATATATATATGTATATATGTTTATATTTATATATATATATATATGATTGCTTTTCTGTTATTGTTATTATGTCATATATAAGGTTTATGTGTGTGTTTGAAGAGATTTTAGTTATTTTTAAATCTTTCATTTTAATTGAAAGTGTAAATATTGTCAGTATAATGATATATATATTATGTATGCGCGTGTGTTTATATATATATATATATATATATATATATATATATATATATATTATATATATTATATATATAATATGATATAGAATGAATAGAGAAAACAAGACAAAAGTATTGGCATATAAAGGTGTTCAATGCTAAAATAACAGAGGAACTTTAATATCAAATACATATTGTGGATATAATATCTCGTTACTATCAGTTTCATGCTTACAGCATTCATCAGACGAGACGATCAAAATTTTTAGATTTTAAGCATGAAACTAACGACATATCATATCCATAATATAGAATATTTAATTGTAAGTATATAAGGTTTTATGTGGGCGTTGTTTGAGGAGTACAGGTTTTACTGGTCTTGTAAAAGAAGAGAAAGGAAATGAAAAAAGTATTTTCTCTTGCTAGTTTGTTTTATTGGTCATAATATAGCTGAGAATAAGCTCATTTATTGAGTTCTGGTCGAAATAAATTCATATTAGGAGGATTCTAAATTGGACCTTTCTTCCAGCAATGAAATGTTACAGTTGTTCAGGTCCAAGTTGAGAGGTCGATGTTAAATATTATTGAACAGAGCAATATACTTGGTACAAAATTTTTTTTAACGTTTTTGATATATTTGTACCAACAGTTATACACTTATACCTGTGTGTAGAAACAGATCTATAAACCACAAAATGGATTATTCTTAAGCCTTTTCTTTACCAATTATACATATATACATACATAATTATATATATATTATATATATATATATATATATGTGTATACATATATATATATACACACACATATATATATATATATATATATATATATATATATATATATATATTAGAGCTATGTGAATTGGAAAGCAGGATATATATATATAATAATATATATATATATATATATATATATAATATATATATATATAGATAGATAGATATCCTGCTTTCCAATTTACATAGCTCTAATATCCTTGGGGAAGATACGCATCCAATTATACTCCCTCCAGCTGTGGGTAAACATTAGATCAGACTGGACGCTTTAGATTTAGAATAGTTACCGCTATTTAAGAAGGAAAACTTTCTTAACGAGTTCATTGATTTTTAAGAATCTTATTTTAGTTCCTGTTATAGAGATACATAATATATGTAATATTCTTTTTCGCCTAGGGATTTTTTTATATATAGAGACTAACAATATAAGAAGATTGATTTATAAGTAATATATGTTTTAACTTTAGCCAGTTTTAGTGTTGTACGTCTTTATGTTTGTCAGAACAAAAGATCTACTCGAAGCGTGATCGAAAGGGATCAATTTCACAGCTTAAATCTGACTTTTTTGTCTTTTTGATTTCTTCTTTCTTCTTTTTGGGGGTTTTATTGTTCTTTTTATGTCTTGTTTTTTCGTTGCTCTTTTTCTTTTTTCTGTTCTTTTTCTTTTTTTCTTTGTTCTCTTTTTGTCCGGGTGTGGCCAAAGATTTTAGGATAAAATTTTTTAAACATTTTTTTATAATATTTCTTACTAAGATATATATATATTTTTTTTATTTTACTATGATTTCTTTTGACACTGTTTTCGTCAGACAATTGAAAAACATCTAAAGCAGAAAAGCTGATGTTGAATCCTTATAGAGGATTTCTTTATTCTTTGTGGAAATATTTTTGAGGTCATTGTTTATAGAAAGAAGTTTACTTGTAGCTTTTTTACTTTGGTTTTTTTTTTTTTTTTCATCCTTTACGTTTCTGATATTTTTAGGTCTTATTTTATTTGGGTGTTTGTGACTGATAGGAAGCTTAGAGGCTGTCTTTTTTTTTTCTCACTGGCTTTTTAAGTTTAAGGATAAACGTTCAGACAGGGATAATAAGTAAATAAATATATTCGTAAGAAAAAGAATGGTGAGAAATGTTTGGAAGGTAACAAAAGAAATAATATATTTTCAAAAATGTCAAAAATTTACGGTCAGAAAATGATTAGTACAAACAAAGAAGAAGAAAAAAAGAAAAGAAGCTCAGGGATTTAAACTAAGAGAAAATAGTGAAAGAAAGAAATGAGAAGAAACACATAAAAATAAAGAAAGCATGGAATCTAAAATAAAAGAAAAGAAAGAAAGAAAGAAAGAAAGAAAAGAAAGTTTAAAATGACAGAAAATTGTGAAAGAATGAAGGGAAGAAAATGCTAAGAAAAAAGAAAAAGAAAAAGAAAGTATGGAATCTAAAAAAATAAAAAATAAAATGAAAAGAATATTTAGAATTTAAGAAAAAAATGCTGAGAATATTTTGAAAGATGACAAAGAAAATAATATATTTTCAAAAAATGTCAAGAATTTACGGGCAGAAAATGAGTAGTGGAAAAATGGAAAATGAAAAGAAGAATGTATCTATGAATGATAAAAAAAAGCAAGGACTAAAAAAAGATATTAAGAAATGAAAAAAAAAAAAGCAAGGACTAAAAAAGATATTAAGAAATGAAAAAAAAAAAAAAAGAAAAGAAAAAGAAAGAAAAAAAGAGTGTGAAGAAAAGTAAAAAAAAAGAAGATAATATTTAGAAATTAAAATAAAATTGGGAAGCTTAGAGATTATTTTTTCTTCACTAGAATTTTAAGTTTGGGGATAAATGTTCAGACAGGGATAATAAGTGAATAAATATAATCGTAAGAAAAATAATTCTGACAAATATTTGAGAGATAACAAAAGAAATAATTTTTTTTTTTAAATGTTGAGAATTTACAGTCAGTAAATGCGTAGCACAAATAAAGAAAGAGAAAAAGAGAATGTGTTTCTGAATGGTGAAAGATACAAAAGAACGAAAATATGAAGAAAATGAAAAGAAAGAATAAAATTAAGAAAGGAAGAAAAGGGAAAACAAAAATAAAAACGG
>CM042167.1:33062486-33074986 GCA_023376005.1 Doryteuthis pealeii
ATATCATGAATGAAAAAAAAAGGAAGAAAATATGAAGTCTGTATCAACAGAACATTCTGAACGAAAAATATTGGGAGGAAACGGGAAGATTGGGAGGAAAAAAGAAAGGGAAGTAAAGACTGTCATTTTTTTCTAAAGGAAAATTGTGAAAGAAATATGGAAGAAAATGTGAAGGAAAAAAGAAAAAGAAAGTTTGGAATTTAAAATAACCAAAAACTGTGAAAGAAAAAATGAAGAAAAAGAAAAGGAAAACAAAGAAAAAGAAATAAATTATGGAAATTAAAATAAAAATATTAAAAAGACAGGAAGAAAATTAGAAGAAAAAAAAGAAAAATATTTATAATTTGAATTAACAAACTAAATTTTCTTTTTAAAAACATTTTTAAACGTATTTTTTTCTATTTAAACACATAGATCATACCCTAACACGTACTACTCCTCTGAGATATAATGTCCTAGGAAGTAATGGCGGTGAAAAGGTACTCCACACGCCCTAGAGTATATTTGTTCGCATACCCCACTTGTATGGACTGGGCACAAGACTTCGTTTTAACGTGGGCCCACCCACAAGCCGAAGCTCATGGGAGGGTATTTGTCACATACCCCACTTGTATGGACTGGGCACAAGGCTTCGTTTTAACGTGGGCCCACCCGCAAGCCAAAGCTCATGGGTGGGTATTTGTCGCATACCCCACTTGTATGGACTAGGCACAAGGCTCGTTTTAACGTGGGCCTACCCACAAGCCGAAGCTCATGGGTGGGAAAGAACAAAAATTGCGTCGTTGCCTGGGGGAATAGCCCCCTGGGATCGACGCTATTATTAAACTCTCGGCAAGTCCAGCGGCCGAAGCTCGCTGGACCCCCGGCGTTAACCGGAAAACCGAATGTGCAATGAGTTTATAATTTAAAAAAAAAAAAGATTCCACACACTCCCTAGAGTTTCAGAATTGAAACTTCACCATTAGATACAGTTTAATATCATATCCAGGAGACTACGACCCTTAGGCACTGCCTTCTAGCATATATATTATACAAACGGTCTGGAGGTTACCATAAAGGGCAACAGGGCCAAGAGCGGGGGAGGGGCTCTCTGACCACTGGTTTACCCTTAGTAAGAACTAAAAGGGAATGTTGCATGGCATCATATACTCAGTGATAAGGATTCCATCCTTAAGCATCATTGTTCACCATACACGGCTAACAAGTGGCCCCATTGGTGTGATTTTACCCATCTGCAGAGGTGAAGCCGAAATATTTCAGAGACCCAGCTGACAGGGTGGTATAAATGTGTGTGCGTGTGTATGTATATGCAGAAAATTTGTCTGTATTCATAGATAAACGTTGCTCAGTATTCGTTAATAGAGTATATATATATATATATATATATATATATATATATATATATATATAGTGTGTGAGATGGTCACTGTTTCAAAACATCTTCACCTGATGATTACATCGCATGAAGCCAATATGGTCGTGAATGTTCCTTTGTCTCTTAATAAAGATATGTAAAACCTTATATATTTATCTTATTATATTATATATATATATATATATATATATACTATATATATATATATAAATATAATAATATATATAATATATATATGTAGTATGTGTGTGTGTGCGTGTGTGTGTGTGTGTGTGGAGGCGCATAGTGTAATGGTTAGAGTTGTAAGAAATGAACCCTTCGACCAGAGTTCAAATCCTGGATGAAACTGTTTGCATTACACATAGCGCTAATACCTTTGGAAAAGCTATGAATCCAACTCCCCTCCTCCAGCTATGGGAAAATAGTCGGATAGACTGGAATCTTTGATCTTGAATAGTCTTTGAGAAGGAAAAATCAGAATTTAGACCTGTTTAGAATCCGTTTAAGAAATTGATCTAATGTCCCATCCTGCTCATGCAGAGGCGTTAGTATATATATATATATATTATATATATATATATATATATATATATATATATATACAGACGGACGGACGGACAGACAAAGGGGAATATGTAGACGGACAGACAGACAGACATTAGACCGAGACAACAAGATACCTAGATTAATATCGTAGCTTCAGGAACCTGAAACCTAACACGATTATTTATGTGTATAGGCGAAAAATGGCAGTCTCTAAGCACCGTTGACTAACTTAGATCAATATATATATATATATATATATATATAGAGAGAGAGAGAGAGAGAGATAGAGAGAGAGAGAGAGAGCGAGAGAGGTGGGTACAAATACAGATATATAAACACTGGTAGAAGATATGTATATATATATATTCATAGCTCCAAGAATATGAAACGTTACATGATTAGTTATATGCACAAAAGTAATCACAAGAGGATATATATATATCCTATATATATATATATATATATATATATATATATATATATATATATAATATATATATGCGCATACATATATCAACATTTATCTTACAGTTACTTGTCAATCAGAATATTTATTTAATTCAATATCATATCCCAATCGTCGTCTGGGAGGAAACATCTTCGCAACGGTTGTTTACGCTTTGGAAAACACAAACTACGGTCGCCATTACAACATGTCCGCCGTAGCCATCTGCTGTCTTCGTTTTCTCCATGGGGACTCTGTTATGTCAGTGATGATAAGACGGACGCTATTAAATTGGCCTGCTTCCTGCCTCGTTACTCGAACTGCCATTATACCACCGTATATAGTGTCGTTCACCCCGACCAGGCTATCGCTTATTGGTATCGTCTGCCATCTTCCATTCTTCCATAGGGGAACCGTTCGTCTTCTTTAAGATACTGTCTGGCGCGAAGTTGTATGAATTTGTGACTGCCAAATCAATTTAAAATCAGGAAGGAGAAAGGGGACCCGTGAGGGCAGCTGCCCACACATATATATTCCTATCAAAGCAAAATGATTGACTATTTTTGGTAAAAGGGTAGTCGTTTTCGTCAGTTGCGTTTGAAGGACGTTCCAACATTGCTTCGTTTTCTAAACATAGAAACGCCTTGGTTTTAGTTAATTTTATCTCTATAAAAAAATATTTATTTTTAGATACTGGGACCAAGTTAACTTTAAGTTTAAGCACCCCAAGAGCGACCTGGATTCTTAGGGACATGTTTCGCTTTGCACTGTTAACATCCGGTTGTTTGTTACCAGACAATTTTTGGACGCATTTTTTAAATTATAAAATTAACTGCTAACCTTAACCCTAACCCCTAACCCTAACTTTAACCCCTAACCCTAACAAACAACCAGAATTTGATGGTGCAAAGAGAAACATGTCCTTCTGAATCTAAGTCGTCCTGGGGTGCTTAAATGTAACTTGGTCCAGATATTGTCGTAATTATATGCGTATAACGCGCCACACATCTATAATATACACACCTAACATTGGACTACGAAATTCCAGAAGAAAATATCTATGAACTAATAAGCGTGATCCTTGATTGTACGACCGTTGTCATCTTGTAAAACTATCTGGTTTACAATGAGACCATTCGAATCGTCCGAGAGAAATGCAAAAATGTAATTCCTGATTATCTGTCTTTGCTTATGCACCGATCTCTTATTTTTTATGAGTATCGTCCCTTCAGGTAAGTAATGGACCATTCCGTGTTTATCATAAAGACAGAAAGGGAAGAAAAAAGACAAGCTACACGGAAAACTGTACAAAGAAAGAAAGAAATACTGTATGAGAAAATATATATATATATAGAGAGGGTGAGCCACGCGGAAGTGATAACGCTAATCTGTTTCAATAACATAATTAAAAGATGAAAAGAAGGGAAGAAATAAAAGAGAGAAGAGTGTGTGTGTGTGAGAGAGAGAGAGAGACAGAGACAGACAGACAGACAGACAGAGAGTTAAATCAAGATTACGATATCTTTTATATATTGAAGTATTTCGCTATAGCTCTTAAGTAAACATATCAAACATTTTAATAATTAGATTATCATACTGTGGTATAACCACAGATCCTGCTAGTCATGTAGAATAAGCACTGTACTTGTATAACTGATAACAGCTAAATTTAACCTAAATGTTGAGTTGAGCACTTTTCTTTTTGTAAATGATTTTCTCGTAAAAGTCTATACGATAAATAAGTTTAAACATGTATCAAAATAAAACAAACGATATGAAAATATATAATACCGGGCATGTATTTATTAAAACTTGTTTTAAAAAACAATAAAGACCATCTACGTTTTCATACTCATATTTTGAGTGTATATAATATAAAGTTTTTCATTATTGTCTGTATTGCCGATTTTGGGTAATGTGACGTAAGCAATGACGTAGTTTTGGTTACACACAAATTGAGACCAAATCTCCATTATTAATTGATATGACGTTATAAAAAAAAAATGTTTTAGACAAATAATGTAATTTAAACTGTTTCAGAGAAATATCCACTGGAATGTGTTTCTTATAATTTTGTGCTTACAAATATGAGTTTATTTTCGTGGAAATATTATTGATATTTTATTATTTCTATTTTGCGGACTATTGACCTCATCTTTATTGTTATATAGACAATTTTTCAGCCTATGGGCCAAGCGGCCATCTTCAGGTATTTCTTGGCGAACTGGCAAACCTTCTCAAACTCAGGAACTTTCTAAAACTCGGGAACTTTCTCTTCGAACTTAGGAACCTTCTGGTCGAAATCAAGAGCCTTCCCGTCGTAATCGGGAGCTTCACAGAACTTCAAACCGAACTCTTTATTCAATCAAACAGAGTAGACCGTTCTCATTCCGTTAAATATGACTGGGTACATGTGTTAATCTAAGTTAAGTATTCTATGTTATTATCACCCTTGGCCAGGATTGAACCTGCAACCTACATATGATTGTCACTTAGAACTGTATTAACTCAAACATTATATCCGTTGTGCCAAGGTTGGATGAGCGTGATTTAATGGTTAGAGTCGTATGAAATGGACTCGTTGACCCGATTTCAAATCCTGGACGAGGCTTTTTGCATTTCACATAGCGATAATACACTCGGGAAAGGTACGTATCGAACTACTCTCCCTCCAGCTATGGATAAATAGTAGGGTAGACAGGGCTCTTTAACCGTAGGTAGGTAATCTGTCTAGTAGAGGGAAAACTAGGAATTCAAACCTGGTACACTCCGTTTGTGTCACATCCAGCTCGTGCTGAGGGGTTGGTATATATATATATATATATATATATATATATATAAAGATAAATCTAATGAGTCAGACGAACCTACTAAAAGTTTCGCTTAATGCTCTTCAGGGCAAGGATCTGACTCTTAGTCAGATCTTAGCCCTGAAGAGCATTAAGCGAAACCTTAGTAGGTTCGTCTGACTCATTAGATTTATCTTTATTATTTGCACTACTTAGGTATTGAGCACTTTTTACTTATTAGCTTTAGTCTCTTGGCGGTTTTATATAATATATATATATATATATATATATATATATATATATATATATGCATATAAATTGTTTTTTTTTGGCCAAAATATTTTACTAATAATATATTTTTTTGTGCTACGATTATCTTGGTCTTTTTTTTTTTTTTTTTTTTCTTCCCGGTTGATGTTGGTAGTATATTTTTACAATCAAACTATTGCTGTTTTTTTTTCTCACCGCAGGATTACAATAGGTTTGGTATATTATATAATATATATATATATATATATATATATATATATATATATATATATATATATATATCTGGTGCGCAATGTGTATTAAGTCTTATCTAAAAAATTAAGACAAATAAGATTGATGAACTTTGATCGAGTGAAGATTGTTATTATTTGCTCTAAGTAAATTCTGCGTTTTAAGACCTAATGTGATTCACCGATCGTTTCTCAGGTAGCACACAGTGACCTTACATGTTTATTTTCA
This sequence comes from Doryteuthis pealeii, assembly GCA_023376005.1. NCBI lineage: Eukaryota > Metazoa > Mollusca > Cephalopoda > Myopsida > Loliginidae > Doryteuthis > Doryteuthis pealeii. Next base: position 33,068,371 of record CM042167.1, read on the forward strand.
TTATCAATATCCGACCCCTTCTCTCTCTCTCTCTCTCTCTCTCTCTCTCTCTCTCTCTCTCTCTCTTTGCACTGACAAAGATCAAAGAGAGTTTGTAATCTATCTGTTTCATATTAAGGGTTGAAGGTATAAAATAAAGGATAATCATTCAAAAAAGGTAATTCTACTTAGATAGTGTATGATTCAGGTAGGCCCTTATAATCATGCTCTACTTAATGTATTGAGCACTTTTTACATATATAACTTAGAAATTTCCTCCACATACTGTGCTGATGATTATTTTCAGAAAGTAAGGATGTGCTGGTCCTTTTCTTTTTCAAATTTTTTTCTCAAGATGTCAGTTTGAATTTTTTATTTATTTGGAAAAACTGAATTATTTAGTTTTTTTCCACACTTCTAGTTAGAAGTAATATATATATATATATATATATATATATATATATATATATATATATATATATATATATATAAAGAAGGTCCGCAAAATGTATTATGTTTTCAGAAAAAAAAAATTTCTGAAAAAATTAAAAAATTTTTCTGAAAACATAATACATTTTGCGGACCTTCTTTTTTTTTTTTATAAAATATTGAATTTTCTCCCGTTGGAACCAGAACAACATTATATATATATATATATATATATATATTGAAATGAGAAAATAAAGGAAAGAAAATGTTGAATGGAAAAATAGGATTTATTTGCTTATATTTTACTGACACGTGTTTCTGTCAGGAGTTTATCTGTGCATACATGTATTCTATCTATTATTTTAAATACAAGATAAAATAACAATAATAGAAAAAAAACTACAGAAATGTTTAGTATACAAAGAAATAGCGGCCTTTGTCAGAGTAAATCCTTATTGTTTTAAATGAAATCGGTTGAAATACGGAGAATTTCCGAGATGTTAAAAAAAATAACTTTTTTGAAATCGCTTGAAGAAGGTGTTCTAAAGAGATGGAGAAAACAGTTATGATGACGTCATCATCGCATGACGTCATCATCGCATGACGTCATCGTCGCATGCAACGGATTTTGAAACGGAAAGAAGATGGTTGGAGAATATAAGGAACAAAGTCAGGTGGAATTTTAATTTTCAAAGCATGAGGAATATTTGAATTTTTATTTTTTTTAATAGATTTTATGCGTATGTGTGTTTTGTTGGTGATTTATATATTAATTTTTATTAATATCATATATATATATATATATAATATATATATATATATATATATATATATATATATATATATATATTGAAACCTTTTAATATGTTGAAAAGTGTATGCTCCTTGCACTGTGTTTAGGATAATACGTATAAATAAATACGTAAATAAATACGGCTTGTCATCAAATGGGTTTGAATTTGTTTCTATCCAACATGGAATGGCCGAATTGCATTACATTTCAAAATGCCGCAGGTACCGAGCTACCTGATTGAGCCTTCCCCTAATGCCCTCGTGTTGAAGGTGAAAATCACGTGACGGGAAGAGGAAGGCACGTGATTAAGGAAACGCGGTAAATTATCCGACATGCCACTGAAGAGGAAAAATTCGTTCGACGCCCGAGGAAGAATACGAGAGAAGGTACGAAAGAGAGATGCATTCTTCTTCTTCTTCTTCTTCTTCTTCTTCTTCTTATTTTATTATTATTATTATTATTATTATTATTATTATTATTATTATTCACCACCAACACCAACACCTTCTTCTTCTTTTTCTTATTCAGCACCAGCACCACTACCACCACCATCTTCTTCTTCTTCTTCTTCTTCTTCTTCTTCTTCTTCTTCTTCTTCTTCTTCTTCTTCTTCTTCTTCTTCTTCTTCTTCTAAAGATATTATGAGCTTAATCAGCTGTCGATTAGGCTTGATTAAATTCTACTTTATAAGTCAGAATCCCATCTGGAACAAATCCAGTGATCCAAGATTATTCGTCTCTCTCTCTCTCTCTCTCTCTCTCTCTCTCTCTCTATATATATATATATATATATATATATATATATATATATATACTGCTAACTTTATTGAAAATGTTACACAGATAATTCAGGACGCTTTATATAGAGTAGCGGTCTGATAAATGTCATAGTGTACACGGATAACTCTGGCAGAAATAAATCTATAAACCGCAAAATGTCCGATTTTTAATTTTTGCTTCTGCTTGATTGTTTAACATTGCGCTCTCAAAATGGACCTGAACTACTCTAACATTCCACCGTTGGAAGAAAGGGCCAACTCAGCATCATCCTAAAACCAACTTACATGGGAACCCATCTACAAATCTATCTATCGATATATATATATATATATATGTTCTGTTAAACGCCACAGACAATTCAAGTCTGAGGAGTTTTTTTATGGTCCTTTCAATTTTCCTAGCGATCTTTTTCGTGTTTTTGGAGAAGTTGTAATAGTCCACCAATCCTTGTTTTTTTTCGAGCGCTTTCGCTGGTTTATCAGTCCCTGTGGTTATGGGTGAGTGTTATATATATATATATATATAATATATATATATATATATATATATGCATAAGTAAATTAAAATGTGTATATATTTCTACTGGTATGAAGAACGATATATTTCCGTATTCCCTCTCAAAACATATACTTACATGTCCATTATGTGCGGTAAAGTAAGGAGTTGATGGTAGGTGTGGCACTCCACCTCAGACGCAAAAAACAATTTCCTTGGTCTAGCGCTAGTGAAAAGGGGATAGACTCCCTCGCTGATTGGCTGATACCGACATTTGGCCGTCCCGACGACTTATATATATTATATAGTCTTGCAAAACATCGACGAGATGCATCAAAGGAGGACAATTGTTGATGATACCACAGTATCCTTACCGATTTCAGGTTTCACAACATTATATATGTTCCTCCGGTAGATCTGGCATGTTATTAGGCCACCTCTTTTCCAGATTCGCTTTTTGTAATTTACGAATAGATCATTTATTATTCTATATATATATATATATATAATATATATATATATATGTGTGTGTGTGTGTGTGTGTGTGTTCGTTTGTGCAGATACTAATGCTGTAATTACATGTCAATCCTATATATATATATATTATATATATATATATATATATAGAGAGAGAGAGAGAAGAGAGAGAGAAAGAGAGAGAAGAGAGAGAGAGAACTAAATAGATAGATAGATAGATATATAGACGCGCACCTCATATATATATATATATATGCAAATAAAATGGAAATTATATATATATATATATATATATATATATATATATATATATTATAATGTATATACTTTCTTTGTACATCAGAACTACACGCACGCACACATATTTATATATATGGATGTACACATATATATATATATATATATTTCATTTGTACATTGTTCCACACACGCCGCGCGCGCACACACACATACACACACACATATATGTATATATATATATATATATATATATATATATATATATATATATACTATTTCATTGTACATTCGTTCTGCGTACAAATCTTATTGTCTGTCTACTAATGTGGTAATCTGATAGATGACAAAATTTCATTTAACGTAGCCTTCACCAAATTAAGCCATCCTATTCCGTCCTCGCAAAGAAGGTGTCTCTTTCTAATGTTATTAAACGGAACGCAGCCAGTTATGTTTGTCTGTCGATGCACCTGTGGCAAACTTGGACGAACGCAAACAATTACCTACAGACATTGTTCGAGCGTTGAAAAATCACTCAGCACGCAAAGATCTAATCGTTCATACTTATTAGGTCCTAATTGTAAGACAAGCGACAATGGCAACTCAATTTGCCGAGACACCCGGCCCGTTGGATGTGCGAGCTCTTTACCGCCACGACATCTGCCGAATGTGTGTGTGTGTGTGTGTATTTTTGTATCTCTTTTGTAGAAGAGCAATGAATGTTGGAGTGTTTGCCTGTCTAGGGAAACCAGGCTAGCTTTGTTCAATGGCAGGAATTTCAGAAATGGTAAACATCTTCGTTTCGGTTTAATCTGTTTTTTTTGTCTGTGAGGTTTACAAGACATCTCATCGAGTGACAAGGAGAGAACAAACACATTTGTGTAGCAGAAAAGAAAAACATATTACCAATGTCACTTATTATTCATAAGCTCATGCTAGTGTATGCGTATATAAGTATATATATATATATATGAAGATAGGATGGATGTAGTAGAATCCGACTGTATGAGGTAGGTAAAAGGATAGTGAACAAGAAATGATAACTCAAAACAAATCTAAGAGTTGAAATATTTCGTCCGATTTATACGGACATCCTCAGTCGAAAAAAGACTGAGGGTGTCCGTATAAATCGGACGAAATATTTCAACTTTTAGATTTGGTTTTGAGTTATCATTTCTTGTTCCCTATCCTTTTACCTACCTCATATATATATATATTTATATATATATATATATATATATATAAATCTAATGAGTGAGACGAACCTACTAAAAGTTTCGCTTAATGCTCTTCAGGGCTGAGATCTGACTTAGATTAATCTCCTGGCGGTTTTGTATGAATATATATATCTTATATATATATATATATGCATATAAATTGTTTTTTCTTTTGGACAAAATATTATATCAATAGATTATTTTTTGTTGGTACGATTATCTTTTTTCTTCCCGGTTGATGTTTGGTAGTATATTTTTACAATCACACTATTTGCTGGGTTTTTTCTCACCGCGAGGATTTACCAATAAGTTTGGTATATTATATATATATATAATAATAATAATAATAATAATAATAGTCAGATTTTAGCCCGAAGAGCTTTATGCGAAACTAATAGTAGGTTCGTCTGACTCAGTAGATATCCTTATTACTTGGCTCTACTTAGGTTTCGAGCACTTTTTACAAATTAGCTTCTCCTAGCGGTTATATGAATATATATATATCTTATATACATATATATACATATATTGTTTTTTCTTTTGGCCAAATACATGTACCAATAGATTATTTTTTGTTGGTACGAATATCTTGTCTTTTCTTTTTCAAAAATTTTTTTCTTCCTGGTTGATGTTTGGTAGTATATTTTTACACTCAAATCTCTGCCGGGTTTTTTCTCTCCGCAAGGATCTACCAACACGCTGGTATATTAAATTATATATATATATTATATATATATATAATAGCGTTCGGCTAGAAACCAACAAGGTCCTAGTTCGATACGGTCTTCGCCACTCAGCGTATGAGTAGCAGAGGGATCTGTGCGTAAGGTGTGTTGCGCTCTACCTCAGGTGCTAAAAAAACAATCTCCTTGGTCTAGCGCTATTGAAAAGGGATAGACTCCCTCGCTGACTGGCTGATACCGACTTTAGGCCGTCCCGTCGACTTTACATTATATATTATATATATATATATATATATATATATATTATATATATATATATATATATATTATATATATATATTTGCTTTGTTTTTTTTTTTCGATAATTAGGATCTTCCATGTGTAGTTTAACCAAGCTTGATGGAGTAGACCGTAAGGAGAGCTCAATGTGCCTAGTGCCAGTGAATGGAAGGACTGAGCAAGATATTATCTTCAGCTAATCAAAAGAACATGACTCTTACTGAGAATTTCCCAAAGTAACATCGCTTTTAAATCTATCAATTTTAGCAACAGTAAAAGACTAATAAAAAGACTAGTAAAAGAATTTATGAGGAATAAAGAATTTTGGTTGCTTTATTCTTTATTCTAGTCTTTTACTTTTGCTCATTTTGTATGTACATTCTTACAACTATTTCCAAAACAAACTCCATAAAATACACGAAGCTATTGGACAGGCCACAGAAGTATTAGAAGAGAAGAAGTATTACCCGCCAGATTGCGTATTGGGCACACCCACATTACCCATTCGTACCTGTTAAAAGGGGAGGATGCCCCAGTGTTCCCAATATGCAAAGTACAACTTACAACCAAGCATATCCTTCTAAATTGTAACAGACATAAACATATCCGCGCAAATTACTATCAAGCAAGAAACCTGAAAGACATCTTTAAGAATACAAACCCTGAAAACATTTTAAATTTTATAAAAAAAAAAAAAGCAACCTTTTCAACAAAATATAACAGAACATAACCAATTATCTCCATAGAACCACTTCTTTAAAGACTGAAATCCAAAATAACCTTTTTGGCATTAAATGACCCACACAGGTTGATATGCCGTTAAACAAAAGCTCAAACTCAAACTCAAACCCAAAGAAATCATTTCCACATCTAAGCCACATCCCATCCAAAGTATAAGCCTCACCTCCTCATTCATATAAACTATCCCTTCCCATCTCAAACTAAGACACCACCCCCCCCAAAATATTGATAGAATTAAAAGCGGTTACTTTGGGAAATTCTCAGTAAGAGTCATGTTCTTGTGATTACCTGAAGATGCCGTATTAATACAGTGGAAATGAATTATTGTAATGAAACAAGTTTAATTTTTTTCTTTCATTCATTGAGCATATATATATATATATATATATATATATATATATATATATATATATATATGTGTGTGTTATTGATGGATCCACGTATGCTTCTCGTTGATACAAGTGTGTTTATATATATATATATATATATATATATATATATATATAT
>CM042167.1:33079986-33090119 GCA_023376005.1 Doryteuthis pealeii
TTCTTCTTCTTCTTCTTCTTCTTCTTCTTCTTCTTCTTCTTCTTCTTCTTCTTCTTCTTCTTCTTCTTCGTTTTATTTTGTTTTTTCTTTGCATTTCTCTTAATTCTTCTCGTTCTCTTTTTTCTTATACATCATCGTCGTCATCATCGTCTTGTTCTTCTTCTCGTTTTATTTTCCTTTTTTCCATTTCTTTTAATTCATTTTGCTCTTCTTCCTCTTTTTCATCATCATCATCATCATCATCAGAAAAAGAAAATGATAACTTTGATATTAAAAAAATTGCCGAGATGTGAAACCAACCAATCAACTATATAACTGCCAGCAAAATATAAATCTAAATATTAATATTAATACTAATACTGCCATTAGTATCAAACCAAATACGAGTCTAATTTATTTATAATGGGAAGAGTAGCCCGAGTGACAGCAAGTATCCTCAGTTCTCCAAAAATACTTCTGGATTTTGGTTCGTGCATACATCATTAGGTAGAATGGTCAATCACTTGTATATTACCCAATGGATAAACCTATCGTATCGAGTCTTGTACTCCTTTCGTGCAAGTATGTTGCATCTGATTATTATGTATTAAACGTTTCGTATCTTTTCTCCACCCATCGTAACCTTGCTAAATTGCTGCGTTCTATCTATTTTTGCTTCATTATGATTAGTCCTTCTGCATTATTATTATTATTATTATTATTATTATTATTATTATTATTATTATTATTATTACAATTTTTCAGAACAGCATTAGCTAGTCTGGGTGACAACAAGTGCAGTATTCTGGATGGTCTAAATTGTTCCTCTGATTTCCAGGTTTACCAGTCTTTTTTTTTTCAAACTTTTTCGAACCGTTCCAAGTGCACCAACTACAATTGGTATTACTTTTACTTTCATATTCCATAGCTTTTTCAGTTCCCTGACAAGGTCCAGATATTTGTCCATCTTTTCGTTTTCCTTCATCTTCACCCTGTGATCTGCTGGAACTGCAAAATCCACCAGTTGAGAAGCCCTTTCTTTTTCTAGTCTGGCCTCCTTGCTGGGATAATGTATTATTATTATATTATTATTATTATTATTATTATTATTATTATTATTATTATTTCACTCCATTAGAGTTTTTCACCCCGCACTTGCCCGTTGTTCACCGGAGGCTGAATGGCCTGTAAGTCTCTCAGGTCTCCAGGACATTTCTGAGTATTGTAGCCGATCTTAACTGTGTCGTAGATCGGTCTCGGTCTCGATTCTTCCTCTAAGCTCCAGTTCACCCATATTCTTTTCCAGAAACTTGACGACCGTTCCAAGGACCCCAATTATAACTTGTCTTAATTTTCCACAGATTTCTCAGTTCTCTAGCAAGGTGCAAGTAATTAACTATCTTTCCCTTTCTTTCACGTTCATTCGGTGTTCTGCCTGGACGTCAAAATCAACGATTTGTCAAGTTTTTGCTTCAGGTAAATTAACACTGGGTTTGGTTTCTTCACCAGGATTTCGTGATCCGTTTTTATCTCAAAGTCCTAGAGAATACTATGCGTTTCTTTTTCAAGGACAGATTCAGATTTGTGCATATACCATTTAGTTGCTTGTGGATAATTGAATTTCATGCACAATTTCGAGTGAATAAAATTTCCTACCCATTCATGTATAGTCTTGTACTCTATTTATACTAGTAGCTTATAATGTGCTTAACAGTTTCTTATTTCTGTCCATCCAATCTACACTTGCTATTCTGTTGCGTCTTATCTTTAATTTAATCTTATTTTTGATTTTATATAATTTGTTCTTAAGGCATTGTCATGTACTGCGATTATGAGAGATCACACACACACACACACACACACACACACACTCTCTCTCTCTCTCTCTCTCTCTCTCTCTCTCTCTCTCTCTCTTTCTCTGTCTAATCTCTCTGTCTCTCTCTCCCTCTCTATTTCCCCTCATAGCCATTGTCCAGGTCTTCGCATGTATGATCTCTGCAGTTTGTCGCTTGAAGTTTCCATGTAGTTGTTTTTCATCCCGTTTCTGTTTTCTAGTTTTTGATGTAATTCTACTTGTCCATATGTTGCAGCTGCTTTTTCTGGCTCCCGCAATTAGTCTTTCTTTACTTTTGTTAGTTTGTTCTTGGAGTAGTCAGAGTGTCGCATCTACGCAATCTTCTATATTGGTGAGCCACCTGCTCTTCTTTCCTTGGGCATATATAGTTTGTTTGTGCAATGTCATATTCTTGTCTTTTGTTCCATCTGCCGGAATTCCTCTTTTGTTCCATTTTAAGAATAGTTCAGGTATCTTACAAGAGGGACAACCTATATTATATAATATATATATATATATATATATATATATATATAATATATATATATTTTTATACTCGTATATATACATATACTTAGTAAATTGTAATATATATATATATATATATATATATTTATACACTCATATGGCAATAGCATAATCTTTACAAATCATTGCCGTCCCTCATAATCCCACAACTCCACCACCAGAACCCTTCCTTGCATGAGTCCTCAAATGACTCATCAAACCTGCTGCAGATCCACAAAGTTTGATGCAAATATGACATTGAAAAGACTTCTTCCCCGTTGAATACTCATATACATACATATATTTTAGATATATGCATATATTTATATACACACACCTATATATCTATATATATATATATAAAACAAAAATAGATAAAAAAGAAAAGGTGTTTCTATTCCTCTTCCTTTGTGTTTATTCGGCAATTTCCGCGAAGTGATGTCTAATTGGGCGAATGGTTAATTGATACGAACCTCTGTGTTTATTTATTCCTTTGATGAGATTTAGGGTGGCAGAGTTCAGTTTTAGAAGTTTTCTTGTTCTTCTCAGGTATTTTTTTAAAAACTTTTTAAAAACTTTTTGTCTGCTTGATGGTGTCCATGTGTTTTTATGTATTCATTGTCGTTGTTGTTGTTGTTGTTGTTGTTGTTCTTCTTCTTCTTCTTCTTCTTCTTCTTCTTCTTTGGTTTATCTCATTATTTGTCATTCGGTTCTTCTTCTTCGCCTTCTTCTTGTTCACCTCTAAAATTCCTAATTGTCGCAACTACACAATATTCTATGTTGGTGAGCTTTGCTTTGTAAATATAACATGGTTATGCCGTCTCTCGGATGTTGTGCATTGTTCTATGTTTACTTGTCCTTTGTTCCATTTGTCAGAGTTCATCTCTGGTTCATTTTAGGAATGGTCCAAAGTATCTTACATGAGGGACTACCTAATTGTTTATTCCCTTGATGAGAACTTTTTATTCCTTGGATTCATAAACTTAATGGGTAGTGACCTGTGATGCTTAAAGACGGAATCCTAGTGACTGAGTAGTCTATGATACGCAATAATTTTGGCTTAAGGGCGGAATCCTAGTGACTGAGTATTCCATGACACGCAACTGTTGGCTGGGGATGTAGAATAAGCCGACTGCACCATTAACAGAGAGTTAAGAACACCCACATAATAGAGTCACCTTTTGAACATGGGCAGTGTCCAGTGATGCTTAAATACGGAATCCTGGTGGCTGAGCAGTTTATGACATGCAAAATTCCATTTCGGCCTTTACTTAGGCTAGAGACTTGACTTGGCCTAATGAAAACTTAATGATTCAAACGTTCCCTCAGACACTTCCTATTGTGATCTAGAATACCCCGACTGCACCTCTACAGAGAGGGAAAAAATTCCCCCATAATTGAGCCTCCTTCTGGGCATGGGTGGTGACTCGTGGTTTCAAGAAGTTTTCTTCTTAGGCATTCTTTTCTGACTTTTTCTTTCGTTTCTGCTTGTTTGATGGTGTCCGCTTCCAGTATTCCGAAGTATTTATAGTTCTCCTTTTCTCAAAGTCTCCTAATTTATTTTTGATTCAGTAGTTCTATTCCGTTCATGGTTCCATTTATTTTCCTATTTTCATCACGAGCATGGCACAATTAGTCTTACTTTACTTTTGTTAATGTATTCTTCGAGTGCTCAAATTGTCGCACCTACACAATCCTCTATGTTGGTGACACCCCTGCCCCCACGCTTTGTAAGTTTTTCACACCAGATTGTTGTCTTTCACTGAGTGTTTGTGCAAATATATATATATATATATATATATATATAGTGTGTGTGTGTGTGTGTGTGTGTGTGTGGTGTGTGTGGTAGAGATATGGAGAAAACAAGGACACAACTAAGACAAACGTATGTAGGATATATTTTTCGCTAGAACTTTGAGCTCAGCATCATCAGTCGCTTTATTGATTGTCAAGGTATCATACACTTGCATGATATCTTGGATGATACCTTGATAATCATTAAAGCGACTGATGATACCGAACACTAGCGAAATATATCCTACATACGTTTTCTGAGTTTTGTCCTTTTGTTCCTCATATCTCTACCACATTCCGTTCGGATTTCTTCCAATCCTCATCCTCATATATATATATATATAATATTATAATATATATATATATATATATTAAAGAAATGAATACAATAGAAACCTACTGGATCTTCACCATTAGGATCTTCAGGGTTAAATCCACTGAATTAATCGAGGTACCGATTAATTGCAGATAATAAGATATTTCGTTATAGGGAGACGCTTGTTAAAAAAGCGTCTCCTTATAACGAAATATCTTATTCAATGAACACACGTGTAATCGGCTGCAATTAATCGGTACCTCGATTAATTCAGTGGATTTAAACCTGAAGATCCTTATGGAGAAAATCGAGTAGGTTTCTAATGTATCCATTTCTTTGATAAATTTGCTCTACTTTGAATTGAGCACTTTGTATTTGTTTTATCACGGACTTAACCACTGGATTCTGTGCACCTCAAACGATTGTGCCCATATTCACCGCTAAGCCACCTTTTATCTATCTATCTATCTATCTATCTATTTATATATATATATATATATATATATATATATATATATATATATTATTATGTGTGTGTGTGTGTGTGTGTGTGTGTGTGTGTGTGCGTGTGTGTGTGTGTGTGTGTGTGTGGTTTGTGTATGTGTGTGTGTTTTCAGTGTATGTTCTGTCCTCTCCTAAATATCAATTTTTATTATAGATATTAATTATCTTATTCTTTCCATTTCCCTGGAAGTAATCGTCAAGGACTTCGGGCTATATTCATCAAAGATAACAAAGATAATAATTGAGAGATTCAAGGATATCAAAGATAGACCCCACCCCCTACTGATCTTTTTCAGTGACATTTTGAACTAGTTAAATAAACCAGACACATTTTAAAAGAAAGAAACCAGAAAAATAACGCACAAAAAATAATTAATATATATATATAATATATATATATATATATATATATATATATATATATATATATATATACATATATATATATACACTCATGTATATATGGGCATAATTGTATACATATATACACATATACACTCATATAAGAAAGAAATATATATCTATATACATAAGTGTATCTATATAGACACATATATATGCATTCATATATATATAACACTATGTATAGTATATATATATATATATATATATATATATATATATATATATATATATATATATATATATAATACACACACATATATAAACTCATGAATATAGAATCCTAGAATACACACAAAAGGATAATATATATATATATATTATATACATATATATATGTGTGTCTGTATCTGTGTGTGTATATACATAGTATATATATATATATATATATATATATATATATATATATATATATATATACTCATATGTATATACTTAGGTAAATGTATATATATATACCTCTCATATAGATATACACATACATATATTTTTACATATATACATGATATTTATACACACACACCCCTATATATATATATGTGTGTGTGTGTATATATATATATAATATATATACTATATATATATATATTATATATTATATATATGCATATATATATATATATATATATATATATATATATATATATATATATATATATAAAACAAAAATAGATAAAAAGGTGTTTCTATTCGCCTTCCTTTGTGTTTATTCGGCAATTTCCGCGAAATGATGTCTAATTGGGCGAAAGGTTAATTGATACGAACCAGATGAAGAAACGGAAATTATTTCCTTTTAATTCTAAATTGAAAAGAATAAAAAGGAAAGTAATGGGAGAAGTTAAACAAAAAAAAAGCGATCTAACAATTCTTGAAGGTGAGCAACTTTTAACCCAAGCTGTTAGTCATTTTCTCAGCTTCACTCTATTGTCGACAGGGGGACACATTCAGTGGTTCGATCGCAGCAGTCTACTTATGCATTCATGCGATTTTCTCTTTTGACCCTTTTAGATCTAACTTTATATTTGACAATATCAAGGCCTCCATTGTTTAGGTCAGTTATAGTTTGATATTAGTTCCAGATTTAAAATCCACAAAAAACGAAAATTCTGATGTATTGATAATAATAATAATAATAATAATAATAATAATAATAATAATACTTGGACATGGTTTAAGAAAAGGATACCTCAAAAGAGAAACAGAATCATTAAATAATGTGCTGCACAAAATAATGCGCATAAGGAAAACTATATCAAAGCGAAAATTGATGAGACCCAACAAAATAGTAAATGTAGACTTTGTGGTAATAAGAGATGAGACTGTAAACCGTATACTCTGCGAATGTAGCAAACTAGCACACGAGAATACAAAAAATAGCACGACTGCGTTGGGAAGGTGATCCACATGGGAATTATGCAAAAAATTACATTTTGACTATACAACAAAATGGTATTTGCATAAAACCAGAATCTGTTCTTGAGAATGAAACCCGTAAAATTCTCTGGGACTTTGAGATAAAAACGGACCACCTTCTCCAGCATGTAAGACCAGACCTAGTGTTGATTAACAAAATAGAAAGAACTTGTCAACTGGTGGATTTTGCAGTGCCAGCAGATCACAGGGTGAAGCTAAAGGAAAAAAAATGGACAAATATCTGGACCTTGCCAGAGAACTGAAAAAGTTATGAAATATGAAAGTCAAAGTGATACCAATTGTAGTTGGTGCACTTGGAACGGTCCCAACGGGATTGGAAAAGTGATTGGAAAATCTGGACATCAGAGGAAAGATTGAGACCATCCAGAATACTGCACTGCTGCAATCTGCTAGAATACTCAGAAGAGTCATGGAGACCTGGGGAGACTTGCTGTCACTCAGAATCCAGTGAAAGACCATCAGATAACGCTGATGTGAAAACTCAAAAGGAGTGAATAATAATAAAAATATAATAATAATACCATACCTAGTATTATTAACAAAAATTAGAGAACTTGTCAAGGGGTAGATTTTGCAGTTCAGCAGATCAGAGGGTGAAGAGGAATGGAAAAACTGTTAGCATAATTATGGATCTCTCATATGCTTTAAGGTAGTATAGAAATCCTTATGGCGATCAGTTGGGCAGCTGATGCGCTTGAGAGTGAAGTGACAATTGCTTGACCTCACTCTCACGCTTGCTTTCTGGGGATAGAGATCGTGAGAACGGAAACGCCCGATAGAAAGCCCTTTTCGCGTTCCAGGTGGGCACTCAGTAAGTCGAGTTGGGCAGTGCTAGTTGGCAGTTAAGTCAGTTGGGCAGAGTTCAAGAAGCTAGCAAGATGTGACTTCCGCAGCGCATTGTCTGGTCTCCGGGTTGCCAGAATAAACTACAGTGCAAAAGTAAAATCAGAATCTGTTGTTAATTACTAAAAGCTAACAATGACACAAGGCTTCTGATAAGAAATGGTCCGGCACAAGCAGTAACCAGACACGGGACCCCAGATAAGAAGACGGGCGCGTACGAGACCATAGATAGTATAGAAGACAGTAAGACTAGACCGATGCAGAATGACGGCCGGAAGAATAGAACCAGAGTAGACGTAACAAATATATCTATATGGTACAGTGAGCGAACGGCTAGCGTAACAAAACGAAAAGATACACAAACACCTGGTTCTTGACGCGTTTTGAATATAATTCATATTTGAGCAATATCATATTATACTGTCATTCTATATTTTAAATGCCACAGAAAATATTCTAAGGTGTTCTCTAGGACTTTGATGACAGTTATTTACTAGGCTTCAGTTACATGCGGCAAAGATCAGAGGTATATATATATATATATACTATATATATATATAATATATATATTATATAATATATATAAAAGGGTTTTGTAATTTGCTTGAAGGGCATTGTGTATATATTGGTTTGTGGGTTGGTTTGGTTTTTGAAGGCTGTCACAATGCGAGTGTAAAGAAAAAAGAAGGTAACTATGAATGTTTTTTGTTAACCTGTCCCATTTAAATTTTGCAATATTTCGGGACGAAATCGCCATCATCAGAAGAATACTGGAACTGAAGTTGTCTTAGGCGGTTGCTAGATTCGTTCTGTTTGGGTCTTCAGCAAATTCTGTGTGTGTATGTGTATGGTTGGGGTGGCTTGCTTATGTGTGTGTTTGTGTGTGTAAGTGTGTGTGTGTGTGCGTGCTTGTGTGTGTGAATGTAAGCGTATGCGTGTGTGCGTGTGCTTATGTCTGTGTGTCTGATCATTTCCTTTACACTTTTTACTTACATTTACACACACAAGCACGCACACACACACACTTACACTTACTCGTACCCACCGGTAAGCTACTACTCATACATTAACATATATATATAATATTATATATATATAATATATATATATATATCGTATAAACAAATACTAGATCTAAAGAATTAGAAAAACTGTTTGTTTTATATATATATATATATATATATATATATATATATAATATATTATATATATATATATATACCAACCCTCCGCACGAGCAAGATATGACACAAGGTCAATTTATTTAGCGGAGTTTAACGGGTTTGAATTTAGAGTTTTCCCTCTCCTAGATTGGTTGCCTAACCAAGGTTAAAGAGTCTTCTCTACATTACTGTTTACCCATAATCGGAGGGAGAATATCTGGTTACATACTTTTCCCAAAGGTATTAGTGCTATGTGAAATGCAAACAGCCTCGTCCAGGATTTGTTTATGGGGATGAAAGAGATACCAATTGTAGTTGGTGCACTTGGGACCGTGTCCAAATGTTTAGAAAATAGACTAGAGGAATTTGAATTCAGAGGAGAAATCGAGACTATCCAAACCATAGCATTGTTAACATCAGCTTGAATGCTCAGAAGAGCCCTGAAGACCTGAGTAGATTTGTTGTCTCTCAGACTTCAGTAAAAGACCATCAACTTAAAAAACTTTAAGAAATTAAATCTCTAACTTTATACTACCGAGTCTCCTCAATAATTCAATAGGATTTATTATTTATTTAATGTTTTTAGTTTTAAACTCTTCGTATATAGAATGTCACAATTTAGCTTACAAGTTTTACACTTTTTTGGATTGTTTTTAATTAGGGTTGTCCTCTTAGGTTGGGTTCAGGGACGCGTCCTGACACCTGGGGTGATATTACTGTTACATAATCTATGCGGTTGCATAAGATTATTGTCAATCCCCTGTAATTCTGAGGGGATGACCCTTTTCATACCATGGCCGAGTCCTTCCATAGAAAATTACAGAAGCCCGCCAAAATACGTAAAGTCACGTGGGACCTTTTGAGTCCCCAATTTGCAGTTAGACGTCAGGCAGAGCGGTCACCCATTTTAAGCTGCTGCCTAAACTGGAACTCACACGCCGCTATGTTAGTTAACAGATGTCTGGATTGGGGATTGAAACTAAAGTAACATCAAAATAAATCGAAGTCTTGTGTTTATTATCCTAAAAACGTAACAATGACACAGGGCTTCTGATAGAGAGAAATCACCACAGAAAACCAGACCTGAAGTCCCCAGTCAACTCGAGAAAGTCGCAGACGCTTAGAAGAATTCCAGACCAAGTAAGGTGATAGAAGAATGCCAAGACGATCAGAAGTATACTAAGACGGCCAGCAGAAGAATAGGTGTCCAAGTAAGTAAGATGAAGGCTATGGCAAGCATTACCTATGGAACTAGGCTTAGCAACTTTTACTATGGCACATTCAAGTTAGTAGACTATATGTGTGTGGGCTCCGCATTGTTTATCAGCCATCCATCTCTGTAGGAGTAGCGGATGGG
>CM042167.1:33090219-33112719 GCA_023376005.1 Doryteuthis pealeii
GAGATGAAGAGATCGCACCGATGAATCATTTACTTATTACGTTATATATATAATAGATAGTAATAAAGCTATATAAAAAGACGCGGTAAATAATTTCAGGAGGCTGAATATTCGTATATAATATATTTATAATAGTATATGAAAGTATGTGATTGGAAATCTTCTAGTGTGATTTTAGGGGAAAAAAAGTGCTGATAATGATATCGGGTGATAATAGGATTAGACGAATAGTATATTATAAAGAAGATGTGAAGGATAATATATTGGATAATAATTAGGTAATGACCTCGCTAGCATACGTTTATTATTTAAATCCACAAAATATCGGCAATAAAGATAACAAAATACCGGTGTTACTTACAGACACATTATCAATGAGTATATATATATATAAAAGAGCATAGATTATATAATATAAAGGACTATATAGTATTATATGGGGGTGTATGTGGAGGCGTGTGCTGTCAATGGTTGGTTAGTAAGTAAGAAATTGAAACTCGCGGCTCGGGTTCAATTCTGGACGAGCGGTTTAAAGTGTTTTTGAGACAGCTCGGGAAGCATATAACTCGGGCTAATTGTTTCAATGGATACAAGGTAAAAAGTGAAAGGAAGGACTAAGAGGAAACAAGAAGAAGAGAGAGAGAGGAATGAGCAGAGAGAGAGGATGAGGAGAGGAAGGATGGGGGATGGTAGGGCAGGAGTTAGTATCAAAAGTAGAAAGTTTTAGATGAGTTCATGAGAACGCAAGACTTATTGTTGTAATTAATTAATTTTAATTATCTATACTGTGTTGGAATATATAAAGCCTGTGAGTATAATTGATTTTTAAACCATTATTTATTTTGAATCCTCGATGTATCGTAACACGTACTACTGATCTACTTGAAAGCATTGTATTAAATGTCTACATTTAGATTGTTAAATTACAATAGAGATGTAATGTATATTCATGGTGATTGTTGATGAAGTCGCTGCTTTTGTACGAATTGTTTCTATTTTTTATGAACTTAGATAATAACTAATCTAGTAAATACTGTCTATGTTTTTCATTTTGCTTCTTTTTTAATTTTTAATAAATATTTGTAAGCATGAAATTTTATTGTAAATTTAGATTCTAAATTGGTTATACATTCGTGCATAATGGAATTCATTTACTGAACATGTTAACTATTTTAGCATTGCTTTTTATTCAAATCATGATATATCATGTTTGGAATTGATAGTGTTTTTTTTGGTTTTTTTTTGTGTTTTTTTTGTATTTTTTTAAATTTGTTTAAATCTAAAACCAGAACTTTTTTTACATTGTCAATATATAATTAAGATTCGTCAACGTTAATATTATGTTTAGCATAAAATCTGTGTAGAAATTAATGATATATATATTATATATATATATATAATATATATATTATATTATATATATATGATATATATCAGTAGTATAGTGTAAAAACAAAATTTTGTGCGATGAACAAAGAAATACAGTGCTCAATCAACATGTAAGAGCTAAATATTGTATTTATTTTTACAAGATGTTTCATAGATCAATGGTCATTGTATCACGACCGGTGTGTTCATGTCAAAATACTAATCATCAGGCTGAGGAGCAACGATCCTATTGGTGTTTGTTGGAGTTTCGTTACTCAAGTGTCACATTTAGGATTGTAATAACGTCGGTTAGATTAGGGATATTTGTATAGTCCATTGAACTTACATAAAATAAATGTTTTTTAAAAGTTTTATTCTTGAAGTAATGCCAACGAGTTGCCTCCGCTTTATTCGTTAAAAAATAGGACCGTGTTTTTACCTTGAAAAAAATAGGGTGTTTTTTAAATTGAAAAAAAACGTTTTTGTTCAAAGTTAGAGTTGCCCTAAGCTGATGATTTGCTATTACATACATGAAAGCCGCTGGTCCGCTGATAATGAACATTGATCTATGAAAACATTGTAGAAATAGGAATATATATATATAGTATTATATAGTATATATAATATATTATATATATAAATATTAATTATATAAATAAGATTAAAGATATAAGGTATCTACCTATGCTATTTATTTCGATGGCAATGTAGACGAGTGCAAACAATAAAGAATGAAAACAAGTGAGAAATGTAAGAGGATGAGGACTGCAAAATCCAAGACAGAATCATAGACCATAGATTCTGTACTACTGGCTACTGCGGACCACGCTTTTGGAGAGTCTCTAAGTGATGAGTGTGTGTATTGCTAATTATCCGATGACAATGCTCTTAGAATAAGATTTTTAAAATAAATGATTATGAAGGTAACAGAAAGATTGTTGGGTGGTTTGGTTGGCTGTGGTTTTTATGCTGGTGAACTATTCTAGCTAAAGTAAAGGCCGAAGTGTGAGTATATTCACATATGAATTTTTCTAGCCATACTCCCCCCACCAGCGGTTTCCATCCGTCTAGTATCTACGGGTCGCTACCCACGCACAGGTAGACTTGCATGTAAGGTGGGAACAGTCTTGACCGCTTCTACTGTACGTGCGGTTGGCGTTATTTGTACTACCGAGCAGCCGATCAGGTTCAATAAGGCCTTTGCCAGAGGTTTACATCAGACAGTCGGCACACACAACAAGAGAACAAATAACCAATGTTATTTAAGAGATGATTTGAACATGGACTTTGCTAGATTTTTGATTGGATGATCGAGAGGCGTGGTATATGTTGCAGTGAGGGAGAAGTGGAAGACAGTAGACATAACGGGGTAATAACATGATTTCTTGCTACATCGGCAGTTTAATTATGGAGAAAATACTCACATGAGTGAACAGAACGGCCTTGTGTTTATTACTAAAAACTCCAATAATAACCTCATCCCAAGGTTGGTCCGCAGTACTCCATGATCATTAAGAACTTGCCATAAACTGAACAGTCTTGTCAGGATTCCAGCCTTCACTGATGTGTGCGGTATGTTATAGATACTTGACATCAATATTCTATATGTGTAAAGCGGCTTACATAATGCACTCTGCCAGTCGTGTATGTTAGTAGTCGTTGCGGTGAATATATTGGTCACGTGCAAGTATGTAGTTGATCGTTTAATTGAAGATCTACAACACATCGGTATAGTTATGGAGTGTTTGACTTTATTTCTTCTTTCTCGGCTGTACGTGGGTGGGTGGTGAGCGTTGAGCAATTAAAAATGACGCGAGAGTTGGACAATGACTACACTATTCGAGATGACTGGCGATGGTGAGGTAATAGGGGGCTGGTGGCGTTGCAACTGGACCGTAAGCGTATGTCGCTCAACTTTTTGTTCTCCGTCCGCTGTTCCCTGACTGACTGAGCCTGTCGGCGTCGAACCTCAGCCTGTTTAGTATTGAATAGTACTCCTACGTCATCTTTTTATTCTTATGATCTGGAAGTAACGGCATGTGGTTATTAATGATTTTCTTGTAGTCTCTCCGTGCTTCTTGGTCGGAAAGCCTCGCTCCGTTTTTAACTTCTTTGTTCGCTGTTTCCGGTGAAAAAAGTCCTTTGTCCTTTTTGTCGTCTTTTCTTTGTTTATTTAACGAAATTCCTATTTCGCGTTTTGTACAATATTACAACGGACAACGATAAGTATTATTGAACATTTCTTCATCCACACATTTCAGTTACACTCCCTTAGAAGGAGTACTGTACCGTAAACAACGTGACAACTAAATCTCTCCATGTTCAGAAATGAGTGTAAGACTAAGAAGAGTTGACACGTCATATCGTCAGACATTTCTGGATTAGGAGAGGGTAATAGTAAACAAGTGCATTTTTAAAACACATCTTTCCATTGCTGACAAGGAAGAAGTAGTGTTGACAAATAGGTGACTCTCTACGTAATTAAAATTCACCCACAAGCTGAATCTAATTGAAGATAGCTAGAATGTTAAATTTATGTTTCTGGGAGTTGGGAATGTCTGCTAAAGGGCAAACATTCGAAGTCAAATGTCCATTTGTGTTAGATATACACGACAAACACAGAATCAATTACAGAAATCATATGCAAATGCTCGTTCCAATTTTTCTATACGTAAAATATTTCTTAATGGCATAGTCTATAGTAAATTAGCCATTTCTGGTTACTATAGAAATGTCTCTTCCAATGTATTCATAAGTAACTATCCTTATGCATTTATCTATAGTAAGATCTACAACTTCCGGTAGTGATAGGCAATATGCTCAAGTAGTTCTATAGTAAAATGTATCTAATCGCAATTCTAGTAGTAATGTAAGCAGATTTCTGGGAACTATAGGCAAATGGTCATCCAATGTATTCTATAGTATAGACCGGTACAATATGTTGCACCAAGAATTCTAATTGCAATGAACACAAATGTAATCATTTTTCCTGTGATTGTTGTCATGGCTTTGCTAAAGGCATACATTACATTCGAAAAATACAAGTAATGTCCATTTTAATTCGGTTAGATTATACAACGACAACACAGGGATAGGTGGACATTTATAGCGAAAGACTAAAGTCTAGAGGCTACAGCGTGTAGTCAAACCGGTAAGACAGCGTAGCATACTTGTATTAGACTAATGTCGATAGTCATACCCAGTGCGATTACTTTTCAGGTCCATGTCTGTATACTAGCAAATTCATATGCTACCTCCGGTGCAAGTAGTTTGAAGTTTTAATGTAAATTGGAAATATTTATATGAAATGAGAAAGTCTAATTAAGAATGCAGATAAAAGAGATTTGAAAGCAAGAGTGGTTATAGATGAGAAAAATAGAAATTGAAAACTTACTCTTTCATCACTGCCGTCTTTCAGTTGCTGAATTTTATCTTATTTAAAACTATGTTATTATATATTAGTGGAAATAAAGAAAATAAAGATTACACTTATGTTTTTCTTTGTTAATCGATCAATTTAGAGATCATTGGAGAGATTTTTTGCTATCATTGCATTAAAATTAAACTCAAACAATTAAGAATATCAATTTAATACTAAGCACATATTTAATAAAATCGACATTTTTAATATCAATATGCAAATTACCTTCCCGTTCACACTGCAAACGCTATTTTTTGTATATATATTAATACAATAGCGATGTTATTAGTGTATTAGATATGGTATCACACACTATAAAATGTGAAGAAATTTTATTAATAATTGAGGTTTAATATAAAAAAGATCATGAAGAATTATTGATGTAAATAAGCTATCGTTAATTTGTGACTCGATGTAATAAATATTTGTCGTTACAGACAGATAAAACACACTCCATATGATAATAAGATATTTTGAATGCAATATTGTTTAGTTAATATTTCTGGTCACGAATTTAGGTGTGTTAATCTTCTCGTTAGTGAAGTCGCAAATTGGTATTGAGTTTGGCTGTAGTTTGTTTATTCCTATATCTAGTTCTGTTGTGTTCTCTTAAAATGGCTCGGTAGAAATAGCGTGGTGCAGTAGCAGTAGATCTTGGAATCTATGTCATTAGTGTTCATGGTGAAATCCTAGGTATAAGAGTCACTATCTGATCTAATAGGATCTTGATATCTTAGTCTGTTTCGGATGACAACGCTGGCTGGACTAAGTCGGTATTCGAGCTCAGTCAGTCGAGGGAGTTCCTATCCCCTTTTCAATAGCGCTAGAGCAAAAGATGGTTTAGGCATCTGAGGTGGGGCAGCCCTCCGATCAGATCGCTTACTTTACGCACAGATCGCGTGTGCTACTCATACGCTGAGTTGGCGAGGACGCGTTATCATAAAACCATAGGGAATCGTGTGGTTTCGTAGCCGAAGCTCACCGACTGCTTAATTCTGGCCTTAAAGAGCGTGTATCGAGTAGATCTCGTTTGTATATTCTCTAGTTGTAGTTTCCTTGAAATTCGCTAGGAAGAAAGAGTGGTAGAAGTCGTAGATCTTTTGCAATTCAGTTCTGCTAGTATTATTAAAATTCTTGGGCTCACAATAAAGAGTGTAGTCAATAATTCTTTTATTTTAGCTGTAGGCGTTCATTGAATCGTAAGTATAAAGTTAGTGTAAGTCTTCGAGTAGATCGTTGTAAATCCTAGTTTGTAGGTTCATGTAAATTCCATAGTAAGTAAAAGAGGTAGTATCAGTAGATCTCCTTGTAATCCCTAGTCTGTAGTGTTCTTTTGAATCCTAGTATATAAAGGTGTACAGTATAGCGAGATCTTGCAATTTCTAGTCTGTAGTATTTATTGGTTAAAATTATTGGTATAAAAGAGTGTAGTAATCATAGATGTGTGTTATCCTATTGTCTATAATTTATGTGAAATCGGTAGGTTATAAATGACAGTATCCGATTATATGCTTGTAACCTAGTCTGTAGTGTTCATTGAAATCCCTAGGTATAAAGTGTAAGTATCATGTAGTCTTGTAATCTGGATCTGTAGTATTATTTGAAAGTCCTTGTATAAAGAGTGTAGTGATCGGTTGATCTTTGTAATCATAGTCTCTGTGCCTTGAAATCTGGAAAGTCTTGAATCAGAGTTAGATATAGAAGACATACAAAACAGACAACATTGACGTGCATATAAGAGCGCACGGCATATAAGTACGTCAATCCCATTTCAGCAAGTGTCACATTCAGGAAAAAAAGTTGTTAGGGTAAATTAAACATAGTGATTGTTGAAATACAGGTCTAGCTGTGCATGTACTATCAGACCAGAAACATAGCTGTAATAAACAATGTGTAGGGTAGGTAAAACGTACTGTCTAAAGCTGGTGTATGTGAAGCACAATAGAGAAAGATTAGCTACGGCCTCAAATTCACCTCGGATGTATATAGACGCAGGGCAATTTTTGAGCCAAAAATTTAGATAACAAGTGCGTCCTATATCTGCGGTCAAATACAGTAGTTAACTCGCTAAAAATACTCAGAAGGGTCCTTGGAGATGCCTAGACGAGATTGCTGTCACTCCAGACTATTGTTAACAATAGTAAACAAATCCCACACGGATCATGGTTTGGATAGAAATGGCATCAATTATGTAAAATATTAGTATTTTTTAGCAATTATGTAGTTTGTTGTTGGGTTTGTACATATGGTAGTTTTCTAAATGTCAAAGTAATTACTGTTGATTTTTGTTAAGCAATTATGTGGTCAAATAACTTTCCCGATTTAAATAGCAGTTGATGTTGATCGGAGTATTAGGTCTACAATTAACTTACTTAACTATTAATCTCATTAAATACGAAACATTACTTTAATTATATAATGTGCTAGCAATAAACGGAATAATTACTTTGAACATATAAATAAGATCCAACATGTGTTGAGAAGTAAAACGCAACAATAGTTAACTATTCTTTATTAAATTTAGAAACATTACTTGAAATAGGGGCCGGGTTACTCAGTCGGTAGAGTGCAGGTTCGGGCTAGAAATCGCAACCAGGTTGCTCTAGTTCGATATCCTGTCCTCGCCAACTTTGCAGCGTATGGGTAGCTACAGGGATCTGTGCGTAAAGTGAAGGAGCCTGATGGTAGGTTCGGCGCTCCAGCTAGATGCTTAAAGACAAGTCTCCTTGGTCTAGCGCTATTGAAATGGAGATAGATGCTCCCCGCTGACTGGCGTGAACTGGACTAGCCGCCCCAACGACTTTACTTACTTACTTACTTTGAAAGTTCATATAATTTCTTGCAAAAAACTAAAATATACGTCTTCGGCATTAGATAAAAAAAAGGCATAGTGAATTCAATGATGTGTTTTGCTAAAGAGCTTTTTCCTATTTAGTTTCATGACACAAAATAGCGACAAGATCACCTTACTTGTCCACATTCACTAGACTGGAACTCCACTATCAGATAGAGTTTGAACTGTCAAACGCGCAGGACAGAAGACTCCCAGCCACCGCCTGCTAGCACATGTACAGATAAAAAGGGTTAGGGCTTGCCATAAAGGGCAATGGCGTTAGGGCAAGTCCTGTTAGGTGCTAGGCTTGGACATGATCAGCGATGTCGCAAGGCGGGCCACTGCCGACCTAGCTCGTCTTAGCCTAAGTAAGAGTCTATAGTAAGATTGCACACTATTATTCCAGCAGGTCCACGCATCTTAGTGGTGATAGAACTCTCTATTCTGTAGTAATTGGATATGCAACCCTTACTAAAAATCGGCCGCCCTGGCGTTAGAAATGCACAGACTGCACTCTGCATATGGGGTAAGACTCTTCCCAATGGGGCACGCTTTGAGGTGGGTGCGACGCTGTGATGCTTAAGGATAGAAGCCCAGGTAGATGAGGCAGTTCGATGACTTGCAATACTCCACTTGCCGCTATAATTTGGCTAGAACGGTGCGGGTCGGTTAGAGACCCGCCTCTCGATCTCATTTAACACCAAAGATGGGAACCCTAAAGGTACTACCACTTCCGGCGTCAGAGTGGCCACGTACAGCTCTAGCGACCTAATGATTGCCCTAACCATATTGCCCTTATATGCAGCCCCAACCCCTTATCATAGTGGAGTGCTAGAGGAAGAGCGTAACCCGAGTGGCTACATGTCGCTGGATTGTACGTTAAACTCTATCTGATGGTGAGGTTCAGTTTTGGGAGGTTTGGTGAATGTGGAGCACTCCCTTCATGTCAGCCATTTGCTCCTGGTCCACTCTGACCCGAGTAGTAGACCGGTTGTTAGGGTCCATCTTGTGGTTAAATTAGATAAAAAATGGGTGATAAACAAAAATTGCATTAAGAAATGAATTAATTTCACAACTTGTCGGATTAAGTGACCATTCCGATGTTGATGCGTCATAAAACAGAAACCTAACCAAACTGTGGGCCTTCTCAAGCCACTTCCGAGTCTACCTAAGAAAGGTCTAAGGGCGGAGTAAATGCATGTCCCCACCAGCTATTATGACTGCCTCCGCATCTAGTGTGAAGAGATCGCTATTTCTGCTAGTAATGGATCTCAGCCTTAACGAGATGGTTATGCGTTCAAATTAAATCTATAAATTGGAAAGTATTCAGACATGTCGTATTTCGAGCAACATACATTAAATGAGAGAATTCTTGAAGACCTGTTTAGAGAAATTGGTACGCAAACATTGTTATCGAAGTAGACGATAATAATAGAATATAAGAAGAGTAAAGCTCGTCTACACCAGCCCGTTAAAGAGTATTATCTCCTTCTAAAAGATTGAAATCTTATCATTGCAGAACAGTTTAAATACAATATATTATAAGAGAAGAAGAAATCAGAAAAAATAGTCACCAGAAAAACCTCTCATTGCATGTGTGAACTAAAATTAATACATTAAACACACAGTTACATTTAACTTACATATTGAGAGGTATCTAGGTGAAGGTGTTACAAGAGCAGCTATCATCTAAGGATAGCAGGTTGGAAAACCGCGTCATAGATCCAATGATAGTGTGACATGTCGGATCGTTTGAAGTGTGTGGTAATGTAAGGTCATTGAAATTTCGATATGTGACGTGGTGTCTAATTTAAGGATAAGTATTTCTATAATTAGTCGGAACTGGGTTTATGGTCGCTTCCATATCTGGCTATTCTGGATCGGATGTTGCTGGTATCTGGATATGTTTGTGTCGGCAATTTTCTCTGTTGCTTTGATGTCTGGAAAGTTACTTGTGATCTTTTTTGGGATGTACTTGCATCCGTTGCTGTTCTCGTTAATTAACTAACATAGACGTTTGTTTCTCTTTCGCTTCTTTCAATCTGTTGGCACAATCAACGCAATCAGAAGCCTAACAGATCACGGCCTTTCACTACGTCATACACTATCTGAGGACCGGTTCTTGTCCAATAGAACAAGTTAAGCAGCATAGATCTGGGTCATACTTTGGATGGTTGAGTCGCTTTGGAATGTCCAGTGCTGTAAGAAAAAAGAATATCTATTGCCACTTTCTCAAGTTAGGCGTTTAACAGGTCCTGGTCCGCTCTGTACATAGTCAGGGAGTATATTCCCTTGGCTAAAAACAGGCGACTATGACCAGGTCAATAATGCCTCAATCTATAAAACTACTCATGGCCTTGTCTCTTTTTTTTCAATTCTCTATTCCTTCTTTTCAGTGCGACACGAAAGGAGATGGGGTAAAAAAGAGAAAACCCTAAGAACACTCATCCGCGATATATAGTCACCATAAAACACCCCAAATTCTCTTCCTACTCCATAGATACAAGCAATAAACCAGGCCTGCTCTCTTTTAGACAAAGGGTGCAGAGTTTTCCATCACTTTAATTATATATGAATCTTACCTGTCCATATATTTCACTATTTTAGCTTAATGGAAGCTGACTTATATCTAAGATACACAAAATCACTTAGTCTCTCTTATTCCGTCACGGAAAGAGACCAACAGGAAAGGAGAGACCGAACAGCGAACTCCAGCACAGCATCATTGTTTGTTGATGTCCACTGCCGGATAATTGCCATTCGTAAGAAATGTGGTCTGTTCAGTCACTCACGACAGTTGGCCAAAATGAAAATAGACACTACGTCCATCCGTCTTTAGCAGACGGAAGATGCCAAACAATATAGTATCATCATCATTATCTCATTCCTGCTATTTAGACGGATATCCCATGACTATCTCTCCCAGACCCTTCTCTATCATTCATTTGTCCAGGGAGGTCCTCGTGCACAGCATCAGGTATCCTCGCAGAGTTGTCAATGTAGGTTCTTGATGGGTCGGCCCGAGCGATAGCACTGTCGCAGTTGTGTTGGCTTCCATCAGGAGATCGTTGCTTGTCCTGCTTCTTACGGCAGTGTCAGCAGTCCATGTCCGTCTCACCGGATAGTTTGTGGTATAGGGCAGGTGACCAGTACTGTGCTTCTGGCGGAGTGCTGATTTCTACAACTGGTTCAAGGACTGCACGCAGAATCTTGTGCAGTCTTCCATTCTTAGCTCTATTCCAGGCGCCTCGTTAGGGTCAAAGTGGTGCAGCCATTACAGTCAGCGAACATATATTAACAAAGCCTGGAAGAATTGGTTTAGCTTGTCAGTTGAGATCGGATTTTCATATGACTGATAATCTGTTCCCTATGCCTTGTCTATTCATGTATTAACATCGCTTACAGTGGATGAAGATTAATTACTATCCTAAGTATGTGAATTGTTTCTATCTGGTTTGAGAGCTTAAGCCGTTGAGTGTGGAGAACAACTACTATGAATAGAAAGACTACTATAATCCACAGGCCTGCAAGAGATTGGTCACTATCAACTTGTCGTGTGAGATCCGATTCGAATTTTGGTAATAATTCTTATTAGGATTTCACATCCTTGTAAGTTTTTCACACAAGTTACGAAGAAATTAATTGTAAATGTATTTCTAGATTCTATTTTATTTTCTGATCTTGAATCTATCAGCATCTCTACAGCAACTACAAATCATCAGTATCGGTGTAAGAGGTGGTTAGGCGATAAAAGGTAAAATACACGTATAACACACCGAGAGGAAGTATAGAGTGGGCCCAGTCTAAATTATAGATAAAGCATGCACGAGAGAGAGTATCAAGCCCTAACACACACACACACACTCGAGCGGAGCACGTATATGACACACACACACACACTATAAGCAACAGCACGAAAGAAGGCACGGAGAGAGCACACGATAGTCCAGCAATGACAAAGAACGGGTTGGACTTATTCTATTTATATAAGAGATGGGATCACTAGAGAGAGCAGCGAAGAGAGAGAGAGTAATATAGAGAGTTGGCTGCACACAATTCGTTCATCAGATTATAGTCAGCGTAGAGGAGGAGGGCTTATATATTATGAGTCAGATCCCCGAATCTTGAGATCGAGGGGACGCGAACTAGCTATCCACTTCGAACCTGGGTAGGTATGTTGCGAGATCTCTATGCCTATCGAGAGGTCACACTTTTATATATATTACACACTAATGGAATTATATTCTTGATGTTACTCTTATTTTCATCACACAAATCCAGACATTAACTATATATGTGCAGATGTATGTCAGGGAGAATCAAGGAGAGAGCACAAAGGGATGAAATCTGGGCAAAAACTTCGTTTCTGAGATGCAGAGGGGGGAGCGCACGAGAGAGAGTTCCACCTGTCAATTGCGTCGCTGAGAGGTCCACTATGGAAGATGAGCCATCTCTCCATAATATGTTTTGATAGAGAGCAGGGGAGGAAGAGAGGAGGTCTGCCCACGAGGAGATGATTGAACGAGTACGGGAGAAAACCACCCTTCATTTGGAGAGATCGAGAAAAGGTCACCACGGGTAATCTATAGAGAGCAGATAATTCTTTATTAGAGAGAATCTATATATACACCATAGAGAGAGAGAGATGGAATTACGAAAGAGAAAATACAGAGACACTAGAGAGTATACTTAGCTACGAAAAAATGGTTATAACAGATGGAGGTGCGTCAGTGAGGCTCTGAATTGCGAGAGAGCCGCATTTGCTAAACATTTCGGAGAGCATGGCCCGGAGACGAGAGAATACAAAGACCCTGCGGAGATTATATCAATCACACGCATGGGAGGGTTGCACACACTAACGACTCACACGGGGAAAATGAGTAAACCAATATACTTTTTCCCTGATGAGAGAGTATATAATATAATATCATTGTGGTGAGAACGAGAGGCACACACAGCTCGGGTATATATATATGTATCAAACATTCACACTGAGATATATAAGAGAGCGCTATTGTAAAGTTCCGGAGAGCGCACGTATTAGGAGGGTCGTTATATGCGTGGAGAGCGCCATGAGTGAGGATAATGCGTGAGACATAGTATCGAACACTCAGCTATAAGCCCAAGAGTAATTCTTTTTAGACACCGATTAGAGTATATGATTCTTAGTAACAAACTGTGCTCTCACAACAGTAACAATGGGCGAACAGGTTATTCACAAAATATAAAACAACTAAATTGATGGTGTTCCCATCCCGAGTTGAATGCCCTTAGGATTTGTCAACGTTCAAACAGACTTTTGAGAGCTTCGGGAGTCGTTTCAACCACACTTAGGGCACACAAAAAGGATTTCGCTGAGCTTCACCTTACGATTTGGATCTGCCCAAAAGTTGTACCCACACATCATTAATATACACATCTCACACTGTGATGCTATACGTCACCTAGATGATAAGCCAAGTAAGTAGGTAGGTACTATCGAAGGAGCGAAGAGAGACGAGGTGCCTTAAACGTTGTGGCGATGTACACACATGAAGAGAGTATGGTCGGATACCGCAAGAGTAGAGAGTAATCAAGCAAACGGGTTCGTAGGTATGCATGAGGGCCTAGTTGAGTCGACTCACACGCTGGTGGAGAGAGTATCAGCAACGCACCGGTGTAAATTGGTTAATAGAGAGACCAGTTGTGAGCACTATATGTTATCACCTGCCTCGCAGAGCACCTTTGAGCTTGCATGTGAGGGCTATATTATTGAGAGGCGAGCAGAGAGAGTCGACGATCGGGTAGACTAGACAGATCCCCACACGGAAGTGATTCACTCGTGATCACGGAGTGCAAAGCCCCAGAAGAGGGACCGGGATTGAGACGAGGCTGAGAGTGTTGTCATGAGAACAAGGGGTAATGAAACTTTAATATAGAGAGCATAATACTCCTAGAGGACCAAACGGCTACAATGAGGGACTTACACACCTTCAGAGCTTTATTCTGTCTTGGTGGGTATCGCTGTAGGTGATCGGAACCGGAAAGAGAGTCATTAGCTTTGAGAGCATATATCAATCGTTCAAATAAAGCGGTGTCAGAGGTCTGGAGGGCGTTTTATCTCAATACCCAAGAAGATTGTAACGGGGGGTTTCATTCTCACGAAAACAGATTCTGTTTATGCAAAGTACCGATTCGTTGTCAAGTTTAGAAATGTATTTTTTGCATAATTCCCAGTGATCACCTTCCCAATCGCAAGTCTGTGTCTAGTTGTGTATTCTCGTTGTTGCTAGTTTTGCTATAGTCATCAGCAGTATACGGTTTACAGTCTCATCTCTATTACACAAAGTCTTAACATTTACTATTTTGGTTTGGGTCTTATCAATTTCGCTTTGATATAGTTTGTCCATTATGGCATATTTTTTTGCAGTAATTTATTAATGATTTCTGTTCTCTTTTGAGGTATCGCTTTTCTAACCATCCAAAGTATTATTATTATTATTATTATTATTATTATTATTATCAAGAATTCATCTCAGAATTTTTCGTTTTTTTGGAATTTTTAATATCTGGAACTATATCAACTATAACTGACGTAGAACAATGGAGGCCATTGGATATTCAAATAAGAATGGTAGATTCTAAAAGGGTCAAACGGGAAAATCGCATGAATGTAAAGTAGACTGTTGCGAATCAACTCACTTGAATGTGTCCCCTGTCGACAATAGAGTGAATGTAGAATAATGCTTAACAGCTTGGGTATAAGTTGCTCACCTTCAAAATTGTAGATCGAACTTTTTTTTTGTTTACTTCTCCCTTACTTTCCCTTTTTTATTCTTGTTCAGTTTAGAATTAGAAGGAAATATTTTCCGTTTCTTCATTCTGGTTCGTATCAATTAACTTTCGCCCAATTAAGCATCATTTCGGCGACAAATTGCCGAATAAACACCGAAAGGAGAGACGCCATAGAATATCACCTTTTATTTTATCTATTTTTGTTATAGTATATATATATATATATATATATATATATATTTATATGATAGATATAGACTATTATAGATTAGTAAGATGGATAATATAATATATATTATATGGGTGTGTGTATAATAAATATAATAATAGTATTTAAATATATTATATGTATATATCATATACGGGTTATAATATATATTATATATAGAAATATAATATTTACCTTAGTATTATTATATGATATATATATAATATATTTATATAATATAGGTAGTGTTGGTCGGGAACGTCGGGGAGTAGGTGGGATGAGTCTAGCGGAAAACGCAAGGTTTGTGGTTGCGTCGCTGCTTCTCGTTCCGTCACCCGCGCAGCGACGGATTGGTATTTGTGTAGCGGCTGGCAAGCGCAACCAACGCGCGTTCAAGGTTACAGGATCTGAAAAAGCTGCAGTCCGGGGAGGCGAAGAGCGTAAGAGTCGGAAAGCGTTTAGGAGATTCGTTCTAAAAATAGAGTTGTCACTAAAGCGTCAGTACTACATATCCTGACCGGACTTGGTGAAACCGGGGAAAAGTAACGTTGTACCGTGGACGATATGCAGTCACCGGCGTGAACGGAATGCAGGCCCTGGGATGTCTCGCTGTGGGCGCAAAAGACTGAGGGATTACTAACTGTCACGCGAGGAGTAATTGTCGGAATATAGTCTGAGTCGTGTTGGTGCGAACTCCCTCTACCTTAGAAAAAATGCGCTGGCTTCAAGTTCGGCGTGTGAAACATTGTGTACGGCACTTCAAAGCTCATGGCTCCGGGATATTGGGAGGGAGATACTCATGTCGGTTGGCAGGAGCAGGTGCGTAGCGAATCCGCATTTGGTGCAGATCAGGCGATCGGATCACTGGAGAGGACGTGGCTGTATCTGTCCTAGAGTGCGGGAAGCAGAGAGATGAGTGCGAGAGTCTGTAGTAGGAGCATAGTGGCGAAAGTCGGTTTGGGAGGTAGAGGCTGTGGAGTAGACCGTGCTAGAATCGTGTGTGATGCTGCAGGTGAGCGATTGGGGAGCTAGCTGCGACTGATAATTAGACTCGAGATTACGATGTGGTAGAGCCTCGATTCACAGCGTGTAGCCGGACGAATCGGGTGACAAGTTGTAGAGTGAGGTGGCGCGAGAGCGAAGGGATGGTCGGGTCGAGTTAAGACGTAAGCGTGAGTGGAGAGTGGTAGGGCGGATCTGCGAAGAATGAGGAGGAGCCAGCGCAAGGGCATGAGCGTAAGGTGAAACGGAGGGAGGCCAGGCGTGTTTTCAGTTATGTGGTGGGGCGTCCCACGATTAAATAGGATAAGGCTAGTGAATAGAAATGCCGTCTAAGGGACTTTCGTATGGCGAGTCGTATAAAGCATGGACCCATTGGCGAATGTGGTGTAGACAGCGGGAAAATAAATGAAACGTGTGAAGGGGAGTAAAAATGAATGACTTCTGTGCCAAGATGCCATTGTTGCCGGTATGTAAAGAGCTGGACGTTAGCGCAGGAAGCCGTCACGCGCGATTATAGTTAGTCCTGATTGTGTAGAGGCGCAGAGGCGGAGATCATGGGAGTTGCGATGTCGTGAGATGACAGTCCTAATTGGTGGCGGATGTGTAACGGAATGAAAAATAGCAGCAGACGTACTCCCGAATGGTAGGCATGACTCAAAAGACTAAATTTCAAGCCAAGTGAAAACCCAGGAGTGATGCGGTAGGGGGCTGCATAGAAGTCCCGAGGAAGAAGATACGATGTGTCTCTAGAGGCGCTTCGAACACTGAGGCTGTAGGGATCAGAGAGACGGTAAGGTAGAGATTCTATCAGGAAGTAGTAAGTCGAGCAGCAGCGGCGTAGGGTGTGAAATGCTGAGCGATGTGGCGGTGCCGCTAGAGAGCAGGAGACGGGAATAACTTAGTGTCTTGGGTGATGGGATTTATATATACAACACACCACAGGAATACACCACACACACATTATATGGGTTAATAAAATATATGTTATAATATTTAAAATAATGGTGTGGGTAATATCTTATATAGTATATTACATATATATATAGTATATATAGTGTATGGTATAATAACCATTTACCTAAGTATTAATAGAGTATATTATATATTGTATATTATATATATATATATATAATATATAACATCTACACACACACCACTTATATATATATATTTATATATATAATATTGTATAGTATATATATTAAGTCCTTTTGGGGTGGTCATTCTAGGGGATTCTTACATTCATGAGTTTTATAAATGTGTTTTGGTGGGTATATTATATAATATATTTCTATAAATGAGTAATATATATATATATAATTATATATATATACTATAATAATATATATATTATATAATATAACCTTATGTGTAAATATTAGATTTAATTCAATTAATGATATATGTGTCCTATATAGATACAGCTTATGTATTAGATAATATTTCTTATTGATGTATATGTGTTACATAGTACTATCATTTATGTCTATATATATGAGTGTTATATATCTGTGTATACTATACATATAAGTAGTCATAATATATACTATATAGTCGATTGTTATATATCATAATATATATATATATAATATATATATTTTCCTTTTGTGCGTATTTATTTCTTTTAAAAGTTGTCTGTTTTACTAGTTCAATGTCACTTTTTTGAAAAAGAATCAGTAGGGGGTGGGTCTGTTCCTTTGATATCCTTGAATCTCTCATTATTATCTTGTTATTCTTTGATGAATATAAGCCGAAGTCCTTGACCGATACTTCCAAGGGAAATGGAAGCTAGATTAAGTTAAATATCTATATAAAAATTGCTATTTAGAAGAGGACAGACATACATGAAACACCACGCACACACACACACACACACAACACGACACATATAGTATATATATATTAAATATAATATATATTATAATATTATAGATAGTGATTAGATAGATAGATAGTATAGATAGATAAAGGTGCTACCGTGAATATGGGCACGAATCGTTGTGAGTGCACAGAATCCAAGGGTAAGTTCAGCGATAAGACAAATACAAAGAGCTTCAAATACAAATTAGACCAAATTTATTAAGAAATCGATGCATAGAAATCCTACTCGAGTTTGCACCATAAGGATCTTCAGGGTTAAATCTACGAATAATCGAGTAGCCGATTATGGCAGCGCGATATCACGTGTGTTCATTGAATAAGATATTTCGTTATAGGAGACGCTTGTTTTATACAACGTCTCCCTATAACGAAATATCTTCATTATCGTGCAATTATATCGGTACCCTCGATTAATTTCAGTGGATTAACTCTGAAGATGCTCATGGTGAACTCGAGTAGGTGTCTAATTGTATTCCATTCTAATATATATATTAAAGCAGATTTTTAGCCCTGAAAGTCTTTATGCTAAAACTAATAGTAGGTTCGTCGACTCAGGTAGAATTACTTTTATTACTTTGGTCTCTACTTAGGTATCGTGCCACTTTTTAGCAGATTAGCTCTCCTAGGCGGTTATATGAATATAATATATAATGAATTAAGAGAATGCTTCTCATAGCGGTGTTATAGAATATAGAATATATAGTTATATACATATATATACATATATAATGTTTTTTCTTTGGCCAAAATATATAAACCTAATTATTTTGTTGGTATGAATATGCGATAGGTCTTTTTTTTTCACTGGTGATGTTTGGTAGTATATTTTTTACAATCAACTTTCCTGCGGGTTTTTTCTCTCCGCAAGGATCTCCAACACGCTTTGGTAACTTAAATATATATAGTATATTATATATATATA
Source organism: Doryteuthis pealeii (assembly GCA_023376005.1). NCBI lineage: Eukaryota > Metazoa > Mollusca > Cephalopoda > Myopsida > Loliginidae > Doryteuthis > Doryteuthis pealeii. The sequence goes on from CM042167.1 coordinate 33,108,629, forward strand.
TTATATAGTAATATATATATATATAATATATATATATATAAGTATGATATATGATCATATATGAAGTGGTGAAGATGGAACAAATCCGACAGAATGTTGGTAGAGAAATGAGGAACAACAAGGACAAAACTCAAACAAACGTATCTAAGGAATAGTATTTCGCTAGAGCTTTGACCCTCGGCATCATCCAGTCGCTTAATGATTATCAAAGTATCATCCAAGATATCGATGCAAGTTATGATTACCTTGAACTAAGCGACTGATGATGCCGAGCTTAAAAGTTCTAGGCAAAATATTACATACATATCCTACAAAGTTCGTCTGAGTTGTGTCTTGGTCCCCATATATTTACCACACACACACACTACGACACGAACACACAGACACACACACACCAACATATATATTTATATATTATATATATATATATAAGATATCGCACAAATCACTTAGGAACAAGACAACAATCTGGTGTGAGAAAACTTACAAAGAGTGGGGGCAAGGGCGTCACCAACATAGAGGATTGTGTAGGTTGACAATTTGAGCACTCGAAGAATACATTAATGTACTTCGAGTGCTCAAGTGTCGCTACCTACCGTAGGAGGTGCAGCGGGGTATTCTATATGTCCCAAAACGAAAAGGTGTCTGGCGAACTTTTGAATCATTAAGCTTTCCTTAGGCCAAGTCAAGTCTCCAGCCTTGAAGTAAAGCGCCAAAACGGGAAAGTTGCCACGTCAGAGGACTGCTCACACAATGATCCGTCTTTAGCATCACAGGTCAATGTCCATGTTCAAAAGGTACTCCATTATGTGGTGTTCTTAATACTTCTCGTGGTTAATGGTGAAGTCGGCGTATTCTATAATTGCCCGAGCCACAGTGTTGCTGTCATGGAATACTCAACGTCCACTAGAATTTCGTCCTTAGCCAAAGGTTGCGTGTCATAGACTACTCAGCACTTAGATACCGCTTTTAAGCATCACGTTGTATGAATCAAAACGAATTAAAATAGTTCTCACCGAAGGAATAACAATTAGGTATTCTCTTGTAAGATACCTGGACGCATTCCTAAAATGGACAGAGAATGAACTCTGACGAATGGGACAGGACAAGTAACATATGAATAAAGTGCACAAGCAACAAATCGAGAGACGGCATATAACATTTATATTTGACAAAGCAAAGAAAAGGAGAACAGAAGCTCCCAACATAGAATATTGTGTAGTTGCCAACAATCAGGAAATTTTTAGAAGGTGGACACATCAAGCGACAAAAAGTTTAAAAAAGTTTTGGCACAAAAATATCTGAGAAGGGCAACAAGGAAAACTTCAAAACCATAACTCACCAAGGAATAATAAACACATAGTTGGTCCCTCTTGTAAGATACCTCCTGAAGCTATTCTTAAATGGACAAAAGCGAATCCGCACGATTGACGAAAAGACAAGAAAACTGACAATGCACAAGGATCTACACGGAGAGATGATATGGATAAACTATATGTGCCAAACTCAAAGAAGAGCAGGTGGTCTGCCAATATATGAAATTTGTGTAGCATGCGCCTCTTGAGCGTATCTCGAAGAACAAACAACAAAATAATAAGCCAGATATGGTATGAATATGTACCCTTGTGAGCTAGAACGCTAATTGGAAGGAGGAGGAATAATAAATAACCAACGGCTTAAAATATAGTGATTGACCCAAAAGAGGAAGAGCGATGGTTTTGACCTGTAGCGTGACCGCCGAACCGAAAAAAGAATTGAGGGGCAGCGAAGCCGGTGTTGACGCGCGGAGTCGGGTGTTGACCGGTAATCCGGGTGTTGACCGAGTTCACGTGGTGACGTGGGGGAAGGAGAAAGCCTTCGTCCTCTTTTGGTCCGGTGCGTCCGTCGTGGGGATCAGACCCATTAGATGCCGCAGTAATCTAAGTGTGTCTCTCTCTCATCGTCTCGTCTGCCTTCCTCCTCCCTGGTAGATGAGCCACGTAGACGACACGTAATAATGGCTGGAGTTGTTGACGAAATGTTCTCGGTTATATTTTTTATCGAGTTTTAGTACCAAAGAAAACGATGTCGTCACAACTCAGCTTTAATATAACGTGCTCGTCTAGTGGCTTCTACCAGGGAGGAAGGGAGGCAGAGAGAGAACGAGAGAGAGAGAACGACTACTAGGATTACTGGCTCTAATGAGGTCTGTCCCCGAACGACGGATCCGGCAAAAGTAGGAACGAACTTTCTTCCGTTCGCCTCACGTCCACCACGTGACTTCCGTCAACACCCGACTTCCGGTCAACACCCGACTCCGGTCAACACCCGACTTCCGCTTGCCCTCAATCTTCGTTCGGCGTGGTCACGCTACGGTCAAAACATCGCCTCTCCTCTTTTTGGTCATCATCTATTTTTTAAAGCCTGTTGTTATTTATATTCCTCCTCCTCATAGCAGTTTAGCTCACAAGGGTCATATTGCTACATTAGTCTTTCTTACTTTTGTTAGTTGTTCTCGAGTAGTCAAAGAGTCGCATCTACACCATCTTCTATATTGGCGAGCCACCTGCTCTTCTTTGGTTGGCACATATAGTTTATCCATATCATCTCTCCGGTGTAGTACCTTGTGCATTGTCATGTTTTCTTGTCTTTTGGTCCATCTGCCGGAATTCCGCTTTTGTCCATTTTAAGAATAGTTCAGGGTATCTTACAAGAGGGACAACCTATGTGTTTATTTATTCCCTTGGTGAGATTTATGGTTTTTGAAGTTTTCTTGTTCTTCTCAGATATTTTTTCCAAAAAACTTTTTAAAAACTTTTTGTCTGCTTGATTGTGTCCACCTCTAAAATTTCTGATTGTTGCAACTACACAATATTCTATGTTGGTGAGCTTCCTGTCTCCTTCTTTGCTTTGTAAATATAACATGTTTATGCCGTCTCTCGGATGTTGTGCCTTGTGCATTTTTCTATGTTTACTTGTCCTTTGTCCCATTCGTCAGAGTTCATCTCTGGTCCATTTTAGGAATGGTCCAGAGTATCTTACAAGAGGGAATACCTAATTGTTTATTCCCTTGGTGAGAACTTTTTATTCCTTTGATTCATAAACTGTGATGCTTAAAGACGGAATCCTAGTGACTGAGTAGTCTATGACACGCAACACTTTTGGCTTAAGGACGGAATCCTAGTGGCTGAGTATTCCATGACACGCAACACTGTTGGCTGGGAATATAGAATACGCCGACTTCACCATTAACAGAGAGTTAAGAACACCCACATAATGGAGTCACCTTTTGAACATGGACAGTGACCTGTGATGCTAAAGGACGGAATCATTGTGGCTGAGCAGTCCTTGACGTGCAACTTTCCATTTTGGCCTTTACTTAGGCTGGAGACTTGACTTGGCCTAAGGAAAGCTTAATGATTCAAAAGTTCGCTCAGACACTTCTTGTTGGGATATAGAATACCCCGACTGCACCTCTACAGGTAGGTAGCGACACTTTGAGCACTCGAAGAATACATTAATGTATTCTTCGAGTGCTCAAATTGTCACACCTACACAATCCTCTATGTTGGTGACGCCCTTGCCCCCACTCTTTGTAAGTTTTTCACACCAGATTGTTGTCTTTCACTAAGTGTTTGTGCGTATATATATATATATATATATATATATATATATTTGTGGTGTGTGTGTGTGTGTGTGTGTGTGTTGTGTGTGTGGGTAAATATATGGGGAACACAAGGACACAACTCAGACCAAACTATGTAGGATATGTATGTAGAATTTTGCTAGAACTTTGACTCGGCATCATCAGTCGCTTAATTGATTGTCAAGGTATCATACACTTGCATGATATCTTGGATGATACTTTGATAATCATTAAAGCGACTGATGATGCCGAGGTCAAGCCTTGCGAAATATATCCTAGATACGTTTGTTTGAGTTTTGTCCTTGTGTTCCTCATATCTCTACACATTCTGTCGATTTTTTCCAATCTTCATCCTCATTATATATATATATATATATATATATATATATATATATATATATATATATATATATATATATATATATATATATATATATATATAATTAATATTTACCAAGCGTGTTGT
>CM042167.1:33117719-33130219 GCA_023376005.1 Doryteuthis pealeii
AAACCGAAGTCCCCAAGTCAACTCAAGAAAGTCCAGACCTTAGAAGATTCCAGACCAAGTCAAGGTGATAGAAGAAATACCAAAGACGATCAGAAGCATACCAAGACTTCCAGCAGAAGAATAAATGTCCAAGTAAGTAAAGATGAAGGGTATGCAACATTACCTATGGAACTAGGCTTAGCAACTTTTACATATGCACATTCAAGTTTAGTAGACTATATGTGTGTGGGCTCTCGCATTGTTTATCACCATCCCATCTCTGTAGGAAGTACGGATGGATAAGTCCAACCCGTTTTCTTTTTCATTGCTGGCTATAATAGAGATTATAGGCTAAGCCGATCCTCATCCAACGTGTTGTAGATGGGGGAGCAATCTAAAAGGTTATCTGTCCGAACTTAACGTGCTTTGTAAAAAAAAGTGTGACGAGATTGAGCAAGACTGGATCGAATATTGTTTTGGGACATCAAGGGGAGAGGGTGTGTATTCATTGTGGTGGGATGCTTTTTTATTTAGAAGTGATTACTTCCCGACTTGATATTTTTGGCGGCCAAAGGTTAGATTTTCCTCTTATTTTAGGGGCTTTTTTTGCTAACATTTTTATACTATGATATTGTAGTGTAGAGATGCTGATAGAAAATTAAATCAGAATTAAATAGAATCTAGAATACATTTACGAATTATTTCTTCTGTAACTGGTGTGAAAAACTTACAAGGAGTGAAATCCTAATAAAGATTATTACCAAATTCGAATCCGATCTCACCGACAAGTTGAAGTGACAATTCTTGCAGGCTGTGGTTATAGTAGTTGTACTATTCTAGTAGTTGTCTCCACACTCAACGGTAAGCCTCTAAAACCAGTAGAACAATTCACATACTTAGGTAGTAATATCTCATCCACTGAAAGCGATGTTAATACATGAATAGGAAAGGCTAGGAAAACAGATTATCAGTCATATGTAAATCCGATCTCACTGACAAGCTAAAACACCAATTCTTCCAGGCTGTGGTTATATATGTGCTGCTGTATGGCTGCACCACTTTGACCCTAACGAGGCGCCTTGAGAATGAGCTAGATGGGAGCTGCACAAGAATTCTGCGTGCAGTCTTGAACAAGTTGTAGAAACAGCACTCCGCAAAGAAGCAGCAGTATGGTCACCTGCCCCCTATCTCACAAACTATCCGAGTGAGACGGACATGGGATGCTGGACACTGCCGTAGAAGCAAGGACAAGCAACGTTCTCCTGTGGAAGCCAACACATGGACGTGCTAGTGGGGGCCGCCCATCAAGAACCTACATTGACAAACTCTGCGAGGATACTGGATGCTGTGCAGAGGACCTCCCTGGGACAATGAATGATAGAGAAGGTTGGCGAGAGATAGTCATGGATATCCGTGCTAAATACGGGACATGATAATGATGATGATATATATTGTTGGCAATCTTCCGTCTGCTAAAGACGATGGCGTAGTGTCTATTTTCATTTGCAACTGCGTGAGTGGCTGAACAGACCAATTTTTGAATGGCAATATCCGGTGCAGTGACCTCAAACAAACAATGATGCTTGCTGGAGTCGCTGTTGTCTCTCCTTCCTTTTGGATCTCTTTTCCGTGACGGATAAGAGATAGTGATTTTGTTATTTAGATATAAGTATGCTTATTAAGACTAAAATAGTGAAATATATTGGACAGGTAAGATATATAATAATTAACGTGATGGAAATACCTGCACCCTTGTCTAAAAGAGGCAGGGCTGGGTTTATTGCCTTGTATCTATGGAGTAGGAAGAGATTTGGGGTGTTTTATGGTGACTATATTCTCGGTGAGTGTTCTTAGGGTTTTCTCTTTTTACCCCCATCTCATTTGGTGGTCGCACTGAAAAGAAGGAATTTAAGGAATGAAAAGAAAAGAGACAAAGGCATGAGGTAGTTTTATGATTGGCATTATTGACCTGGTCATAGTCGCCTGTAGCAAGGGAATATCTCCCTGACTAGTAGGAGCGACCAGACCCTGTTAAGGCCTAAACTTGAAATGGCATAGATATTCTTTTTTTCTTACAGCACCTGGAATTCCCAAGCGATCACCCATCCAAGTACTGACCAGACTCTATGCTGCTTAACTTTGGTTATCGGACAAGAACCGGTGTCCTCAGTGTAATGACGTGTGAAAGGGTGATCTGTTGGCTTCTGATTGGTTGATGAGTGCCAACAAGATGAAGAGCGAAAGGGAGAAACAACGTCTTATGTTAGTTATTGAGAACAGCCAACGGATGCAAGTACATCCCAAAAAGATCACAAGTAATTTCCAGACTCAAAGAACAGAGAAAATGCCAGCCCAACAACAGATCCAGAATACCAGCAACTCCGATCCAGAATAGCAGATATGAAGAAGACCATAAACCACAGATCCAGATAATTATAGAAATTACATACTCCTTAAATTAGACACCACGTCACATATCGAAATTCAATGACCTTACATTACACACACTTCAAAACAGATCGACACCATGTCACATATACAATTGGATTCCTAATGACCTTTTACAACCTGCTACTCCTTAGATGATACTGCTCTGTAACACCTTCACCTAGATACCTCTAATATGTAAGTAAATGTAACTGTGTGTATAATTATAATTTTGTCACACATGCATGGAGGGTTTTTCTGGTGAACTATTTTTCTGATTTCTTTTTCTATATATATTTGTATTTAAAACTGTTTGCATGATAAAGATTTAATCTTTTAAGAAGGGATAATCCTCTTTAACGGGCTGGCTGATAAGACGAGTTTACTCTCTTATTCTTTATTATCGTCTACTTCGAAATAATGTTTGCGTACATTTCTCTAAACAGATCTTCAAGATTCCTCTCATTAATTATGTTGCTCGAAATACTACATGTCTGAAATAATTTCCATTTATAGATTTAATTTGAACGTATACCATTTTATAAGGCTGAAGATCCATTACTACAGAATAGCGAGTTCTATCACCACTAGATGCGTGGGCAGTCATAATACTGGTGGGTGACATGCATTACTCCGCTTAGACCCTTTCTTAGGCTAGACGGGTGGTTGGAGAGGCCCACAGGTTTGGTTGGTTTTGTTTTATGACATCAACATCGGTGGGTCATTTAATGCCGACAAAGTTGTGAAATAAATTCATTCTTAATGCAATTTTTGTTTATCAACCCATTTTTTATCTATTTAACCCAAAGATGGGACCCTAACAGGTACTACTACTCCGGGTCAGAGTGGACCAGGGAGCAATGGTGATGAAGGGGTGCTCCACATTCCCCAAACCTCCAAAACTGGAACCTCACCATCAGATAGAGTTTAACGTCATTCCCAGGACATGTAGACCCTCGGTTACCGTCTTCTAGCATCCATATGATAAGGGGTTGGGGCTTGCTATAAGGGCAATAGGGTTGGGGCAATCATATAGGTGCTAGAGCTTGACGTGGCCACTCTGACCCGGAGTGGTAGTACCTGTTAGGGTTCCATCTTTGGGTTAAATTGATCGGAGGGGGTCTCTCCGACCGCCCGTCTAGCCCAAGATAGGGCCAAAGTGGAGTATTGCAAGTCATGAACTGCTCATCTACCTGGGCTCTATCCTTAAGCATCACAGGTCGCCACCCACCCTCAACAGGTGGCCCCATTGGGAGAGTCTTACCCCTATGCAGAGGTGCAGTCTGTGCATTCTAACGCCAGGGCGGCCGTTTTATAAGGGTGCATATCCATTACTACAGAATAGAGAGTTCTATCACCACTAGATGCGTGGACTGCTGGAATAATGTTGCAATACTCTACTTAGACTCTTACTTAGGCTAGACGGGCGGTCGGAGTGGCCCGCTGCGACCAATCGGCTGATCATGTCAAGCCCTAGCACCTACAGGATTGCCCTAAGCCCATTGCCCTTATGGCAAGCCCTAACCTTTTTATCATGTATGTGCTAGCAGGCGGTGGCTGGGAGTCTTCATGTCCTGGGTTTGACGTTAAACTCTATCTGATAGTGAGGTTCCAGTTCTAGGGAATGTGGAAGTAAGGTAGATTTTGGTACGTATTTTGTGTCATGAAACTAAATAGGAAAAAAGCTTTTAGCAAACAATCATTGATTCACTCTGCTTTTTTTTTATCTAATGCAAGAGTAATAATTTTCATTTTTGCAAAGAATTATATGATTTCAAGTAAAAGTAAGTAAGTAAAGTCGTCGGGGCGGCCTAAAGTCAGTATCAGCCAGTCAGCGAGGGAGTCTATCTCCTTTTCAATAGCGCTAGACCAAGGAGATTGTTTTAGCATCTAAGGTGGAGCGCCACACCTACCATCAGCTCCTTACTTTACCGCACAGATCCCTGTGCTACCCATACGCTGAGTTGGCGAGGACCGGTATCGAACTAGGAACCTTGTGGTTTCTAGCCGAACGCTCTACCGACTGAGCTAACCCGGCCCCTAATTTCAAGTAATGTTTCTAATTTAATAAGAATAGTTAATAATTGTTTGGTTTTACTTCTCAACACATGTTGGTCTATTTAATGTCAAAGTAATTATTTCCGTTTTTGCTAGCAATTATATAATTAAAAGTAATGTTTCCTATTTATTGATAATAGTTAAGTAGTTAATTGTAGCTATAATCGATAACAATCAATTGCTATTAAATCGGAAAAGTTATTTGAAACCACATAATTGCTTACAAAAATAAAGTAATTACTTTGACATTAGAAAACACCATATGTAAAACCACACAACAAACTACATAATTGCTAGAAAATTACTAATATTTTACATTAATTGATGCCATTTCTATCAAACCATATACGTGTGGGATTTGTTTATATTGTTAACAATAGTCTGAGTGACAGCAAATCTCGTTAGATCTCCAGGACCCTTCTGAGTATTTTAGCCGAGCTTAACTACTGTATTTGACGGCATATAGGACGCACTTTTTTCTAAAATTTTGGCTCAAAAATTGCCCTGCGTCTTATACATCGAAGGTGAAATTTGAGGCCTAGGCTAATCTTCTCTATGATGCTCACTAACCCAGCTTACGCACAGTACTTTTACCTACCCTAAATTGCTTTTATACAGCTATGTTTCTGCTTGTGTAATGCACAGCTAGACTGTTTTCAACAATATATGTTTAATTACCCTAACAACTTTTTTCCTGAATCTGAACTGCTGAAATGGGATTGCGTCTTATATGCCCGTGCGTCTTATATGCCGTCAAATGTTGTTGTTTTGATGGTCTCGATTCTACCTCTGATTTCAAGACTTTTTCCAGATTTCAAGGAACACAAGAGACTATGATTACAAGATCAACCGATACTACACTCTTTATACAAAGAATTTCAAATAATACTACAGACCAGAATTACAAGATCTACTGATACTATACACTTTATACCTAGGATTTCAATGAACACTACAGACTAGGATTACAAGATATAATGATACTGCTCATTTTTATACCTACGATTTCAATGAACATTATAGACTAGGATTACAAGATCTATTGATACTACACTCTTTATACCAATAATTTTAAATAATACTACAGACTAGAATTGCAAGATCTGCTGATACTGTACACTTTTATACCTAGGATTTCAAAGAACACTACAGACTAGGATTACAAGGAGATCTACTGATACTACGCTCTTTTATATATGGAATTTTAATGAACACTACAAACTAGGATTACAAGATCTACTGAGACTACACTAATTTATACTTACGATTTCAATGAACGCTACAGCCTAAAATTAAAAGATCTATTGATACTACACTCTTTATAGCAAGAATTTTAAATAATACTACAGACTAGAATTGCAAGATCTACCGATTCTACACTCTTTTCTTCCTAGGATTTCAAGGAACACTAAAGACTAGGATTACAAGGAGATCTACTGATACTACGCTCTTTAAGGGCCAGGTTAGCACAGTCGGTAGAGCTTTCGGCTAGAAACCACAAGATTCCTAGTTTGATAACCGGTCCTCGCCAACTCAGCGTATGAGTAGCACAGGGATCTGTGCGGTAAAGTAAGGATCTGATGGTAGGTGTGGTGCCCCACCTCAGATGCTTAAACAATCTTCTTGCTCTAGCGCTATTGAAAAGGGGATAGACTCCCTCGCTGACTGACTGATACCGACTTTAGTCCGCCCCGTTGTCATCGAACAGACTAGAATTACAAGATCTACTGATAGTGTACTCTTTATACCTAGGATTTCAATGAACACTAATGACTAGGATTACAAGATCTACTGATACTGCACACTTTTCTACCGAGCATTTTAAGGAACACAACAGACTAGGATTATAAGAATTAAACAACTAAGCCCAAACTCAATACCAATTTGGATTTACTAACAGAAGATTAAACACCTAAAATTGTGACCAGAATATTAACTAAAAATATTGCCATTCAATATCTTATTATAATGGAGATTGTGTGTTTTTCTGTCTGTAACCGAAAATATATTACTAATCGAGTCACAATTAACATAGTTATTTACATCATATTCTTCATGATTTTATTTATATTTAAACCTCAATTATTAATAAAATTTCTTCACCTTTTTATTAGTGTTGTCCATATCTACATACAAATAACATGCTATTGTATTTATATATACAAAAAATAGCGGTTTGCAGTGTGAACGGGAAGGCTAATTTGCATATTGATATTAAAAATGTGATTTTATTAAATATGTGCTTAGTATTATTGATTTCTAATTTTTGGTTTTATTTTAATGAATATAAGCAAAAATCTCTCCAATGAATCTTAAATGAAATCCATTAACAAGAAAAAATAAGTGTAATTTTATTCTTTATTTCCTAATTTAACTAAATAGTTAAATAAGTAAAATTCAGCAATGAAAGACGGCAGTGATGGAAGAGTAAGTTTCATTTCTATTTTTCTATTATAACCCCACTCTGTTTCAAATCTTTTTATCTGCATTCTTATTAGACTTTCTAATTTAATATAATATTTCATTACATTAAAACTTAAATACTTGCACCCGGAGGGTACATATATTTGCTAGTATACAGAATGGACCTGGAAATTATCGCACTGTGTATGTAATCGAATTAGTCTAATCAAGTATAGTGTTTACGGTTTGAAGCAGTAGTTTCTTATAAATGTGTGTCTGTGTTTGTCGTTGTATAATCTAAAATAAAATGGACATTTTGATTTTCGAATGTGTAGCCTTTAGCAAAATGCACAATCCAGAAAATGAATTACATTCTGTTTCTGCAATTAGATTCTTGGTGAATATATTGTAGGTTTTACTATAGAAATACATTGGAAGACATTTGCTATAGTACAGAAATGGTAATTTACTATAGAATTGCATTAGGAATATTTTACTATAGAACTACATTGGAAGGCATTTGCTATACTACGGAAGTTGTAATTTACTATAGAATTGCATAAGGAATATTTTACTATAGAAACTACATTGGAAGGCATTTGCTATAGTACAGAAAATGGTAATTTACTATAGAATTGCATTAAGAATATTTTACTATAGAAATACATTGGGGCATTTGCTATGATTTGTAATTGATTCTGTGTTTGTCGTTGTATAATCTAAAACAAAATGGACATTTTGACTTTCGAATGTATTGCCTTTAGCAGAATTCCCAATCCAGAAAATAAATTACATTCTGCTTCTTCAATTAGATTCGTGGTGAATTTATAGTAGGTTACCTATGTAACACTATTCTCTCCTTGTCAGAATGGAGAGATGTGTTAAAAATGCTTGTTTACTTTACCCTCTCCTAATCGAAATGTCTGAGATTATGACGTGTCAACTCTTCGTTATGTCTTACACTCATTTATGAATGGAGAGATTTACGTGTCCACGTTGTTTACGGTACAGTTCTTCCTTCTAAGGGAGTGACTGGTGTGTGGATGAAGAAATGTTCAATATACTTATCGTTGTACCTGTTGTATATTGTACAAACGGAAATAGGAATTTCCGGTTAAATTAAACAAAGAAAAGACGACAAAAAGACAAAGGACTTTTTTCCCGGTAAAAGCGAACAAAGAAGTTAAAAAACGGAAGCGAGGCTTTCCGATCAAAGAAGCAGGGAGAAGATAAAGAAATATATAACAAATGCCCGTTATCAGATCAAAAGATAAAGATGCGTAGGAGTACCTATCAATATAAAAGGCCTGAGGGTTCGAGCCGACAGGTCAGTCAGTCAGGGACAGCGGACGGAGAACAAGTGAGCGACAGACGCTTACGGTCCATTGCAGCCACCAGCCCCCTTTACCTCACCATCGCCAGTCATCAACAATAGTAGTAGTCATTGTCAACGCTCGCAACCCACCACGTACAGCCGAGAAGAAGAAATAAAGTCAAAACTCCTACTATACACATGTGTTGTAGATTTCATTAAACGACAACTACATACTTCGCTACGTGACCATATATACCCGCAACGACTACTAACATACACGATGTAGCAGCGTGAATTTGAAGCCGCCATACAACATATAGAATTTGATGTCAGTATATAACATACCGGCACTACATCGGTGAAGGCTGGAATCCTGACAGCTGTTCAGTTGTTGGCAGTTCTTTAATGTCATGGAGTCTGGACCAACTTCGGGGCTGAGGGTTTTTTGCCTTGTGCCATTTGGAGTTTTTAGTAATAACACAAGGCCGTTTCTGTTCACTCATGAGTATTTTCCCAAATTACAACTGCCGAGAGCAAGAAATCCATGTTTTACCCGTTAATGCATTCTCCACTCTGACCTCCCACTTCTTCTCCCTGCACATTACCACGCCTCATTCGATCATCCAATCAAATCACGCCAAGTCCATGTCAAATCATCTCTTAAAATAGTAGGTTATTTGTTCCTCTTGTTTGATTGTCGCATCCTTTCTGTTCATCTGGAAATAGTCCCTGGCATACAAGCCTTTATTGAACCTGTCGGCTGTGGTAGTAAAATACGCCAACCGCACCTCAGTAGAAGGGTAAGACCCGTCCCCCTAATGCAGTTACCTGTTGGCCGTGGGTGGCGACATGTGATACTTAAGGATGGAACCCTGGTGGCTGAAAAATTCATGTGGTGATATACTCCACTTCGGCCCTTACTTTAGCTAGAATAGATCCAACCAACCAACCAACCAACCAACCAAACAACCACCCAACAATCTTTTGTTTTTGTCTGTCCACCTGTCTATGAAATCCATTTTAAAAATCCTAATTTTAAGAGCATTGTCATCCGTAATTACTATACACACACTTCATCCACTTGAGACCTCCTCCAAAGGCATGGTCCGAGTAGTACAGTAGTACAGATCTATGGATCTATGGATTTTCTGGATCTATGGATTTTTGGCATGCCTCATCCTAACATTTCTCCTTGTTTTCATTCTGTTATTGTGACTGTTCTATTGCCATCAAATAAATAGATATGTAATACCTTTTATATTTATTTTATATATATATATATATATATATATATATATATATATATATATATATATATATATATATATATATATATATATATATATATTAATTTCCCTAACAAGATTTTATTGCTAAACATACATATTAACATTGACAATCTTAATTACATTGACAATGTAAAAAAATGTTTGGATTTAGATTTAAAAAATAAAAAGCTACAAAAAACAGAAAAAACAAAACAAAAAAAAACAATAATGTCAAAATGATTTCATCATGATTTGATATAAAAGCAATGTTAAAATATTTAATATGTTAGTAATATGAATTCACATTATGCAGATTATAACCAATTTTAGATTCTAATTTCATAAAATATCATGCTTACAAAAAGATTAAAAAATTAAAAAAAGAAGCAAAATGAAATAGACAGTTATTATAGATTAGTTATTTTCTAAAGGTTCATATAAAAAATGAACATTTCGTACCAAAAGGAGGGATCAATCAACAAGTCACATGATCATAAACATTCACATCAGTAATTAAACATTAAAATGTAGACTATACATGCTTCAAGTGGTAGTACGTGTTAGGATACCATCGAGGATTCAAATAAATATGTTTAAAAATCATTAGTACTCACAGGGCCTGTGTATATTCCACAGTATGATAATTAATCTAATTATTACAACAATAAGTATTGTTTACTTATGAGCTATTAAAAAGTTTCATACTTTTGATATAACTCTCTTACCTCCTCTCCCTCCTCTCTCCCTCCCTCCCCCCTCTCTCTCTCTCTCTCTCTCTCTCTCTCTCGTTTTCCTTTAGTTCCTTCCTTTCAGTTTTCATTATGTTCCATTGAAACATATTAGCAGTATTTCTTCCGAGTGTAAAATTTAAACAGTCTCGTCCAGGAATTGAACTCGAGTCGACGAGTCCATTTCCTATGACTCCAACCATTACAGCACACGCCTCCACGTACACCCCCCATATATATATATATATATAAGTAAAAGTAAAAAGTCGTCGGGGCGGCCTAAAGTCGGTATCAGCCAGTCAGCGAGGAAGTCTATCCCCTTTTCAATAGCGCTAGGCCAAGGAGATTGTTTTTAGCGTCTGGGGTGGAGCGCCACACCTACCATCAGCTCCTTACTTTACCACACAGATCCTTGTGCTACTCATACGCTGAGTTGGCGAGGACCGGTATATATATATATATATATATATATATATATATATATATATATGTACATACTTAGCAATAATCTTTACATATCACTGCCTCCCTTCACAATCCGAGTGCTCGGCACCCACTTTTTATCTCTCCCCTACTATATTTATCAGTGCAGTATCTCGTTCTCCCTTTCTTTCTTTATAATTAACACGGAACAGTACATTATTTAGCTGAGGTGACAACGCTCACCAGAGATAAGTATTCGCCGGATAAGCAACAACAGTTAATCATGATTAACATTTTTGCATTTCATCTTGGACGATTTGGACGGTCTCATTTTTAACCAGAGGGTGTTGCAAGATGATAACGGTCATACGTTAATTTCTTTGTGATAAAAACGAAATGGTCCATTATTTAGCTGAGGTGATGACAGTCATAAGAAATAAGAATTCAGCGGATAAGCAACATCAGATAATCAAGATTTAAATTTTTGAAATTTCATCTTGAACGACTTGGACGGTCACATATTAAGTAGAGTGTTGCAAGGAGATAATGTTCGTATTTTTAGGAACACAAGTATTATATATATTTACCAACCCCTCCGCACCAGCAAGATGTGACACAAGGTCAATTTCTTAAGCGGAGTTCAACAGGTTTGAATTCAAAGTTTTCCTTCTCTTAGACCGGTTGCCTAACCAAGGTTAAAGAGCCCATTCTGCCCTACTATTTATCCATAGCTGGAAGGAGAGTAGGTTCCATACCTTTCCCAAGGGTATTAGCGCAAAGTGAAATGCAATAACCACATCCAGGATTTGAACTCGGGATGATTATATAGATATAATAGGAACATAGTGGACCTGGGAGTAATGGCACTGTGTGTGCAAACGAATTATTATTATCAAGTATAAATTATTAAGTTTTGATGCGGTTGTTTGTTAGAGATTTGATTCTGTGTTTTTCGTTGTTTAATCTAAAATGAAATGGCAATTTTGACTTTCGAATGTGTTGCCGTTAGCAGCCTGCACAATCCTCGAAAATAAATTGCTTTTTTGCTTCAGCAATTAGATTCCTGGCGAATTTTCGCTTGTTATTTTTTCAGTTGTGAATCGAGGGAATGAGTTGTTTGAATTGAGATGTTTTGCAGCACAGGTTGTTCTTAATATTACATGTTTGCCAAAAGATAGTGGATTTTATCTTAGGGGTCGATTTACCCCAGTTGGTAGAGTATCCGCATCGGAATCACAAGGTTTCTGGTTCGATACTGGTGTTACGTGGCGGTCGTCATTGTCGATAAAAAAAGTTCAGCAGACGCATAAGATATATGGTCACAAGGGCTTAGCATTTATTTTCGGGCTCGTGTCATGGGCTCTATTT
The DNA here is from genome assembly GCA_023376005.1 of Doryteuthis pealeii. Taxonomy (NCBI): domain Eukaryota; kingdom Metazoa; phylum Mollusca; class Cephalopoda; order Myopsida; family Loliginidae; genus Doryteuthis; species Doryteuthis pealeii. The sequence goes on from CM042167.1 coordinate 33,129,689, forward strand.
CGGAGAAGGGAAGACAGAGAGAAAGAGAGGGAGGGCACTGTTAAATTACTGTACCTTTTAACATAGTACCTACTATATCGCTGTCTCACACTAGGGACCAGCAGCCCCGTCCGAATACTACGCCGCCGAAATGCAAAAAAAGGGCGATTTTCTTGTTTCTCGTTCCTCGTCACCACATCACTTCCGCTTCCGGTCGACACCCAGAACTTCCGGTCGGCTATCAATTCCTCTTCCGGGGGACATACCTCGGTCAAATTACTAGCAACCCGTCCTGTGGTCACTCCCCCTTTTTTAACGTTTATTTTCTCTTATTTCTTCTCCCTCTCTTTCTATAGCAGTCCGGCCACAGCTTTATTACCACTATCAAACTCCGGTGGTCCTTAATAATCATGTTACAACTGGTTCCTCATGAGAAATAACATTAATGGCAATAGGGTGGGGCAATCATATAGGTACTAGGGCTTGAGGTGACCAGCCGATTGATCGCAGGGCGTCTCTCCGACCGTGCGTCTAGCCTAAGTAAGGGTCTAA
>CM042167.1:33135219-33137719 GCA_023376005.1 Doryteuthis pealeii
CGCAAGCATATTTTTTGGTTTGTTTGTTTGTTTACATTTTCTCTTTTCATTTTGCTAATTTAACATCAACTGATTCAACTGATTGGAGTTAATCGTAAAAAAATATAAGGAAAATTAGGAAATTTGAATAATTGATGAGCAACAGAAGGACATTCTAGAAATTTAAAAATACATTACAGATGTCAAAACTAAAATTGCTGAAACAAATTGGACAAACATCTCAAAAGGATTCAAATAGATTTGCCCTCAGAAAAACTTGGTTTTCTGTAGCAACTGCTTCGCCAATTTGAAAAACTAAACTTCCCTGAAGCAAAAGGAAGAGGCACACATTTAAGGCTTACTATGAGCTCATCCTTTATTTGCGCTTTCTGGTATATGCTGTTCTTCTATTGGACTATTTAAATAGATATATATTTACCAACCCCTCCGAACGGGCTGGATGTGACACACGGTCAATTTATTAAGCGGAGTTCAACAGGTTTTGAATTCAGAGTTTTACTTCTCCTAGACCGGTTGCCTAACCAAGGTTAAAGAGCCCAGTCTGCCCTACTATTTATCCATAGCTGGAGGGAGAGCAGGATTCATACCTTTCCCAATGGTATTAGCGCTAAGTGAAATGCAATTACCACGCCCAGGATTTGATTTAGATATATAAGGCGTGCTTCAATCCACCGTTTAAATCTGTAGACTAAGTGAGGTAACGTCAGCCAATCAACAGCCCGAATACTTGGTTAGTTAACTATTTAATCACTGATATTGTCAACCGTTCATTTGCACTTTATTTGACATTGACGAACGGACCTGCAACACTGATGAACACCAAGGAACAACTGAAGACTTATACCAAAAAATTCAGGATCACCAAGGAACAACCAAAGGATCATACCCAATATTAAGGGACATCAAGGAGCAACCCTTAGAGTTTAAACATCTAAGTTTAAACATCTAATTTAACAAAACACCATAGATTAATTCAATTTCAAGGATTTGGTAAAACCCTTAGCTTTTTTCCTCTATTATATATATATATATATAAACGTTTTCCTCTACTAATAGTAATATTACTGCTCTATGTTTTTTTAATACATTGAGCACTTTTGGATGGGCCGGTTTAGCTCAGTCGGTAGAGTGTTCGGCTAGGAATCACAAGGTCCTTGGTTCGATACCGGTCCTCGCCAACTCAGCATGTGAGTAGCACAGGAATCTGTGCGGTAAAGTGAGGAGCTGATGGTATGTGTGGTGCTCCATCTCAGATGGTAAAATAATTTCCCTGGTCTGGCGCTAGTGAAAAGAGGATAAACTCCCTCGAGATATACTCTGTCCGGCTGATACCGACATTAGGCCGCCCCGAGGACTTTTTTAAGTTTATTATGCATATGAACTTTATGCATTAAATGTAACAGCTATTATCATTATAATGCTGAATCAAATTGAACAAACATCTCAAAAGGATTGAAATAGAAGATTCCAATCAATAATTTAACAAAAAAAAAGAAATCATGATATCTAAAAAATAAAAATAAAAATATAAACAAAACAAATATCGAATGATGTTGAGAATGTGCGTGTCGTGGCCACAGGCCGAGCTTTTTCCCGCCTTACAACAGAACATATATAAGGAGAATTCTACTGAAGCGTTGAGATTCCCGCGTAAATATGGTGGAGGAACGTACGTGACTAGTTATTGTTAATTGCGACATGAAATAACCAAGTGCTTGACTCGGAAACTTTTGAGAATAGCCATTAAAAAATGACTCGACATTTTCAGCGAAGAATCTAACACGTTTTTTAAAAGGGGTGGGTGGGAAAAGCCTGCAAGGTAACTCGATGTTGCCCGAATAGTCTTATATTCTATTATACATGTATAAAATTCTTATTGTATACACATACACGTACACACACACACACACATATATATATATATATATATACAGGATGTGTCAAAAAAGAATGGAGATTTCTTGTAAATCTGACGCTCCATGTATTCTGAAAAATAACGCCCAATTCATTGTTCATTTCTATCTTGATAATACTTCAAGCACCGCACTTTTATGACACACCTTGTATCTTAAAAAAAAAGTTCCATTCAGTGTTCATTTCTATCTTTGTAAATACAGATTTAAACTCGGGTTTTTTATGACACACCTCATATATATATACATGTATATATATATATATATAATAATGGACTCTCCCGTCGATTTCCGACTTATGAGGGTTCATACACACAATGAACATCCACACAGGGATTTGTTTATAGTGGTGAAGGCTTGTGTTGGACCATCCACACTTTTTGGCACAGTCGATAGGAAAGAATTAGTGCATCAAGGGTTGCCACAAAGCCAATCAACGACCGACCTCAGAAATTTTGAATTCAGAGTTATCCCTCTCCTAGACTGGTTACCTACCCAAGGCTAAAGAACCCAGTCTGCCCTACTATTTAACCATATTAATATATATATATATATATATATATATATATATATATATAATATACGCT
>CM042167.1:33142719-33152719 GCA_023376005.1 Doryteuthis pealeii
AAAAAAATTAATTTGGGAAGAAATGCCATAGCTGGACTGCTTCAGTTCAATTCTTTTGATAAAGAGGTATTACCTCGAAAATTCAAGAAATAATAAAAAATACAGGTCAACACACAACACCATTGTTACCGTATTATTATTTTTTATTTATTCCAAACTGCATTGTGATAGCCTTCTAAATCAACCTCCTAACCAATACATACACAATGCTTCAAGCAAATTATGAAACTCTCTTATATATATATATATATATATATATATATATATATATATATGAGGTATGGTAGAAAATTTTCGGGACTGGTGTCACAAAAAAGATTATTTCAAATCCAAACAACTCACTACAAGTTATCCCATTCAAAGTAATCACCAGAGAGTCTGATGCACTTTCCCATCCTTCTCTGTCACGCTTGCATACACTCCTGATACAACTTTCTACTTTGAGGGTAGATCAAGAGACAAGGATTAAAACTGATACTACCTCTTTCTACTTCGAGAAAGAATCGAACTTTATGCCACAAAGAATCTCCGTAGAAACTGCCTTCAACTACAGGCTAAATATAGCAACTCGAATCGTAACACAAACCACAGACACATTTTTTAAGTAGGTTCCTTTTTAACGGTGTTGATAAATTGTTATGAAATTACTTGCATTATGGACTGCTTCATGGAAAGACAAATAGGATCAACTGGCAAGGATTATATCTGATACATGTTTCATCTTTAAGGACAGATTATCAGACAAGGACTTTATCTGATACATCTTTCTACTTTGAGAACACTAGCAAATATATGCACCCTCCGGGTGCAAGTATTTAAGTTTTAATGTAATAAAATATTGTATTAAATTAGAAAGGCTAATGAAACTAAATAAGAATACAGATAAAAAGATTTGAAACAAAGGGAGTATAATAAAAAATGGAACAACTGAAACTTACTCTTCCATCACTCTCGTCTTTCATTGTTATTTTTTTCTAATTTAAGTATAGTTATAAGAGGAAGTAAAGAATAAAATGATAGTTATTTTATCTTGTTAATGGATTTCATTTAAGATTCATTGAAGAGATTTTGCTTATATTCATTAAATAAAAACCAAACAGTTAGAAATCAATAATACTAAGCATATATTTATTAAATTCGATTTTTTAATATTAATATGCAAATTAGCCTTCCCGTTCACACTGTAAACCGCTATTTTGTTGTATATATAAATATAATTGCATGTTGTCAGTAAGGAGACATAGTTAACAGTATTAATAATGTAAGACAATTTTATTAATAATTGAGGTTTAAATAAAATAAAATCATTGGGAATGTGATGTCAATAACTAAGGGAATTGTTACTTGAGTAGTGATATAGTTTCGGTTACAGACAGAAAAACACACAATCTCCATTATAATAAGATTTCAACAGACAAGGACTTTATCTGATACATCTTTTTACTTTGAGAACATTTCAACAGAAAAGGCTTATATCTGATACATCTTTCTACTTTGAGAACAGTTCAACAGAAAAGGCTTATATCTAATACATCTTTCTACTTCGAGGACAGATCAACAGAAAAGGCTTATATCTGATACATCTTTCTACTTTGAGAACAGTTCAATAGAAAAGGCTTATATCTGATACATCTTTCTACTTTGAGAACAGTTCAATAGAAAAGGCTTATATCTAATACACCTTTCTACTTTGAGAACAGTTCAACAGAAAAGGCTTATATCTGATACATCTTTCTACTTTGAGAATAGCTCAAAAGAAAAGGCTTATACCTAATACATCTTTCTACTTTGAGAACAGTTCAACAGAAAAGGCTTATATCTAATACATCTTTCTACTTCGAGGACAGATCAACAGAAAAGGCTTATATCTGATACATCTTTCTACTTTGAGAACAGTTCAACAGAAAAGGCTTATATCTGATACATCTTTCTACTTTGAGAACAGCTCAACAGAAAAGGCTTATATCTGATACATCTTTCTACTTTGAGAACATTTCAACAGAAAAGGCTTATATCTAATACATCTTTCTACTTTGAGAACAGTTCAACAGAAAAGGCTTATATCTAATACATTTTTCTACTTTGAGAACAGCTCAACAGAAAAGGCTTATATCTGATACATCTTTCTACTTCGAGGACAGATCAAATGACAATAATTATATCTAATACCACTTTCTACTTCAATACAGGATAAACTCTGATACAACTTTCAACTTTGAGGACAGATCAACGGACAAGGATGAAAACAGATACTACATCTTTCTACTTTAAGAAAGGGTCAAACTTTATGCCACATAGTATCTCCACTGTAAAACTGCCTTCAACTACAGGCTAAACATGGCAACGCGAATCGTAACAAAATCTTTTTCTTTTTGTTCCAAATTCTGACATTTGTAAAAATGGCTGCCACCTGCTTCGTATCACTTTGGATGTTAGCATTTTTTTTCTATGGAAGCCCGACCTTTCAAAAAAAGGTTGTGTAGTGCTGTTTCATTTTGAAAGGTTATCTTGATATTATATTGACGGCACATTCTTTGAAGCTTTGCAATGGCTTTTGTTTGATTCAGTGGGGACATTATTACACGATCGTCGATGACGTCAGAGCAGAGGAGTTCCAATTGAGAAATAAAGAAATCAGAAAATGAAATTAAAATACAACCCAAGAAAACACAAAAACAATAATAAAAAACAAATATGCCAGGAATGATGTCAGCCGAAATATTGTCTTAAAAACAATATATTCTCTGTAGGACACTAAATTGGATCCGGTGGTGAGTCTCAGGTTCTAGAGCTCAGGTCGAAGGAGGAGTCACGCCTTCATTAAAATTAATAACAGGTTCATTTTGACTCGTAGCCGTAGTAACTATATTTATAATCCCATCTACCTTTAAATAAATGTTTACAAAAATATTTACAAAAATAGATACGTGGAGAAAGATGGAAAACCCCGGATGTTATAATGGATGGAAGTGTGAAAGAGATATGTGGAACACAGGAACAAAACTCAGACAAGCGTATGTAGGAGATATATTTCGCTAAGCATTAATCTCAGCATCATCAGTCGTTTAATTGATCATTAAGGCATCATACAAGTGTTTTATAGAAGTGAAAGTGGACGGGAGAGGGTGGATTAGCGGAAGAATTCAAATAAAAATGCCTTGGGCTATACATTGAGCGGTCCACTGAAAATGTCTTCTGCTTACAAAATCAACTTAGTAAATATCTGTGTTGTGAGGTCTATTCTCACTGAGTGGTCAACTAAAATAGATTTGTGCTACACAAAATCAGCTGAGTAAATACCATTTAACTAGTTTGTTGGCTATGATCCCCACTAAGTGCTCCACTAAAAATGGCCTTGTGCATAAATAAACTCAGCTAAATGACTATTCAGTACACAACATTAACTTTGTAAATATCCCGTTTTCTAGTGTAGGGAGAATGATTGTCACTAGGCACTCCACTAAAATAGAGTTGGGACAATCATATAGGAGCTAGGGTTTGACGTGACCTGCCGATTGATCCGAGTGAGCGTTTCTGATTGCTCGTCTAGCCTAAGCAGGAGCCAAAGTGGAGAGTTGTATGTCCTGAACTGCTCAGCTAGCTGAGTTCCATCTTTATGCATCACGGGTTGCCACACATTGTCAACAGGTGGACCCATTGCGAGGAGTGCCCTTCCAGCACATATATGATAAAAGGGTCGGGGATCGTCATAAGGGCATTAGGGTTGGGACAAACATAGAGGTGCTAGATTTTGACGTGTCCAGCGCATTGATCAAAAGGAGCCTCTCTGACGGGACGGGGGTCCGGTGTACTTCGACCACTGGACCGGTGAGTTGTGTTAAATTAATAGCGTCGATCCCAGGGGGCTATCCCCGCAGACAATACCTATCCTTTGACATAAAGGGGCAGGGCTGGGTTTATTGTCCAGCGCCAGAGGCGCTCCCTTGAGGGGGAATGCCGAAGGGATCGACGCAATTTTTGTTCTCTCCCACCCATTAGCTTCGGCTTGTGGGTGGGCCCATGTTAAAACGAGGCCTTGTGCCCAGTCCATACAGGTGGGGTATGAGACAAATACCCCCTCTCTCTCCTTTCCCCATTCTTCCTCTCTCTCACACATTTTTCTTTTGTCCCTTTTATCTTTCCTTCTTTTTGTCTCTCATTTTCCATTTGTTTTCTGTTTCTCTCCTTTTCATTCTGTCTGTTCGCCTGTCTCTGCCTTTCCATTTCTCTGTCTCTCTGTGTATCTCCCTTTCCTTCCTATCCCTTTCTCTGTCTGTCTGTCTGTCTTCCTCTCTCTCTCTCTCTCTCTCTCTCTCTCTCTCTCTCTCTCTCTCTCTGTTTTTTTTCTGTCTGCGTCTATCTCTTTCTCTGCCTTTATGTATGTCTCTCTCTCCCCTTTCTCTGTCTGTCTGTCTGTCTGTCTGTCTGTCTTAATAAATAGAAATAAAATAAGACATAAACTTACAGAATATATATATATATATATTTACCAACCCCTCCGCACGAGTAGGACGCGACACAAGGTCAATTTCTTAAGCGGAGTTCAACAGGTTTGAATTCAGAGTTTTCATTCTCCAAGACCGGTTGCCTAACCAAGGTTAAAGAGACCAGTATGCCCTACTATTTACCCATAGCTGGAGGGAGAGTAGGATTAATACCTTTCCCAAGGGTATTAGCGCTAAGTGAAATAATTGCCACGTCCAGGATTTGAACTCGAGGCGACGAGTCCATTTCCCATAACGTTAACCATTACACCACGCACTTCCTAACTCACAGAATATAAGGAGTATTCAAGGCCTGAATTACCTTTTGTTTCATTTTGTTTTGTTTTGTTTTATTTTGCTTTATTTTATTTCGTTGCTTGTAGTTATTTGTCAGATGTGTGAAAACTACCAGCCCCTTTGTTTTTTTTATTGTCCATAAAATTTCTTTGGGCTGACGAGATAGACATACGAAAATAAGACGGATTTAATTCCCCGCGTAAGTTGCGATTTTTCTACATAAAAAAAACAAAAAAACGAAATGTCTTCCACGCAGTTTCCTTTTTCTTATTTCTTTTCTTTCCTCTTCTTTATTTTCATCATTTTTCCTTATTTTGTTTTAAAAAAATATCTATCGACATTATTTGCAATTTACTATTTTTAGCAGTGGGCAATACACATCCCTCTATCCTCACAGATTCAATCAGCGCTGACTAATTTAATCAGCTTCATTTCTATGTCGACAGTTTGCAAAATTACTCTTTCTTAACAGGAACGCGCAAGACAAGTCTGCAAGGAAATTCAAAAACAACAAAAAAAATGATTGAAGATGGAACATGAAAGGGGGATAATCGAATTTAGCAGCAGTGCACCTTTCGCCTTTCAGATACAAAATGGTGGTCGAGGATTGTGTTTTAAGAAGTCACTATTAGTACAGTGGTTCCCCGTCGTGTTTAATGATAAAATTAATAAAATACAAAATAAGATAAATAAATAGTAAAAAAAAGAGAGATAGCTGTTTATCACTGTATTTGCCAGTACGCCTATAAAAAATACCAGCACAAAAAAAATCCTACGTTTCCCAAGTAGATCTACGTGTAGTGTACCCTTTGAATGAAGAACATTTTTATGAGTGCATATTCAAGAGTATTTTTACTCAGACCCCCACTAAGGTCGAACCCTTCAACTGAAGGAGACACAGTGTTGAATATTAGGCTCTCGCAGGTTTAGTGCCACAGCGAGAACATATGTGAACATACGAGATCAACGGGATCTCATTTAGCTTTTAAGCTAATTCTCTGTCGTGTTAAAGATTCTTAGAGTAAAATAGACACACACATGCATATCTATCTATCTATCTATCTATCGCTATCTGTCTATATCTATCACTCTCTCTCTCTCTCTCTCCCCCTCTCTCTCTCTCTCTCTCTCTCTGTCTCTGTCTCTTTCTGTCTGTCTGTCTGTCTGTCTGTCTCTCTCTCTCTCTCTCTCTCTTATATATATATATATATATATATATATATATATAAGAGAGAGAGAGAGAGGGGGGGGGTAAGGTAGATAGAATATTGTTATAGGTTCAACGAGAGAAAAGTAATGAAAAATGTTCTCACCCAGTAAAACAAATTTGCATAAATCTATTCATTTTGCTGATATTTTTCTTAATATATATATTATATATATATATATATATATATATATATATATATATATATATATCTTGTAGATATATAATATATGTGTGTGTGTGTATGTATACATTGAGGAATTATATCTATCTATCTATCTATTTATCTATTATCTATCTATATATATATATATATATATATATATATATATATATTATTGTTAATAATATATTATTAGGCATAAATTTACTTTTAGACAGACACTATAAAACTGGAGATAGATCTCCAATGTTAAAAGATTGCCCATCAACACGAAAGTAGCAAAAAGAAAACCTCAGATTGGAGACGTCTATAGTTATATATATTTATATATATATATATATATATATATATTATATATATATATATATATATATAATATATATATATATATATATCAGATTAAATTACCAAAACCGGAAAACTCGACAAACACAGTGTGTAGCAATTTTCCGCATGTCACACTCAGTGTTTGCTGAGTTTTCTTGGCGTGGTAATTTAATCTAATTAATATACAATCTAATTCTATATTCGCAAATATATATATATATATATATATATATATATATATATATATATATATATATATATAAAAGCAATTGGTAATTTGCTTGAAGCATTGTTAAGTATGTTATAATATATTAATATTTTGAAGGCCAATACAATGTGTATGAAAAATAAAAACAAAATGTTATTTTTGTCTTATCGATTTCGAAGCATGAACTTCATCATCATCAGAGTTTAATTTCTGAAAATAAACTCTGATGATGAAGTTCATGCTTCGAAATCAATAAGACAAAAATAACATCTTTTTGTTTTTATTTTTCATACGCATTGTATTGGCCTTCAAAATATTAATATATATATATATTATATATATATATATATATATATATATAATATATATCAGGGAAAATGGATATAAATCTGATGTTATTTAGATATATATTATGAAAACAAAACTTATTCAGAGGATGATTTTATTCTTGTTAGATGTATTAGCCAATGTTAAACGTTTCAGTTTATCATATTAGACTATCAGCAAATAAGTATTAGTATGTTTTCAAGTAATGAGAAAGAGAAAAGGAGGGATGAAAGTAGAGAAGAAAAGTAGAGTAAGGAGAGGAGAAAGGGGGGGATAGAAGGAGGGTAAGGATGAATGAAAGTAGAAATCGATGAGAATGAAAGGAGAGTAAGGAGAAAAAGAAAAGGAGAGTAAGGAGAAAAAGAAAGGAGAGTAAGAGAAAGGAAAAGAGTAAGGATGGATGAAAAGAGAAATACATGCGAATGAAAGGAGAGTAAGGAGAAAAAGAAAAGGAGAATAAGGAGAAAAGGAAAAGAAGAGTAAGGAGAAAAGGAAAAGGAGAGCAAGGAGAAAAGGAAAAGGAGAGTAAGGATGGATGAAAGAGAAATAGATGAGATGAAAGGAGAGTAAGGAGAAAAAGGAGAGTAGGGAGAAACAGAAAATGAGAGTAAGGAAAAAATGAAAAGGAGAGTAAGGAGAAAAGGGAAAGGAGAGTAAGGATGTATGAAAAGAGAAAAAGATGAAATGAAAGGAGAGTAAGGAGAAAAAGAAAAGGGGAGAAAAGGAAAAGGAGAGTAAGGAGAAAAGGAAAAGGAGAGTAAGGATGGATGAAAAGAGAGATAGATGAGAATGAAAGGAGAGTAAGGAGAAAAAGAAAAGGAGAGTAATGAGAAAAGGAAAAAAATATATATTCAATATAATCATGGAAAGAAAAAAGAGATAAAGATTAGCCTTCTATTGCTCTTAATGAGCGTGCTATTTAAAAGCTGTGTGACGTAATTGGTGTTCGAAATTGTTTAGAAAAATATTGTACGTATATTTATTTGCTAAAATGTTACTCATGTCATTACTCTTACTTTATATCTGTATCCGCAATGTATTCAATATTTTATCATTATTATCTATATATTAATACGCGTGTTCCTAAATCTTCCCGTGCCCTGTCGGCTAGGACGTTAGTAAGCACCGACTGCACCTCTGCAAAGCGGTAAGACCACCCCAATGGGGTCACCTGTTGGCCGTGGGTGGCGACCTGTGATGCTTAAGGATAGAACACAGGTAGCTGTGCAATCCATGACTTGCAATATTCTACTTTAGGCTTTTCTTAGGCTAGACGGGCGGTTGGTAAGGCCTCCTCTGATCAATCGGCTGGCCACGTCAAGCCCTAGCACCGATATAATTGCCCCAAACCTATTGTCCTTATGGAAACCCCCAATCCTTCTTATCATATGGGTGATAGAATACAGTGGCTGTCCTGGGAATGACGTTAAACTCTATCTGATAGTGAGGTTTCAATTCTGGAGGTTTGGGGAATGTGGAGCATCCCTTCATCACCATTGCTCCCTGGTCCACTCTGACCCGGAGTGGTAGTACCTGTTAGGGTCCCATCTATGGGTTGAATAGAAAAACATGAGTTTATAAACAAAATTGTATTATGCATTAAGAATGAATTTATTTCAAAACTTTGTCGACATTAAATGACCGAGCAAGGTTGATATGCCATAAAACAAAACAAACCAAACCTAAATCTTCCGTCCTTTATCATCCTGCAACACCCTCTGGTTCAAAATAAACTTCCATCCATTGAGGAAGGAGGATTGGAGTAAATCCGACAGAATGTAGAAGAGATACGTGGAACCTAAGAACAAAACTCAGACAAACGTATGTAGGAGATATATTTCGCTAAGCATTAAGCTCAGCATCATCAGTCGTTTAATTGATCATTAAGGCATCATACAAGTGTTTTATAGAAGTGAAAGTGGACGGGAGAGGGGTGGATTAGGGGAATAAGACAAGTGAGTGGGAAAGCGTTTGTGAGGAAAAATCTGATAGGTCAGGAGGAAATCATTGGAAAGGGAGTGAAAAAAATCAAAAGAGAGGAGAGAGTTAGAAAGGATATGCAGAGTAAGGTGGAAAAATACATTGTGAAAGAAACAAGCTCAAAGAGAAAATGGGTCAGCCTTCTTGGGGAGAAATTTGATCCAAAGAAGCAGAAAGGGAAGTAATAAAAGAGTAGTGAGTAGGCAGGGGTGAGATTTTGGCGGAATTGGTCACTAGATGTGAGTAAAAAGGGTCAGAAGAGGGTGTTTGGTAAGTGCAGGGGGTAGGGGAAGTGGTTAGATGAAGTGGAAAGCGAAAGGATGGTTTGTGGGGAAATTAGTTGAAAATCTTAGGTTGGGATAAGGAGATAAATTTTGATATATAGGAAAAGAGGGGGGTGAAAGAGGAAGGTAGAGGTGGTGGGGTCGGGTCAGCAAGGGAGGAGAAAATAACAGGTGATTTTTTAAAAAAAATTTGAATTACCTATTTTCAATTTTAATTTTGTGTTCTTGATTGATAGTTTTTGCGACAAATAAGTCCATGTTTAAAAAAATCCGGGTCTTAGGTTTATCGTTTCTGTGTGTGCTACGATTGCTGATTCGCATAGGCGATATATATATATATATATATATATATATATATATATATATATATATATATATATATATGTGTGTGTGCTTGAAGGCAACTACAATGCGCATATCGCATAAAATTCGATAATTATAGAAGATAAATAATATTGACAAGTGAATCTCGCAAAGAATTACTCGGCGTGTAGAACATCGTACAACAGCTGTTTCGACTGGAGATCGTTAGTATACATCGCTGATGAGACTTAATAAAGACGAAACAGCTGCTGTACGATATTCTACACGCCAAGTAATTCTTTGCGAGATTCACTTGTCAATATTATTTATCTTCTATAATTATCGAATTTTATGCGATATGCGCATTGTAATTGCCTTCAAGCAAAAATATAAATATTAATATATACTTTATCACCAATG
>CM042167.1:33155219-33165219 GCA_023376005.1 Doryteuthis pealeii
ATGGTCGCTCCTTGTGTTCTCTTCGCCGTCCCACTCTCTACTGACATTTGTACCCTGACTTCCTTTTATATATATCAAACGCCTACGCGTTTTCTTTTGTTATCTTTATCAGCGGACAAATTTATTTCCGAACTCATTGTTACCCATCCGTCTTTGTTCGCTTTACCTGGAAAAAGTCCTTTGTTACTCTTTTCGTCTTCTCTCTGCCTCGATCCAACCGGAAGACCCTATTTCCGTTTTCACCTTCTTTTAAATATCTTCCATATACAACACCATAAACCAAACCAAACCAAACCAAACCAATCCAACCAAACCAAACCAATCCAACCAAACCAAACCAATCCAACCAAACCAAACCGGCTGAACTTGCACAAAGGTGTCAAAATTTAAATTGACCCAGAAAAAACAGAACCCAAATTATTTATTTATTTGCCCATTAAACTACCTTGAACCCTAACCCGACGCTAACCCTAACCCCTAAGCCTAAGCCTAACCCCTAACCCTAACCCTAACCCTAACCCTAAACCCCCTTAGTGAAAATTAAGTTTTATTACAAAATTTGTGGGTTCTGTTTTTCTGGGTCACCGGTATACATGGTGACCCAGAACAAACAGAACCCACATTTTTTATTCATTTCCCCATTAAACTAACCCTAAACCCTAACCCTAATCTTAACCCTAAACATAACCCTAAACCCTAACCCCAAACCCTAACCCTAGAACCCATAGTTAAAATTAACAGTTTTATTACAAAATTGGTGGGTTCTGTTTTTTCTGGGTCACCCTAATTTTGACACCTTTGTGCAAGTTCAGCCACCAAACTTTAAACTGTCAGAAAGTAAACGGCATTGAAGAATAATACCATATCTAGTTGCAAAGGAATCACTACTTATATTCACATGTATATCCACATATTATATTATATCATTATTATATTCACATATTCTTTTCGTAAAACTTTTTTTTCATGGTCAGAAAACCAATTCCTTGGCAGGGAAATAGTAGTAAATTAAAACAAAGTCGTCGGAATGGCTTAAAGTCACTAACAGCCAGACAGCGAGGGAGTCTATCCCCTTTTCTGTAGCGCTAGACCAAGGAGGTTGTTTTGGTGTCTGAGATCGAGCGCTGCACCAACCATCAGCTCCTCAGTTTACCGCACAGATCCCTGTGCTTCTCATACGCCAGTATCGAACCCAGAACCTTTTGGTTCCAAGTTGGACGCTCTACCGATTGTGTTAAACCGGCCCTATAATGTCAAAGTCATTCAAATCTTAATGCATTGTTTTTATCTCATGAACACTCCTTTGACATCTTTTTTAACATCTTTTTTGATGGCCTTTCTTTTTTTTATATCAGTTCTCAGAATAAAACTCAAAATATAAACGCACAGCGAAATCGGAATTCACAAACATCAGAGCGTAAAATCAAACGAAACGAAAAAAAAAAAAAAACGAAAAGTAAAATAAAATTTCTGATGAGCAATCGCGAAAACAAAATGTTTTTACTTCTAAACCATTAAAAATCAAAACAAAATTAACGCTAAGATCAAAATAAATAAAAACTACAAATCAAAAAAGGACAAAATAAAAAACTACAAAAACAAAAAAATGAATTAAAGAAGCATAAAAATAAGTTAAAATAAATGTAAAATGAATCTTCCCTACCAACAAAATAGTTCCTTTTCTTCACTATTTTTATACTGACTTTTATTGAGTGATTTTTATTTTTTATTTTTATTTTTTATTTTTTTTCTAAACATTTTCGTCTCTTTTACTTTTTTGGTCTTTGCAACGCGGTCAGCTCTCTACAAGTTTTTATTATCCATTCACCTGGACTTTTACACGCATAAAACATTTATAAATGCTTCAAAAATTGATCGTTTAGTTTTATATGGATGTATTTTTTCTTTAGCTACTAAACGAATATTTGTCGGCCGATGTGTATTTTAGTCCGACGCAAAGGAGAAAGAGCAAAAGAAGAAGATATTCTGGAATGTTCGGTGATGGAAGATGGTGGTAATGATAAGGCCTTGCTGGTTAATCACTGCATGTCTATCGGTGTCTATCTAGCACATAATCACATATACATGTACGCAATATATATATATATATATATATATATATATATATATATATATATATATATATATATATATATGAAAATAAAATGGAAATTAATCCGACAGTATGAATAAGATATAATGAAAAAACAAACGATGTTTACAACTGAAATAGGCTCATCAGATTAGTTGAGGATGGGCCGGGTGTTGCTTTTTAAAAACCGTCAAGAGAATTGGCCCCGAAACGGTTTGCACACTTTCTCTTCTGATGAGCCTATTTCAGTTGTAAACATCGTTTGTTTTTTCATTATATCTTATTCATATATATATATATATATATATATATATATATATATATATATATATTTGGGAGAATATGTGCTTAATTGAAGTCAAACCTAATTTTTTGAAAGTTAATTCATTAATAATTAATTAGGCGGGATATAACTACTTAAGTGTAAGGCTAAAGAAATCGAGAAAAATCAATCTCTGTATGTACATTTCAGCCTATTAGGCCTCATCAGCAGAGCTATAGATACGAAGATCGCCTCGTGCGTGATTTGAAACCTGTCTGTCGGATCGACAAGCAAGCCTCTTACCCCTACACCAAACGGACCTCGCAGTTTTTCTTCGCTTTGTTTAAGTAGTAGTAGTACTCATATTCCTCTTAAGAGACTCCGCACGAACTTACGAGAACGTAAACAAACATATGGCTATTTTCAGCTGACAATATTTGGGAGAATATGTGCTTAAGTCAAACCTAATTTTTTGAAGGTTAATTCATTAATAATTAATTAAGCGGGATTTAACTACTTAAATGTAATGCTAAACAAATCGAGAAAAATCAATCTCTGTATGTACATTTCAGCCTATTAGGCCTTAATATTGTCGGCTGAAAATAGCCATATGTTTGTTTACGTTCTCATATATATATATATATATATATATATATAATGAATAGAGAATGAAAAAATAAGAAAAGTATTGGCATGAAAAGGTGCTCAATGCTAATAAAGCAGAGCAGTTTTATAATCAATGGTAATATTATAGATTTACACTCATAACTTTCATGGTAATCCAATCATCAGATGAGTCAAATGGTTGAGGTTAAAAAACCAGTCGTGAAATGGTTAAGATCTTAAACCCTGGTTTTTAAGACCTCGACCATTTGACTCATCTGATGATTGGATTACCATGAAACTTCAAGTTATGAGTGTAAATCTATAACATTATCATTGATTATATATATATATTATATATATATATTATATATATATATATATATATATATAGTTAAAAAGTGATGGTAAAATGAATAAATGGATGAAATAAAAATGAATGAAATGATGGGGATCAATGAAAAATCCTTTCCAAGGGACCCTTCTCAAAAGTATCAAAACACTTTTAGAGAGTGGGGTCCCTGATAGAAAGTTTCCCTCATCTATTATTATACTCCTCTGAAGCATCAAGTTAATATAATTATTCTATAAGTTATTAGAGAAGATAAAATTCGTCTCTTACCTTTGCAATATCTGTTGAGAATGGGTTTAAATTTTTATATGTGTATATATCTAATCTTGTCTGGTTAACTTCCGGTGAATATTGCTACATTGTAACTATCTTGAATTCAAAATAAAAACGGTCAAATAGAAGAATTTATTTACTTAGCTTTTTTTTTAGTTGTAAAATAAAATATATTAAATTATTTAGATAGATCAGTAAATAAATTAAAAAATTAACTTTAATTATATATTAGAAAGATTGATGAATAATTTTAGAAAACTATATTTTATAAGTATTTTTTAATTTCAAATAGATTAAATATTATAAATTAAATATTTAAATTACAAAAGACGAAGTGTTATTTTTGCTTATATTAACAGCTCTAGACTGACCGTAATTTTAAGAGGGTATTACGGTTTAAAGAATTAACTATATGTGGCCTATAAGTGACAAGTTATTAATCTAGATTGATAAATAAATTATCTTAATTTAATAAAAATTTTCAGCGTTGATATCTTATTCAACGAATTATTTCTTTTAAAGTACTGAACAGTTGCAATCACACTGGTTCGATGAAAATAAATCGAAATTCGTCAAAATAGATATTACCGTTACTGCCATCCATACGCGCCGTGAGAAAACAATTTATATTCCAAACTAATGGATAAAATTCTAGCATAAAAAGATGACGTCTCGATTTATCTTGAGGACTATCTATGACTTATAAGTATAATTCTTATAGGTATATTACAATATTTAAACTTATTACCATAAAAGTGTTCGCCTAGAATTTCTTCACTTGTTAACTAAGTTCATATTTTTACTTTGTTTCCAAGAGGAATGAGTTTATTTGTGATATCTTACATTCAAAACACATACCATGTAATAAAATAAATTATTTAAAATTATAGAAGGTAATAAGTTATTTTCTTTTGTCAATAATATTAAATTAACCGTATTTTTTTAGCGCATGAAATTTTAAGAATCAATTGTATATACTAATAGATATTTATTATAGATGTATTACATAATTTAAATCCGTTATCTCAAGCGTCCACCATGGACTTATTTCTTGAGGGAACAAGGGAAAAATATGCAAATAGTTAATTGTTAATAGGCTTAATTTGAGATAGGGAAAATTCTACAGGAAAGATAAAAATTCTTATATTATTTTTCCAAATTGTATCCTCCTTGGATTTTTCTTAATTTGGAATTTTATGAATATGATACATTAAGTGCTGACTTCCGATCCGTCTCATCAGATCGATACCTCACATTCAAACGTGGTTTCGGGGACTTCAAATCGATGACTACTCAGTGAATAGGTGTCCCCAGTAACATAATCGATTGTGTTACTTGACATTATGGAAAAAAGTTATATATACTAAGTAATATTGTTAGTGATATTTTAATAAAATTAAAGTTACTAAAGCGCGATATAATATATATATATATATATTATATATATATATATATACATATATATATATATATATAAATATATATATATATATATTAGGCAATTATATATAATATATATATATATATTATATATATATATATATATATTATATACATATATATATATATATATTACGCAATTATATATTATATATATATATATATTTATATTACGCAATATATATTATATATATACATATATATTACGCAATTACATATTTATATATATACATATATATATATAATATTACGCAATTAATATATTATATATAATATATATATATATATATATATAATATATTTATATTACGCAATTATATATTATATATACATATATTACGCAATTACATATATATATATATATATATATATATATATAATATATATATTATATGAATTATATATTATATATATATATATAATATATATATTATATATATATATATATATACGCAATTATATTTTATATATATATATATATATATATATATATATATATATATATATATAATTGACGTGGAGTTTAAGTTATCTCTTTTTTTTCATATTTGAGCAACAAACAGAAGCCACGAACACCCAGACAAAACTGAGCTTTACTATTTGTCAAAAAATGTCTTTCTCTGTAAATTACAGCTTCGAAGTTGGTTTGATGAATAAACCGAAACGCTGTAGCATTGGTGAATTAAAATATCATCCTCCTGAACACCTTGTATTTGTATATACTTACCCACAGAGAGCTGAGGCGCGTGGCGTAATGGTCAGAGACCTAGCCTATGGACTTGTCGGCCCTAGTTCAAATCCTGGGAAAGGTATTCATCCAACTACTCTGCATCGGAACTGTACTCTTTAACGATTGCTAGGTAACCAGTCGAGGAGAAGGAAAACTCTCAATTTAAATCTGTTAAACTGCACTTAAGAAATTAGGCATATGTCACAACATACTCGTGCGGAGGGCTTTATATAATATATATATATATATATATATATATATATATATATATATGCTTCCGACTACCATGGTTGAGCACTGTGAGGGGACATTAATTGTAACTTCACCGTTTGGCATTAGCCGTGACCCGTCTGTTTACAGATTTGAGTTCTCTGTTGATTGTAAAAACATACCGCTGTAAAGTATATAGCAATTAATTATTCACCCTAGATTAACGGCCCGCTGATAGCCGCAAGGGTAAGGAACTTGGCAGACGAAAATTCTCAAAGGGCATGTAAGAGTTCATATATATAATATAGTCATCCACAGACACGTGTTTCGATTCATCAAATCTCTTCAGTGTGGCTAGACATTTTTGAGCTACCTACAGCCGGGATGAAACTCCGTTCGATTCAGCAGCAACCGGGCAGCTTAACTGTTCGGCCATAGTCACCCACAGAATTTGAAGGGGATTTTAACTGTTTTAATACACTCATCTGTATGTATGTAAAGGCTATCATATATATATATATATATATATATATATATATATATATATATATATATATATATATATATATATGGTCGTAGGTTTTGAAGACGATCACAATGCAAGTGTAAAGAAAAATAAGGAAACTATGGTGTTGTTTGTTAACCTTTAATTTATTCTTAATATTTCGAGATAAAATCTCTTCGACAGATGGACGATCACTAACAACAGCTTCAGTTTCAGAAATCTTCTGTAGAAGAGATTTTTTATCTCGAAATATTAAGAATAAATTAAAGGTTAACAAACAACACCATACTTACCTTATTTTTCTTTACACTTTCATTGTGATAGCCGTCAAAACCAACGACCAAACCAATATAAACACAATTCTTTAAACAAATTATAAAAAAAATTATATATATATATATATATATATATATATATATATATATATATATATATATATATGTATATATCACAGGCACATGACACTGTCATCGGTGATCACCTTTGTAATATAAATAGTTGTAAAATCAACTATAGTGATCATCAATTTTCTGTTCTATACAAGGCTAGGACAAACCAACACCTGAATGTCGTCTAGGCAGTCACCATTTCTTTTTTACTGCCCGTTTTTGTGTAGACAAATACCCTTAAACCCTCCCTGGTAATTTTTGCTGTGGACGTGACAGCTGAAGTGGGGGTAACGTGAAGGTATAATATACATTTTTTTCTTTATTTTATTTTTTCTTCCCTTCATGTTGCCCTAACATTTACATGGTCTTATCTCCCTCTTTTAACCCAATATATATACAGTTTGACTTTTAAACGATCGACCGGTGGTTACTTTTGAAAAAGCACCGGTCGAAAGGGCCCTTAAATTTCTTCTTCTTTCGCTCTCTTTCTTTTTATTCGTTTGAAATTGCTGATGAATAAAGTATGATCTTTTAAAAATATATACAGATTTAGCTGTACCAAAAATGTGTTAATATATATATATATATATATATATATATATATATATATATATATATATATATATATATATAATCCAAAAGTCCAGAGAAGAAATCTTCCTTACGACACAAGAGTTTTTTTAAACCTGTCGAAGTTTGAGAGCTTCATGTTAGAGTCACAGAGCAAATATATAAGTAAAGAAATATCAAAAGACTTAGATATTTAGCATTATAGTCTATTTCAGGGAGCTTAGACAAAGTGTCTAACTCTCCCGACTCATCAGATACGAATGATGAATTCTTTATTACTTTAAAGGCATCTGAAAACAGATTTTTTTAAACAAATTACTGACATGGTCAAATATCTTTTTATTACTCTGCAGCCGAGCGACACAGGACTATTAAAAAAATCTGTTTGCAAATGCCTTTAAAGTAATAATGAATTCATCATTCGTATCTGATGAGTCGGGAGAGTTAGACACTTTGTCTAAGCTCCCTGAAATAGACTATAATGCAAAATCCCTAAGTCTTTTGTTATTTCTTGTTATGTGTTAATTTTTATATGGCTTTAAGCCGACAATCTTTGGAGGATATGTGCTTAATTGAAGTCATACCTAATTTTGAAAATTAATTAGTTAATAATTAATGAATTTAGGCGGGCATATATGTTCAAATGTAAGGCTAAGCAAATCGAGAAAATGTCAATCCCTGAATGTACATTTCGACCTATAGTTTTTTTTATAATATCTTTGAAGCATTGTGTGTATGTGTAATATAAAGATTTTTGAAGGCAATTTACAATGCAATATGTGTTGAAAATTATATTTATTTTACTTTTTTGAAAAAAAAAAACAAGCAAAAAAAAACAAAAAAACAAAAAAACAAAAGTTAAATAAATATAATTTTCAACACATATTGCATTGTAAATTGCCTTCAAAAATCTTTATATTACACACACACACACACATATATATATATATATATATATATATATATATATATATATATATATAAACAAGATTTATCAAATAACCCATGTCATTAAACCCAAAAATCAACATACTAAAGCTGATATTATATACACCCAAAACTAACCAAACTTTTAGATCGACGCTGTACAATCTTACTGAATCTAGCGAACGAATTGATTGTGTAGTAGATATCAGTCACTTAATCCTCTTTTTCAACTATTTTTGCACTCTGCTGATCGCTATTATCATTGGTTTTCTATAGCACCGATTCCTTATCTCACAGACACTTTGACGTTCCTTTTTAATAAGTTAACGCCTCATCAATAAAAATTCCCCGGGGGGATTCTTATCTCTCAAGTGGTTTATTATTATCTTTAACTCTCTGCTTTCTTTTGAACCCTTCTCGATGCCTACATTTTCCACTTACCGATCAAAGGGGACCCTAATCGAAGTTCGATATCCAGCATAAAACGTTCATTGATCAAACTCGAGATCATAGACATTTATGGGCCCCAGTCTTCCTTTTCTTCTTTTGTCTTTTCTATTGTCAGTCGTTTTTAACGCCGCCATTTTTATTTCTATTTTAAACTAGAAAGGCCACCTGGCGTTGCCCCAGTGAAGAGATAATCCTCGTTTATAGTAGTATTGTAAGAAAGGTGTTTTATGATATATGATATATCTTAAAAAGCTCGAGTGTAGGGATTAAAATGGCATATAGAAGTATAGCAAGAAAGGTCTGCTATAATATATGATATATGTAAAAAAGACCGACTGTAGGGATTTTCATCGTACATATTAGTGTAGTAAGATGGATTCATACCTTTCCCAAGAGGATTAACGCTATATGTTCTATAGGACAGTAAGGAATGTACCCTATAATGCATATTTCAAAGAGCTGGAATGTAGGGATTATAATGGCATATAGCAGTATAGCAAGAAAAGTGTTCTATGATATATGATACATTTTAAAATTCCTGAGTATATTAAGGTGATTATCATCGTATATACCAGTATAAGTAAGAAAGTTGTTCTATAATATATATATATATATATATATATATATATATATATATATATATATATATGTATGTATAAGTAAAGAATAACAAAAGACTTAGAGATTTAGCATTATAGTCTATTTCAGTGAGCTTATAATATAAAAGCGAAAATAGACTATGATGCTAAATCTCTAAGTCTTTTGTTATTTCTTTACTTATATATTCGCTCTTTGACTCTAACATTAAGAGCACACATTGAGCTCTCAAACTGCGACAGGTTTTTTTTAAAATAAAACTCTTGTGTCGCAAGGAAGCTTTCTTCTCTGGACTTTTGGATATATATATATATATATATATATATATAATATATATATATATATATATATATATATATATTCAGAAAGCCAGAGTGTACTGATTATCATCGCATATAGCAGTATAGTAGAATGATGCTTTATGGCACACACACACACACACACACACACACCACACACATATATTAAATATATATATATATTATATATATATATATATATATCCACCATTCCTTTCACCCCTATAGGCTACCTGACGTTGGCCGAGTAAAGAGATTATCATCGTATAGGGCCGGTTTAACTCAGTTGGTAGAGCGTACG
>CM042167.1:33168636-33176136 GCA_023376005.1 Doryteuthis pealeii
GGTTTGGGAATGAATCCGACAGACCTTTCATTCCTTATATAATATTATATATATATATATATATATATATATATATATTATATATATATAATATATCAATCCCTGCGCACGAGCAGGATATGATACAAAGTTTAAATTCTCAGGTGGAGTTTAACAGGTTTGACTTTAGAGTTTTTCTTCTCCGAGACTGGTTGCTTATGCAAGATTAGGGATCACAGTATGCTCTTCTATTTATCCATAGCTGGAGGGAGAATAGTTGGATTCATACCTTTCCTAAGGATGTTAGCACTATATGAAATACAAACGACTTCTACCAGGATTTGAACTCGGGTCGACGAGTCCATTACCTACGCCTCTAACCATTGCACCACTCGCTTCCACATGATGCTTATGTATAGCTGATTTTTAATTAAAGTGTGGATATTGCCTCTTGGTATAAATATTACTGTTTTAGTTTATCAGTATGTTGGTTTACTTCGTGTGCATATTATCTGTGAATCATAGTGCACCTGGGGGAAGAAGGATTTGTTTGGGGTGTTTCAGATTAGAGTATTTCTAATCGACATAGCAGTATGCGTTTGAAATTTTTGTGTAGATCTATTGGTAGCTATCTGTCCTTATCCATACATATTGTATCTTGCTGTTTGGTTAGTTGGTTTTTTTTAACGACATATCAAAATTTGAGGCTTATTCAATACCAATTCATGTTCTTTATATATATATATATATATATATATTATATATATATATATATATATATATATAAAGAAAGTATGGTATGTACGTATCGACTTATAACTCACAAATCATAAGTCACTCAGATCTGAAATCTCGCATACTATTTGATATACTTATAACTAAGAAACACACAAAATTTGTTTTTGATTTTTAATAATTAAGCGATATAATTGAATAATTAAGAAAAAGTATTTAAAAAATACCGTATACACACCCCTCCACTCCCACCCTACTCACGTCGACATGGGTTTAATTTTGAACTTCCCAGACAACAGACCCGGTCTCTTACTGTATGAAAAGAAACACGAATGTCTATTTCTAACAAAACAAAAACTACCCTCCCACCCAATATCCTGTCGGCAGAAATTGAGCTTTGAAGTAGCGTTAAGAATGGTTCCTAACTGTAATAAAAAATGACCAGTTCTAAAATAAATTAAAAAAAAACAAACTTCCACCCCATTCGACGGCACAGGCTTAGAAACTTGATTTAAAACAGATCCTAACCATACAAAAAAGGACGAATTTTTTTTCTAAAATAATTCTATTCTACGCATATGGTATAAAAAGGCAAATGCTATTTACTAATATGTATCAACAATTCAAACGCCAATTTTCACTTTAAAAAATTAATTAAATCGATTATATAAGCTCAAATTTTTGTTTAATTCAAAAAGTGGTAACATAATGAGCATCAGTAAAAAGCAAAATGATATTACATATGTAATTTATTTTTGATACATTTTATGCACTGGATATCAGATTATGGAAAAGGAGGGTACTATATGAACATACAAAATAAATGCATATATGTATATGCAGGTATACATACATATATATATATATATATATATGGAGAAAGAGACAGAGAGAGGGGTGAGAGATACAGACAGACAGATAGGCAGACAGAGAAAGAGAGAGAGAGAGAGAGAGAGAGAGAGAGAGAGAGAGAGACAGGGAAAGTGGGAGATGACGATGGTACGTCAATTTTATAAGTAATTATAATGTTTTTTCTAATTTTATTTCCAGATCATTATCAGATGAATCTTGTAATGTACGTAATAATAAATATAAAAATACACTGCCAAATTGATTTTCCTCTCTTATTTCTTGTCCAATCTGTCTGATATTTATACACACACACACACACACACACACACACACACAGACATAGAAACACACAATGTTATATATAAATACCTATATATATATATATATATATATGCATATATATATAGTTAAAAATTAATGGTAAAATGAGTGTATGGATGAAATTAAAATGAATGAAATGAGGGGCACGGATGAAAAATCCTTTCCAAGGGACCCTTCTCAAAAGTATTAAAACACTTTTTGAGAGTAGGGTCCCTGATAGAAAGATTTTCTCATCTATTATCAGACTCCTTTGAAGCATCACGTTAATATAATTATTCTACAAGTTATTAGAGAAGGTAAAATCCGTCTCTTACCTTTATAATATCTCTGAGAATATATATATATATATATATATATATTATATATATAATATATATATATATATATTATATAAAGGAAGGAAGAACTCAACACCGTAATTCCATAATAAATTTATTTCGACCAAAATTGGGGCCCATATAAATCTAAGTTGATTTAAACCGGCTCCCCAAATTTTCGTCTCATCAGATGGGTCTGGGGAGCCGGTTTAAATCAACTTAGATTTATAAGGGCCCCAATTTTGGTCGAAATAAATTTATTATAGAATTACGGTGTTGAGTTCTTCCTTCCTTTATTGATAAATATTGCTCTGTATATAATCTAAAAGGTTATTATACATTGAGCTCTCTTCAGTGATTTAAAGATTCGCTGTATTTATACATACTGGATCATCAATATTAGTACAGTGGATCTTAGAAATCACATATAGAATCATCCCTTACTACCAAGTTTTGGATAAATCTCTTACACACACACACACATATATATATATATATATATATATATATATATATATATATATATATATATATATAATCTTGTCTGGTTAACTTCCGGTGATTATTGCTGCATTGTAACTATCTTGAATTCAAAATAAAAACGGTCAAATAGAAAAATTTATTTACTTAGCTTTTTTTTCAGTTGTAAAATAAAATAAAATATATTGAATTAATTAGATAGATCAGTAAATAAATAAAAAAATTATCTTTAATTATATATTAGAAAGATTGATGAATACTTTTAGAAAACTATATTTTATGTGTATTTTTAAATTATATATATATATATATATAGTCACACTGAAGAGACGTGATATGTCAAAACGGTGTCTGTGGATGAGAAAATATATACTCCTAAACCCGGTCGAGCTCTTAGCATGGGACTTTAAGTTACGTTCACCATTTTCGTGTATGTTTTTTTACGGATTTGAGCTCTCTAAGTGACCGTAACATATATACCTATGCATGTATTTATCAGTTAAATGTTTCTTCTTCCTGGTAGGTGCTGACGACTGAGGGATTCAGAAATCGGACTGATGAAAAATCAGTCAGGTTTCCCTCCCGGTTAGAGGTAGTCTGATAAGTCTAGCCCCACTGGGTCAATACACCAAAACACAGTGTCTGTGGATGAATATATATATATATATATATATATATATATATATATATATATATATATATATATATGTGTATGTGTTGTGTGTGTGTGTGTGTGTGTGTGTTAGGAACCTGTCGGGAACACCTAATAAATGGACTTAACACAAAAATAAAGTTGCTTCCCTTTGTTTTGTTTGAGCGATTTGTTTACATTCTCAGCGTTCTCAGTACCTGGTTAAGTTCGCTTGAGAGTAAAAGAAGTTTTCTACACTGGGTTTTAATAAATCCTTGTTAATTTTATAACAACCTGGTCTCGCATTATCATTTCTATCCTCCATATAATTTATCTGTATGTTAAAATCATAACACAACCCATCCGTACGAATAGGATGCGACACAAGTTCAAAATCTAAAGCGGAGTTTAACAGCTTTAAATTCTTTCTTTTTGACTGTTTGCCTAATCAAGGTCGAAGAGTGCCGTCTGGGAGGTCACTGGATGACACGTATCAATGGAATCCGTGCTATCAGCACTGGTTATTCATAAGGTTCATGATAATGTTGTGAATATTCTAATTTGTCTTGTATAATCATACACAGTGGTGAAGTTATAAAGACAGGTGGTTTAGTTTGCTTTGTTTTACGGCCTATGAACTTCGGATAATTTGAAATAAATTCATTCTTAATGGAAACTTGTTTTTTATAAACACATTTTGCTATTTAACCCACAAATACGTCCCTAGAAGGTACTACCACTCCGGGTCAGAGTGGACCTGGGAGCAATGGTGATGAAGGTGTACTCTACATTCTCCAGACCTCCAGAACTGGAACTTCACCATCAGATAGAGTTTAACGTCATACCCAGGACATGTAGACCCTCAGCCACAGCCTTCTAACACATATATGATAAAAGGGGTTGGGGCTTGTCACAATGGCAATAGGGTTGGGGCAATCATATATACATTTGCGAACCCTTCCGCACGAGCAGGATGTGACACAAGATCAATTTCTTAACAGGGTTGAATTCAGAGTTTTCCTTCTCCTAGACCGGTTGCCTAACCAAGGTTAAAGAGCCCAGTCTGCCCTACTATTTACCCATAGCTGGAGAGAGTGTAGGATTCATACTTTTCCCAAGGGTATTAGCGCTAAGTAAAATGCAGTTACCACGTCTAGGATTTGAACTCGGAGCGAGGAGTTCATTTCCCATGGCTTTAACCATTACACCACGCGCTTGGGGCAATCATATAGGTGCTAGGGCATGATGTGACGAGCCGATTGATCGGTGGCGCCCTCTCCAACTGCCCGTCTAGCCTCAATAAGAGTCTAAATGGAGTGTTGCATGTCATGGACTGTTCATCCACCAGGATTCCGTCCTTAAGCATCACGAGTCGCCACCCACGTACAACAGGTGGTCCTATTGTGTGGTGTGCAGTTGGTGTATTCTAAAGCCCCACCGACAGGACTGAAGGACAAGTAGAAAATGATAATTTAATTCATTATATTCAGATGGTAATGTAAATAAAGATTAAAATATTAAAACTATTCCCAATTCTCGTCAACATCATATTCATTTACCCCCGCAAGCATATTTTTTTGTTTGTTTGTTTGTTTACATTTTCTCTTTTCATTTTGCTAATTTAACATCAACTGATTCAACTGATTGGAGTTAATCGTAAAAAAAATGTAAGGAAAATTAGGAAATTTGAATAATTGATGAGCAACAGAAGGACATTCTAGAAATTTAAAAATACATTACAGATGTCAAAACTAAAATTGCTGAAACAAACATCTCAAAAGGATTCAAATAGAAGATTTGCCCTCAGAAAAACTTGGTTTTCTGTAGCAACTGCTTCGCCAATTTGAAAAACTAAACTTCCCTGAAGCAAAAGGAAGAGGCACACATTTAAGTCATACTATGAGCTCATCCTTTATTTGCGCTTTCTGGTATGTGCTGTTCTTCTATTGGACTATTTAAATATATATATATTTACCAACCCCTCCGTACGGGCTGGATGTGACACACTGTCAATTTATTAAGCGGAGTTCAACAGGTTTTAAATTCAGAGTTTTCCTTCTCCTAGACCGGTTGCCTAACCAAGGTTAAAGAGTCCAGTCTGCCCTACTATTTATCCATAGCTGACGGGAGAGCAGGATTCATACCTTTCCCAATGGTATTAGCGCTAAGTGAAATGCAATTGCCACGCCCAGGATTTGATTTAGATATATAAGGCGTGCTTCAATCCACCGTTTAAATCTGTAGACTAAGTGAGGTAACGTGGGTTAAACCTCAGCCAATTAACAGCCCGAATACTTGGTTAGTTAACTATTTAATCACTGATATTGTCAACCGTTCATTTGCACTTTATTCGACATTGACGAACGGACCTGCAACACTGATGAACACCAAGGAACAACTGAAGACTTATACCAAAAAATTCAGGATCACCAAGGAACAACCAAAGGATCATACCCAATATTAAGGGACATCAAGGAGCAACCCTTAGAGTTTAAACATCTAAGTTTAAACATCTAATTTAACAAAACACCATAGATAAATTCAATTTCAAGGATTTGGTAAAACCCTTAGCTTTTTTCCTCTATTATATATATATATATATATATATATATATATATATATATATATATAAACGTTTTCCTCTACTAATAGTAATATTACTGCTCTATGTTTTTTTAATACATTGAGCACTTTTGGATGGGCCGGTTTAGCTCAGTCGGTAGAGTGTTCGGCTAGGAATCACAAGGTCCTTGGTTCAATACCTGTCCTCGCTAACTCAGCATGTGAGTAGCACAGGAATCTGTGCGGCAAAGTGAGGAGCTGATGGTAGGTGTGGAGCTCCACCTCAGATGCTAAAAAAATGTCCCTGGTCTGGCGCTAGTGAAAAGAGGATAAACTCCCTCGAGATAGACTCTGTCCGGCTGATACCGACATTAGGCCGCCACGAGGACTTTTTTAAGTTTATTATGCATATGAACTTTATGCATTAAATGTAACAGCTATTATCATTATAATGCTGAATCAAATTGAACAAACATCTCAAAAGGATTGAAATAGAAGATTCCAATCAATAATTTAACAAAAAAAAAAAAGAAATCATGATATCTAAAAAATAAAAATAAAAATATAAACAAGACAAATATCGAATAATGTTGAGAATGTGCGTGTCGTGGCCACAGGCCGAGCTTTTTCCCGCCTTACAACAGAACATATATAAGGAGAATTCTACTGAAGCGTTGAGATTCCCGCGTAAATATGGTGGAGGAACGTACGTGACTAGTTATTGTTAATTGCGACATGAAATAACCAAGTGCTTGACTCGGAAACTTTTGAGAATAGCCATTAAAAAATGACTCGACATTTTCAGCGAAGAATCTAACACGTTTTTTAAAAGGGGTGGGTGGGAAAAGCCTGCAAGGTAACTCGATGTTGCCCGAATAGTCTTATATTCTATTATACATGTATAAAATTCTTATTGTATACACATACACGTACACACACACACACACACATATATATATATATATATATATATATATATATATATATATATATATATATATATATATACAGGATGTGTCAAAAAAGAATGGAGATTTCTTGTAAATCTGACGCTCCATGTATTCTGAAAAATAACGCCCAATTCATTGTTCATTTCTATCTTGATAATACTTCAAGCACCGCACTTTTATGACACACCTTGTATCTTAAAAAAAAAGTTCCATTCAGTGTTCATTTCTATCTTTGTAAATACAGATTTAAACTCGGGTTTTTTATGACACACCTCATATATATACATGTATATATATATATATATATATATATATATAATAATGGACTCTCCCGTCGATTTCCGACTTATGAGGGTTCATACACACAAAGAACTTCCACACAGGGATTTGTTTATAGTGGTGAAGGCTTGTGTTGGATCATCCACACTTCTTGGCACAGTCGATAAGAAAGAATTAGTGCATCAAGGGTTGCCACAAACCCAATCAACGACCGACCTCAGAAATTTTGAATTCAGAGTTATCCCTCTCCTAGACTGGTTACCTACCCAAGGCTGAAGAGCCCAGTCTGCCCTACTATTTAACCCATATATATATATATATATATATATATATATATATACGCTTTCAAGAAAAAAGAAAAAAACTTAAGACAGTCATTTTTGCTAGACAAGGT
>CM042167.1:33181136-33188636 GCA_023376005.1 Doryteuthis pealeii
TCTCTTTTTCACTCCTCGTTCAAGCAAGCATCATTGTTTGTTTGCAGTCACTGTTCAGGAGATTGCCATTCAAAATTGTTCTGTTCAGCCAATCACGCAGTTACATATTTTAAAAAGTTGACACTACGCCATCGTCTTTAGTCGACGGATGGATGACAACAATATATATATATATATATATATATATATATATATGGTTAGGAGGTTGATTTCGAAGGCTATCACAATGCAGTTTGGAATAAATAAAAAATAATAATACGGTAACAATGGTGTTGTGTGTTGACCTGTATTTTTTATTATTTCTTGAATTTTCGAGGTAATACCTCTTTATCAAAAGAATTGAACTGAAGCAGTCCAGCTATGGCATTTCTTCCCAAATGAATTTTTAAAAAAAATTCATTTGGGAAGAAATGCCATAGCTGGACTGCTTTATTTCTTCCCAAATGAATTTTTTTTTAAAATTCATTTGGGAAGAAATGCCATAGCTGGACTGCTTCAGTTCAATTCTTTTGATAAAGAGGTATTACCTCGAAAATTCAAGAAATAATAAAAAATACAGGTCAACACACAACACCATTGTTACCGTATTATTATTTTTTATTTATTCCAAACTGCATTCTGATAGCCTTCTAAATCAACCTCCTAACCAATACATACACAATGCTTCAAGCAAATTATGAAACTCTCTTATATATATATATATATATATATATATATATATATATATATATATATATATATATGAGTTATGGTAGAAAATATTCGGGACTGGTGTCACAGAAAAAGATTATTTCAAATCCAAACAACTCACTACAAGTTATCCCATTCAAAGTAATCACCAGAGAGTCTGATGCACTTTCCCATCCTTCTCTGTCACGCTTGCATACACTCCTGATACAACTTTCTACTTTGAGGGTAGATCAAGAGACAAGGATTAAAACTGATACTACCTCTTTCTACTTCGAGAAAGAATCGAACTTTATGCCACAAAGAATCTCCGTAGAAACTGCCTTCAACTACAAGCTAAATATAGCAACTCGAATCGTAAAACAAACCACAGACACATTTTTTAAGTAGGTTCCTTTTTAACGGTGTTGATAAATTGTTATAAAATTATTTGCATTATGGACTGCTTCACGGAAAGACAAATAGGATCAACTGGCATGGATTATATCTGATACACGTTTCATCTTTAAGGACAGATTGTCAGACAAGGATTATATCTGAAACACCTTTGTACTTTGAGGACAGATCAACAGAAAAGGCTTATATCTGATACATCTTTCTACTTTGAGAATAGCTCAAAAGAAAAGGCTTATATCTAATACACCTTTCTACTTTGAGAACAGTTCAACAGAAAAGGCTTATATCTAATACACCTTTCTACTTTGAGAACAGTTCAACAGAAAAGGCTTATATCTAATACACCTTTCTACTTTGAGAAACAGTTCAACAGAAAAGGCTTATATCTTTCTACTTTGAGAACAGTTCAACAGAAAAGGCTTATATCTAATACACCTTTCTACTTTGAGAACAGTTCAACAGAAAAGGCTTATATCTAATACACCTTTCTACTTGAGAACAGTTCAACAGAAAAGGCTTATATCTGATATATCTTTCTACTTTGAGAACAGTTCAACAAAAAAGGCTTATATCTAATACACCTTTCTACTTTGAGAACAGTTCAACAGAAAAGGCTTATATCTAATACACCTTTCTACTTTGAGAACAGTTCAACAGAAAAGGCTTATATCTGATACACCTTTCTACTTCGAGAACTGTTCAACAGAAAATGCTTATATCTGATACATCTTTCTACTTCGAAGACAGATCAACAGAAAAGGCTTATATCTAATACATCTTTCTACTTTGAGAACAGTTCAACAGAAAAGGCTTATATCTGATTAATCTTTCTACTTCGAGGACAGATCAACAGAAAAGGCTTATATCTTATACATCTTTCTACTTTGAGAACAGTTCAACAGAAAAGGCTTATATCTAATACATCTTTCTACTTTGAGAACAGTTCAACAGAAAAAGGCTTATATATAATACATCTTTCTACTTTGAGGACAGATCAACAGACAAGAATTATATCTAATACAACTTTCTACTTCAATACAGGATAAACTCTGATACAACTTTCAACTTTGAGGACAGATAAACGGACAAGGATGAAAACAGATACTACATCTTTCTACTTTAAGAAAGGGTCAAACTTTATGCCACATAGTATCTCCACTGTAAAACTGCCTTCAACTACAGGCTAAACATGCAACGCGAATCGTAAACAAAATCTTTTTTCTTTTTGTTCCAAATTCTGACATTTGTAAAAATGGCTGCCACCTGCTTCGTATCACTTTGGATGTTAGCATTTTTTTCTATGGAAGCCCGACCTTTCAAAAAAAGGTTGTGTAGTGCTGTTTCATTTTGAAAGGTTATCTTGATATTATATTGACGGCACATTCTTTGAAGCTTTGCAATGGCTTTTGTTTGATTCAGTGGGGACATTATTACACGATCGTCGATGACGTCAGAGCAGAGGAGTTCCAATTGAGAAATAAAGAAATCAGAAAATGAAATTAAAATACAACCCAAGAAAACACAAAAACAATAATAAAAAACAAATATGCCAAGAATGATGTCAGCCGAAATATTGTCTTAAAAACAATATATTCTCTGTAGGACACTAAATTGTATCCGGTGGTGAGTCTCAGGTTCTAGAGGTCAGGTCGAAGGAGGAGTCACGCCTTCATTAAAATTAATAACAGGTTCATTTTGACTCGTAGCCGTAGTAACTATATTTATAATCCCATCTACCGGTAAAATAAGTATGTTTACAAAAATATTTACAAAAATAGATACGTGGAGAAAGATGGAAAACCCCGGATGTTATAATGGATGGAAGTGTGAAAGAGATATGTGGAACACAGAAACAAAACTCAGACAAGCATACCTAGGAGATATATTTCGCTAAGCATTAAGCTCAGCATCATCAGTCGTTTAATTGATCATTAAGGCATCATACAAGTGTTTTATAGAAGTGAAAGTGGACGGGAGAGGGTGGATTAGCGGAAGAAGTCAAGTAAAAAGGCCTTGGGCTATACATTGAGCGGTCCACTGACAAGGTCTTGTGCTATACAAAATCAACTTAGTAAATATCTGTGTAGTGAGGTCGATTCTCGCTGAGTGGTCCACTAAAATAGATTTGTGCTACACAAAATCAGCTGAGTAAATACCATTTAACTAGTTTGTTGGCTATGATCCCCAGTAAGTGCTCCACTAAAAATGGCCTTGTGCATAAATAAACTCAGCTAAATGACTATTCAGTACACTACATTAACTTTGTAAATGTCCCGTTTTCTAGTGTAGGGAGACTGGGCACTCCACTAAATAAAGTTGGGACAATCATATAGGTGCTAAGGTTTGATGTGAACTGCCGATTGATCGGAGTGAGCGTTTCTGATTGCTCGTCTAGCCTAAGCAGGAGCCAAAGTGGAGAGTTGTATGTCCTGAACTGCTCAGCTAGCTGAGTTCCATCTTTATGCATCACGGGTCGCCACACATTGTCAACAGGTGGACCCATTGCGAGGAGTGCCCTTCCAGCACATATATGATAAAAGGGTCGGGGATCGTCATAAGGGCATTAGGGTTGGGACAAACATAGAGGTGCTAGATTTTGACGTGTCCAGCGCATCGATCAGAGGGGGCCTCTCTGATTGACTAAGCAGACATTCTCAACCCGTCCTTCGGGACGGGGGTCCGGTGTGCTTCGATGATTTGTGATAAATTAATAGCGTCGATCCCAGGGGGCTATCCCCCACATGCAATACCTACCCCCTTGACATAAAGAGACATGCTGGGTTTATTGTTCAGCGCCTGAGGCGCTCCCTTGAGGGGGAATGCCGAAGGGATCGACGCAATTTTTGTTCTCTCCCACCCATGAGCTTCCGCTTGTAGGTGGGCCCACGTTAAAACGAGGCCTTGTGCCCAGTCCATACAGGTGGGGTATGAGACAAATATCCCCCTCTCTCCTTTCCCTATCTCCCCCTCTCTCTCTCTCTCTCTCTCTCTCTCTCTCACACAACTCATACACTTTTCTTTGTCCCTTTTATCTTTCCTTCTTTTCGTCTCATTTTCCATTTGTTTTTCTGTTTCTCTCCTTTTCATTCTGTTTTGTTCGCCTGTCTCTGCCTTTCCATCTCTCTGTCTCTCTGTGTATCTCCCTTTCCTTCCTATCCCTTTCTCTGTCTGTCTGTCTGTCTGTCTGCCCTCTCTCTCTCTCTCTCTCTCTCTCTCTCTCTCTCTCTCTCTTTGTTTTTTCTGTCTGTGT
The DNA here is from genome assembly GCA_023376005.1 of Doryteuthis pealeii. Lineage (NCBI taxonomy): Eukaryota > Metazoa > Mollusca > Cephalopoda > Myopsida > Loliginidae > Doryteuthis > Doryteuthis pealeii. Next base: position 33,185,470 of record CM042167.1, read on the forward strand.
CTATCTCTTTCTCTGTCTTTATGTATGTCTCTCTCTCCTTCCTCCTACTCCCCAGTCTCTCACGATCCCCACATCTTTACTATTCTCTCTCTCTCTCTCTCTCTCTCTCTCTCTCTCTCTCTCTCTCTCTCTCTCTCTCTCTCTGATTAGTTTTATAAACTCTCTGATTGCCTAAGTAAGAGCCAAAGTGGAGTGTTGCATGTCTTGGACTGCTCACCTACCGGGATTCGATCCTTAAGCATCACAGGACAAAAGCCTTTTCTTATAAGTGGAGGTGTAGTTGGTGTATTCTAAATCGCTACCAACAAGTCTCTTAACTCATCTTAATAAATAGAAATAAAATAAGACATAAACTCACAGAATATATATATATATATATATGTCAGTGGGCGAGGGGATAAGATATCGGACTACCATGCGGTCAGTCTGAGTTCGAACCCTACCCAAGGATAGTTGTGTCTAGCCACACTGAAGAGGCATGATATGCCGAAACACGTGTCTGTGGATGACTTATTAATATGTATGCTCCCATAAATTTGGTAATGAGCTCTCTAATTGGTAATTTAAATTAACTCTCACTACTAAGCAAATAAGCAATGATCATTTCTCCGGAAATTTGATCTCTCAGTGACCGAATGATACATACATTCCTATGTATTTAATAGTTTAAAAACACCAGTCCCCGCATCAGCTGTCAGTGGGCGAGGGGATAAGATATCGGACTACCATGCGGTCAGTCTGAGTTCGAACCCTACCCAAGGATAGTTGTGTCTAGCCACACTGAAGAGGCATGATATGCCGAAACACGTGTCTGTGGATGACTTATATATATATATATATATATATATATATATATATATATATATTTACCAACCCCTCCGCACGAGCGGGATGCGACACAAGGTCAATTTCTTAAGCGGAGTTCAACAGGTTTGAATTCAGAGTTTTCCTTCTAGACTGGTTACCTAGCCATGGTTAAATAAGCCAGTCTGTCCTGCTATTTACCCATAGCTGGAGGGAGAATTTAATTCATACCTTTCCCAAGGGTATTAGCGCCATATGAAATCCAAACCGCTTCGTCGAGGAATTGAACTCGAGTTTTCATTCTCTTAGACCGGTTGCCTAACCAAGGTTAAAGAGCCCAGTCTGCCCTACTATTTACCCATAACTGGAGGGAGAGTAGGATTCATACCTTTCCCAAGGGTATTAGCGCTAAGTGAAATAATTGCCACGTCCAGGAATTGAACTCGGGGCGACGAGTCCATTTCCCATAACGTTAACCATTACACCACGCACTTCCTAACTCACAGAATATAAGGAGTATTCAAGGCCTGAATTAGCTTTTGTTTCATTTTGTTTTGTTTTGTTTTATTTTGCTTTATTTTATTTCGTTGCTTGTAGTTATTTGTCAGATGTGTGAAAACTACCAGCCCCTTTGTTTTTTTGTTTTTTATTGTCCATAAAATTTCTTTGGGCTGACGAGATAGACATACGAAAATAAGACGGATTTAATTCCCCGCGTAAGTTGCGATTTTTCTACATAAAAAAAAAGTCTTCCACGCAGTTTCCTTTTTTATTTCTTTTCTTTCCTCTTCTTTATTTTCATCATTTTTCCTTATTTTGTTTTAAAAAAAATATCTATCGACATTATTTGCAATTTACTATTTTTAGCAGTGGGCAATACACATCCCTCTATCCTCACAGATTCAATCAGCGCTGACTAATTTAATCAGCTTCATTTCTATGTCGACAGTTTGCAAAATTACTCTTTCTTAACAGGAACGCGCAAGACAAGTCTGCAAGGAAATTCAAAAACAACAAAAAAAATGATTGAAGATGGAACATGAAAGGGGGATAATCGAATTTAGCAGCAGTGCACCTTTCGCCTTTCAGATACAAAATGGTGGTCGAGGATTGTGTTTTAAGAAGTCACTATTAGTACAGTGGTTCCCCGTCGTGTTTAATGATAAAATTAATAAAATACAAAATAAGATAAATAAATAGTAAAAAAAAAAATGAGATAGCTGTTTATCACTGTATTTGCCAGTACGCCTATATAAAAAATACCAGCACAAAAAAAAAAACCTTACGTTTCCCAAGTAGATCTACGTGTAGTGTACCCTTTGAATGAAGAACATTTTTATGAGTGCATATTCAAGAGTATTTTTACTCAGACCCCCCACTAAGGTCGAACCCTTCAACTGAAGGAGACACAGTGCTGAATATTAGGCTCTCGCAGGTTTAGTGCCACAGCGAGAACATATGTGAACATACGAGATCAACGGGATCTCATTTAGCTTTTTAAGCTAATTCTCTGTCGTGCGAAAAGATTCTTAGAGTAAAATAAACACACACAGGCATATCTATCTATCTATCTAACTATCTCTATCTGTCTATATCTATCTCTATCTCTCTCTCTCTCTCTCTCTCTCTCTCTCTCTCTCTATATATATAATATATATATATTATATATATATATATATATAGAGAGAGAGAGAGAGAGAGAGAGAGATAGAGGGTAAGGTAGATAGAATATTATTATAGTTCAACGAGAGAAAAGTAATGAAAAATGTTCTCACCCAGTAAAACAAATTTGCATAAATCTATTCATTTTGCTGATATTTTTCTTATATATATATATATATATAATATATATATATATATATATATATAATATATAATATAATTTAATCTGATATATATATATATATATATATATCAGATTAAATTACCAAAACCGGAAAACTCGACAAACACAGTGTGTAGCAATTTTCCGCATGTCACACTCAGTGTTTGCTGAGTTTTCTTGGCGTGGTAATTTAATATAATTAATATACAATCTAATTTCTATATTCGCAAATATTATATATATATATATATATTATATATATATATATATATATATATATAATATATATATGTGTGTGTGTGTGTGTGTGTATAAAAGCAATTGGTAATTTGCTTGAAGCATTGTTAAGTATGTTATAATATATTAATATTTTGAAGGCCAATACAATGCGTATGAAAAATAAAAATAAAAAGATGTTATTTTTGTCTTATCGATTTCGAAGCATGAACTTCATCATCAGAGTTTCTGATACGAATCTCTGATGATGAAGTTCATGCTTCGAAATCAATAAGACAAAAATAACGTCTTTTTATTTTTA
>CM042167.1:33193636-33213636 GCA_023376005.1 Doryteuthis pealeii
TAACCCCTAAGCCTAAGCCTAACCCCTAACCCTAACCCTAAACCCCCTTAGTGAAAATTAAGTTTTATTACAAAATTTGTTGGGTTCTGTTTTCTGGGTCACCGGTATACATGGTGACCCAGAACAAAACGAACCCACATTTTTTATTCATTTCCTATTAAAACTAACCGTAAACCCTAACCCTAACCCTAATCTTAACCCTAACCCTAACCCTAACCCTAATCTTAACCCTAACCCTAACCCTAACCCTAGAACCCATAGTTAAAATCAACAGTTTTTATTACAAAATTGATGGGTTCTGTTTTTTCTGGGTCACCCTAATTTTGACACCTTTGTGCAAGTTCAGCCACCAAACCTTAAACTGTCAGAAAGTAAACGGCATTGAATAATAATACCATATCTAGTTGCAAAGGAATCACTACTAATATTCACATGTATATTCACATATTATATTATATCATTATTGTATTCATATATTCTTTTCGTAAATCTTTCTTTTTTTCATGGTCAGAAAACCAATTCCTTTGCAGGGAAATAGTAGTAAATTAAAACAAAGTCGTCGGAATGGCTTAAAGTCAGTAACAGCCGGACAGTGAGGGAGTCTATCCCCTTTTCTGTAGCGCTAGACCAAGGAGATTGTTTTGGTGTCTGAGATGGAGCGCTGTACCAACCATCAGCTCCTCACTTTACTACACAGATCCCTGTGCTTCTCATACGCCAGTATCGAAACCAGAACCTTTTGGTTCCAAGTTGGACGCTCTACCGATTGTGTTAAACCGGCCCTATAATGTCAAAGTCATTCAAATCTTAATGCATTTGTTTTTATCTCATGAACACTCCTTTGACATCTTTTTTAACATCTTTTTTAACATCTTTTTTGATGGCCTTCTTTTTTTATATCAGTTCTCAGAATAAACTCAAAATATAAACGCACAGCGAAATCGGAATTCACAAACATCAGAGCGTAAAATCAAACGAAACGAAAAAGAAAAAAAACGAAAGTAAATAAAATTTCGATGAGCAATCGCGAAAACAAAATGTTTTTACTTCTAAACCATTAAAAATCAAAACAAAATTAACGCTAAGATCAAAATAAATAAAAACTACAAATCAAAAAAAGGACAAAATAAAAAACTACAAAAACAAAAAAAGAATTAAAGAAGCATAAAAATAAGTTAAAATAAATGTAAAATGAATCTTCCCTACCAACAAAATAGTTCCTTTTCTTCACTATTTTTATACTGACTTTTATTGAGTGAATTTTATTTTTTTTTTTTTTTATTTATATTTTTTTCTAAACATTTTCGTCTCTTTTTTACTTTTTTGGTCTTTGCAACGCGGTCAGCTCTCTACAAGTTTTTATTATCCATTCACCTGGACTTTTACACGCATAAAACATTTATAAATGCTTTCAAAAATTGATCGTTTAGTTTTATATGGATGTATTTTTCTTTAGCTACTAAACGAATATTTGTCGGGCGATGTGTATTTTAGTCCGACGCAAAGGAGAAAGAGCAAAAGAAGAAGATATTCTGGAATGTTCGGTGATGGAAGATGGTGGTAATGATAAGGCCTTGCTGGTTAATCACTGCATGTCTATCGGTGTCTATCTAGCACATAATCACATATACAGTACGCAATAATATATATATATATATATATATATATATATATATATTTGGGAGAATATGTGCTTAATTGAAGTCAAACCTAATTTTTTGAAAGTTAATTCATTAATAATTGATTAGGCGGGATTTAACTACTTAAATGCAAGGCTAAACAAATCGAGAAAAATCAATCTCTGTATGTACATTTCAGCCTATTAGGCCTCATCAGCAGAGCTATAGATACGAAGATCGTCTCGTGCGTGATTTGAAACCTGTCTGTCGGATCGACAAGCAAGCCTCTTACCCCTACACCAAAAGGACCTCTCAGTTTTTCTTCGCTTTGTTTATGTAGTAGTAGTACTCATATTCCTCTTAAAAGACTCCGCACGAACTTACGAGAACGTAAACAAACATATGGCTATTTTCAGCCGACAATATTTGGGAGAATATGTGCTTAATTTAAGTCAAACCTAATTTTTTGAAAGTTAATTCATTAATAATTAATTAGGCAGGATTTAACTACTTAAATGTAAGGCTAAACAAATCGAGAAAAATCAATCTCTGTATGTACATTTTCAGCCTATTAGGCCTTAATATTGTCGGCTGAAATAGCCATATGTTTGTTTACGTTCTCATATATATATAATATATATATATTATATATATATATATATATATATATAATGAATAGAGAATGAAAAAATAAGAAAAGTATTGTCCTGAAAGATGCTCAATGCTAATAAAGCAGAGCAGATTTATAATCAATGGTAATATTATAGATTTACACTCATAACTTTCATGGTAATCCAATCATCAGATGAGTCCAATGGTTGAGGTTAAAAAAACAGTCGTGAAATGGTTAAGATCTTAAACACTGGTTTTTAAGATCTCAACCATTTGACTCATCTGATGATTGGATTACCATGAAACTTCTAGTTATGAGTGTAAATCTATAATATTACCATTGATTTATATATATATATATATAATATATATATATATATATAGTTAAAAAGTGATGGTAAAATGAATAAATGGATGAAATAAAAATGAATGAAATGATGGGGATAAATTAAAAATCCTTTCAAAGAGACCCTTCTCAAAAGTATCAAAACACTTTTAGAGAGTGGGGTCCCTGATAGAAAGTTTTCCTCATCTATTATTAGACTCCTTTGAAGCATCAAGTTAATATAAATATTCTATAAGTTATTAGAGAAAATAAAATTTGTCTCTTACCTTTGCAATATCTGTTGAGAATGGGTTTGAATTTTTATATGTGTATATATCTAATCTTGTCTGGTTAACTTCCAGTGAATATTGCTACATTGTAACTATCTTGAATTCAAAATAAAAACGGTCAAATAGAAGAATTTATTTACTTAGCTTTTTTTTCAGTTGTCAAATTAAGAAAATATATTAAATTAATTAGATAAATCAGTAAATAAATAAAAAGATTATCTTTAATTATATATTAGAAAGATTGATGAATAATTTTAGAAGACTATATTTTATGAGTATTTTTTAATTTCAAATAGATTAAATATTATAAATTAAATATTTGAATTACAAAAGACAAAGTGTTATTTTTGCTTATATTAACAGCTCTAGACTGACCGTAATTTTAAGAGGGTATTACGGTTTAAAGAATTAAATATATGTAAAGATAAATATAATTATTATAGGTATATTACAATATTTAAACTTATTACCATAAAAGTGTTCGCCTAGAATTTCTTCACTTGTTAACTAAGTTCATATTTTTACTTTGTTTCCAAGAGGAATGAGTTTATTTGTGATATCTTACATTCAAAACACATACCATGTAATAAAATAAATTATTTAAAATTATAGAAGGTAATAATTTATTTTCTTTTGTCAATAATATTAAATTAACCGTATTTTTTTAGCGCATGAAATTTTAAGAATCAATTGTATGTACTAATAGATATTTATTATAGATGTATTACATAATTTAAATCCGTTATCTCAAGCGTCCACTTAGGACTTATTTCTTGAGGGAACAAGGGAAAAATATGCAAATAGTTAATTGTTAATAGGCTTAATTGGTGATAGGGAAAATTCTACAGGAAAGATAACAATTCTTATATTATTTTTCCAAATTGTATCCTCCTAGGATTTTTCTTAATTTGGAATCCGTCTCATCAGATCGATACCTAACCTTCAAACGTGGTTTCGGGGATTTCAAATTGATGACCACTCAGTGATAGGTGTCCCCAGTAATATAATCGATTGTGTTACTTGACATATTGGAAAAAAGTTATATATACTAAGCAATATTGTTAGTGATATTTTAATAAAATTAAAGTTATTAAAGCGCGAATATATATATTAGGCCATTATATATATATATATATAATATATATATATATATATATATATATATATATATATTATATAATTGTAAGTATGTAGCAATTATATATTATATATATACATATATATTACGCAATTACATATTATATATATATTATATATATATATATATGTGTGTGTGTGTGTGTGTGTGTGTGTGTGTGTGTGTGAAATGGAAAAGGAATTTAATCCGACAATATGAGGAAAAATGAGTAAAAAAAAGAAATGTAGATGGATAAAATGAATTTAATCGATATTGATATCGATAAAATGAATTTAATCGATATCACATTAATCGATAACACTTACACATGTGTTTCGGTCAGAAAAAATCGGTTTATGCGAAATATTCTCACACACATAAGTGTGAGAATATTTCGCATAAACCGATTTTTTCAAAACATAAACTAAGCTCCGAAAAAAATGTTCAACATGTTAATGATAAATTATAAAACTTTATTTTTTTATTTTATTTACTTTTTGTAATAAAAAACTATTTTGTACCATAACCCCTAGAAAAACCAAATATCAAAATCATAACGGTCTATCTCAAACGTTCTATTTTCAGCGTTCCAAATTTTTAAAATTTTCACACACATAAACTGACCGAAACACATGTGTAAGTGATATCAATTAATGTGATATCGATTAAATTCATTTTATCCATCTACATTTCTTTTCTTTACTCATTTTTCCTCATATATATATATATATATATATATATATATATATATATATATATGACGCTATTATATATATATATATATATATATATATATATATATATATATATATATATATTATATTATATATTATATATATAATAATATATATATTATATATATACATGACACAATTATATATTATATATATATATATATATATATATACATATATATATATATATATATATATTATATATATATATATATATATATATATATATATATAATATATAATTGACGTGGAGTTTAAGTTATCTTTTTTTTCATATTTGAGCAACAAACAGAAGCCACGAACCCCCAGACAAAACTGAGGTTTACTATTTGTAAAAAAAAAGTCTTTCTATGTAAATTACAGCCTCGAAGATGGTTTGATGAATAAACCGAAACGCTGTAGCATTGGTGAATTGAAATATCATCCTTCTGAACACCTTGTATTTGTATATACTTACCAACAGAGAGCTGAGACGCGTGGCGTAATGATCAGAGTCCTAGCCTATGGACTTGTCGGCCCTAGTTCAAATCCTGGGAAAGGTATTCATCCAACTACTCTGCATCGGAACTGTACTCTTTAACGATTGCTAGGTAACCCGTCGAGGAGAAGGAAAACTCTCAATTTAAATCTGTTAAACTGCACTTAAGAAATTAAGCATATGTCCCAACATACTCGTGCGGAGGGCTATATATATATATATATATATATATAATATATATATATATATATATATATATATATATGCTTCACACTCCATGGTTGAGCACTGTGAGGGGACATTAATTGTAACTTCACAGTTTGGCATTAGCCGTTACCCGTCTGTTTACAGATTTGAGTTCTCTGGTGATTGTAAAAACATACCGCCGTAAAGTATATAGCAATTAATTATTCACCCTAGATTAACGGCCCGCTGATAGCCGCAAGGGTAAGGAACTTGGCAGGCGAAAATTCTCAAAGGGCATGCAAGCGTTCATATATATATATAATATAGTCATCCACAGACACGTGTTTCGATTCATCAAATCTCTTCAGTGTGACTAGACATTTTTGAGCTACCTACAGCCGGGATGGAACTCCGTTCGATTCAGCAGCAACCGGGCAGCTTAACTGTTCGGCCATAGTCATCTAATGAATTTGAAGGGGATTTTAACTGTTTTAATTCACTCATCTGTATGTATGTATGTAAAGACTGTCATAGAGTGATATATATATATATATATATATATATATATATATATATATATATATATGGTTGTAGGTTTTGAAGGCGATCACAATGCAAGTGTAAAGAAAAATAAGGAAACTTCGACAGATGGACGATCACTAACAACAGCTTCAGTTTCAGAAATCTTCTGTCGAAGAGATTTTATCTCGAAATATTAAGAATAAATTAAAGGTTAACAAACAACACCATAGTTACCTTTTTTTTCTTTACACTTTCATTGTGATAGCCGTCAAAACCAACCTCCAAACCAATATAAACACAATTCTTTAAACAATATAATATATAATATATATATATATATATATATATATATATATATATATATATATATCACAGGCACAAGACACTGTCATTGGTGATCACCTTTGTAATATAAATAGTTGTAAAATCAACTATATTGATCAGCAATTTTCTGTTCTATACAGGGCTAGGACAAACCAACACCTTATTGTCGTCGAGGCAGTCACCATTTTTTTACTGCCCGTCCTTGTGTAGACAAATACCATTAAAACACTCCCTGGTAATTTTTGCTGGGGACATGACAGCTGAAGTGGAGGTTACGTGAAGGTATAATATACATTTTTATTTATTTATTTATTTTCATTCCTTCACATTGCCCTAATATTTACATGGTCTTATCTCCCTCTTTTAACCCAATATATATACAGTTTGACTTTTAAACGATCTACCAGTTGTTACTTTTGGATAAGCACCGGTCGAAAGGGCCCTTAAATTTCTCCTTCTTTCGCTCTCTTTTCTTTTTATTCGTTTGAAATTGCTGATTAATAAAGTATGATACTTTAAAAATTATATACAGATTTAGCTGTACCAAAAATGTTTATATATATATATATATATATATATATATATATAATATATATATATATATATATATATATCCAAAAGTCCTGAGAAGAAATCTTCCTTACGACACAAGAGGTTTTTTTTTAAACCTGTCGAAGTTTGAGAGCTCAATGTGTGCTCTTAATGGTAGAGTCAAAGAGCAAATTTATAAGTAAAGAAATAACAAAAGATTTAGAGATTTTGCGTTATAGTCTATTTCAGGGAGCTTAGACAAAGTGTCTAACTCTCCCGACTCATCAGATACGAATGATGAATTCTTTATTACTTTAAAGGCATTTGAAAACAGATTTTTTTAAACAAATTACTGGCATGGTCAAATATCTTTTTATTACTCTGCAGCTGAGCGACACAGGACTATAACAAATATCTGTTTTCAAATGCCTTTAAAGTAATAAATAATTCATCATTTGTATCTGATGAGTCGGGAGAGTTGGACACTTTGTCTAAGCTCCCTCATATAGACTATAATGCAAAATCCCTAAGTCTTTGGTTATTTCTTTACTTATATATATATATATATATATATATATATATATATATATATATATATATATATGAGGTTAAGTAAACAAACAAATGTGTTTATTTTTATATAGCTTTAAGCCGACAATTTTTGGAGGATATGTGCTTAATTGAAGTCATACCTAATTTTAGAATATTAATTTGTTAATAATTAAGGAATTTAGGCGGGAATATATGTTTAAATGTAAGGCTAAGCAAATCGAGAAAATGTCAATCCCTGAATGTACATTTCGACCTATTAGGTCTCATCAGCAAGGTTATAGACATGGGAGATTGCTCCGTGTGTGACTCGAAATCTCGACTGTCAAGCTGACAGGCGAAGTCTCTAATATATATATATATATTATATATTATATATATATATATATATTATATATATATATATATATATATAAAGTTTTTTTTATAGTATCTTTGAAGCATTGTGTGTATGTGTAATATAAAGATTTTTGAAGGCAATTTACAATGCAATATGTGTTGAAAATTATATTTATTTACCTTTTTTGAAAAAAAAAAAGAAAAAAAAAAGGTAAATAATTATAATTTTCAACACATATTGCATTGTAATAGCCTTCAAAAATCTTATATATATAATATATATATATATATATATATATTATATATATATATATATATATATAAACAAGATTTATCAAATAACCCATGTCATTAAGCCCAAAAATCAACAAACTAAAGCTGATATTATATACAGCCAAAACTAACCAAACTTTTAGATCGACGCTGTACAATCTTACTGAATCTAGCGAACGAATTGATTGTGTAGTAGATATCAGTCACTTAATCCTCTTTTTCAACTATTTTTGCACTCTGCTGATCGCTATTATTATTGGTTTTCTATAGCACCGATTCCTTATCTCACAGACACTTTGACGTTCCTTTTTAATAAGTTAACGCCTCATCAATAAAAATTCCCCGGGGGATTCTTATCTCTCAAGTGGTTTATTATTATCTTTAACTCTCTGCTTTCTTTTGAACCCTTCTCGATGCCTACATTTTCCACTTACCGATCAAAGGGGACCCTAATCGAAGTTCGATATCCAGCATAAAACGTTCATTGATCAAACTCGAGATCATAGACGTTTATGGGCCCCAGTCTTCCTTTTCTTCTTTTGTCTTTTCTATTGTCAGTCGTTTTTAACGCCGCCATTTTTATTTCTATTTTAAACTAGAAAGGCCACCTGGCGTTGCCCCAGTGAAGAGATAATCCTCGTTTATAGTAGTATTGTAAGAAAGGTGTTTTATGATATATGATATATCTTAAAAAGCTCGAGTGTAGGGATAAAAATGGCATATAGAAGTATAGCAAGAAAGGTCTGCTATAATATATGATATATGTAAAAAAAGACCGACTGTAGGGATTATCATCGTACATATTAGTGTAGTAAGATGGATTCATACCTTTCCCAAGAGGATTAACGCTATATGTTCTATAGGACAGTAAGGAATGTACCCTATAATGCATATTTCAAAGAGCCGGAATGTAGGGATTATAATGGCATATAGCAGTATAGCAAGAAAGGTGTTCTATGATATATGATACATTTTAAAATTCCTGATTATATTAAAGTGATTATCATCGTATATAGCAGTATAGTAATAAAGTTTTTATATATATATATATATATATATATATATATTATTATAATGGAGATTATGTGTTTGTTTGTCTGTAACCGAAACTATATCACTACTGAAGTCACTATCCATTTAGTTATTATACATCACATTCTCCATGAATCATTTTTATTTAAGCCTCAATTATTGATAAAATTGTTTTTCATTATTAATACTGCTGGTCATATCTACGTACTAATAACATGCAATTGTATTTATATTTACAACAAATAGCGGTTTACTGTGTGAACGGCAAGGCTAATTTGCATATTGATATTTAAAATTTGATTTTAATAAATATGTGCTTGGTATTGTTGATTTCTAATTATTTGATTTTATCTTAATGAATATGAACAAAAATCTCGGGCATAAATCTGAAAAGAAATCAATTAACAAGAAGAAATAACTGTAATTTTATTATTTACTTTCTTATTTAACTGAATAGTTAAATTAGAAAAGTTTAGCAAGGAAAGACGGGTGGGGGGATGGTAAAGGAAGCTACAGCTGTTTTATTTTTCAATTATACCCCTCTCTGTTTCATTTTATCTGCATTCTTATTTAGTTTATTTAGACTTTGTAATTTAATATGATATTTTATGACATTAATACTTGCACCCGGAGGGTGCATATATTTGCTAGTATAAGTAAAGAAATAACAAAAGACTTAGAGATTTAGCATTATAGTCTATTTCAGGGAGCTTATAATATAAAAGCGAAAATAGACTATAATGCTAACTCTCTAAGACTTTTGTTATTTCTTTACTTATATATTTGCTCTTTGACTCTAACATTAAGAACACACATTGAGCTCTCAAACTGCGACAGGTTTTTTAAATAAAACTCTTGTGTCGTAAGGAAGATTTCTTCTCTGGACTTTTGGATTAATATATATATATATATATATATATATATATATATATATATAATATATACATATTTCAGAAAGCCAGAGTGTACTGATTATCATCGCATATAGCAGTATAGTAAGAAAGATGCTTTATGACACACACACACCACAACACACACACACACACACACATATTATATATATATATATATATATATATTATATATATATATATATATATATCCACCATTCCTTTCACCCCTATAGGCTACCTGACGTTGGCCGAGTAAAGAGATTATCATCGTTATAGGGCCGGTTAACTCAGTTGGTAGAGCGTACGACTAGAAACCATATGGTTCCTGGTTCGATACCGACCCTCGCCAACCCAGTCATGAGTAGTACAGGCTTCTGTGCGGTAAAGTATGGAACTGTTGGTAGGTTAAGCGCTCCACCTCAGACGGAAAGACAATCTCCTTGGTCTAGCACTAGTGAAAATGGGATAGGCTCCCTTGCAACTTCGACTACTTTACTTAGTTTATTTATTATAGTAAGATAATGGTTCTATAATATATGATATATTTCATAAATCCTGATTGTCGGAATTATCATCGTATATAGCAGTATAGTAAGAAAGGTGTCCTATAATGCATATCCAAGTGAGACAGACAAGGCATGCTGGATACTGCTGGAGAAGCAAGGACGAGCTTATAAGCAACATCCTCCTGTGGAAGCCAACATCATAGACATGCTGATGTGGGCCGGCGACCAAGAACTTACATTGCCAAACTATGGGTCCAACGGGATGAAATTAGATATTCTATAAAAAAAATAGAAGTTTCGCAAAAAGGATTATGTTCTTTTTTAAATTTTATTATTATCTTACATATGCGACACGTGTTTCAGACCTTATGTTATCTTCTTCAGGCATTAATTAACCATATTCTGGAAGAATGTTAATATGTACAAGTGTGATTTCTGATATTTGATAGGTTGTGTGTGTTTTTGTAACGTACATTTTGTTTATAACGGTTATATAATAACAGTTAAAGGCTACGTTATTCTTCTCAATCCTTGCGCGCGAAAATAGAGAATATATATATATATATATATATATATATATATATATATATATATATATATATATATATATATATACATTATGTATGTTATGTTCTTGTGAACGTTGTTTGTTTGGTCTTTTGAAGCATTGGAAAAAGAACAAAAACAAGAAAAACAAAACAAAAATCAGAATTTTTATATATTCAACCGTTGCTCTGTTCCTGGTTTGATCAATTCTGATATTTCGGGTGAACGTTCACCCTATTACAAGGTATATGAGACGGACTGGAGAAAAAAAATGAAATGCTGTATATGAGGGCAAAAAAGTAATTCATATATATATATATATATATATATATATATATATAATTTTAGATGAATTATCTACCCTGATCCTCTGGCGAAATTATCTGGTTTGTAATGATCTATTTTTAATGTATTATCTGCGTTATTCGGACTATTATCCCCATCTTCATTGTTATTTGTACAACGTTTCGGCCGATATACCCTCCGGCTTTCTTCAGGTATTTCTTGTCGGACTCGATAAAAAAAAATTAATTAACACAACTCCTACCCCAGCTATGGTTTGTGGAATGAGAACAGGATACCCCCGTGGACTAAATAAAGGGTTAGGTTCAAAGTTTCGTGATGGCTCCCGAATACAAGAAAGTTCCCGAGTTCGAAAAGAAGGTTCCCGAGTCCGAGAAGGTTCCCGAGTCCGACAAGAAATACCTGAAGAAGGCCGGAGGGTATATCGGCCGAAACGTTGTACAAATAACAATGAAGATGGGGACAATAGTCCGAATGACGCAGATAATACTAATCTTCAAGCCTCATCTCAAACATTCAGAGAAATATTTTTAATGTGCATATGTATTTATCTATTCATCTAGGTATATATATATGTCACTATAACGCACTGGATCTTTTACCGCCAATTCCTGAATTGGCTCCAATAACAAAACAAGAATTACTTTTTCCAGCTCCCTCAACGCCTTCATACCACTCATCATCTTTTCCATCTTCTGTACCATGTATCTCTATCGCTTTGATAATCTTCCAGTCTTAGAATCCTGAGACCAGCATCGACCGACCGGCCCATTTTCCCTTCCTCTTCTGCTTACAAACGTGTACTTAAGAGAAGCATTGAATATAGCCCAAAAAGACGTTGGTAAGGGGGACACTGACAGTAAGTGCCTTTTAACAGGAATCTTTCAAAGATTTACCTTGACGAGGCGTTAATCAATTGTGTCCACAGTTGAGCTTTGTTGAAAATGGCCGAACCAGACAAAGGATACTGGACAAAAGTAAGGGCGTAACGATTCTCTCAGGGGATTGAATATATATATATATATATATATATATATATATATATTATATCATTAATATATATATATATATATAATATATATTATATATGTATGTATGCATATATATATATATATATATATATATATATACATACACACACACAAACACACACACGCACACACGCACATATATTATTATATATATATATATATATATATTAATATATATATATATATATAATATATATACAGTGGTTAGAATGTCCGCCTGTAGAGCCTGACAGGTAGGGTTCGAATCACGCACAAAGCACTACCCTGTCTATAGCTCTGCTGATGAGGCCTAATGGGCTGAAATGTACATACAGAGATTGAATTTTTCTCGATTTGTTTACGCTTTACATTTAAACCGATATGCACGCCTAATTCATTTAGTTATAATTAATTAATTAACAAAATTGGGTATGGCTTTAATTAAGCACATAATTTCCCACAAATTGTCGGCCTTTGCCATTTCAAACACATTGTTTGACTACTTCATATATATATATATATATATATATATATATATATATATATATATATATATATATTTGTATATGTATAAGTATTAACTTACCGATGGGTATAAGTACGATCGTTGGAAGCGCACAATATCCAGAGGCTAAGGTTGAGAAAAAACAAATACAAAGTGCTCAATACAATGTTAAACTAGTTATTAAATAATTTTAACTTTTCACCTTTTAACTATTAATACGACCCATAACATATCTTTTATTAAATAATAGTTGAAAAAATAATTACCATAAATTAATCCAAATTTTTAATCCAATAAACAAAAACCGTTCCTGATCTACGAAAATATAAATAAGCGTTCCTCTACTAAAGTTAAGTCCCATTCCAACGGACATGTTTATAACACCTAAGATTAATCGAAAACTCGATTAATACTTCTTTCCATTGTTTAATATATATATAATATATATATATATATATATATATATGAAACATTGAGTGGTTTAAAATATTAAAAATAAAGGCAGCTGCTCCTTTCTCCAATTTTATATTATTGAATTTTACCCCGTCACACATATACATTTTTTAATATATCCGGTTAAAAAGGAAATTAATGATACATTGTAACCCTTTTTTAGCTTGAATTTGTAAATTCATATTTGCTGTTTGACCCACATTTGATGGATTCTGGTGAACTTTCTTTCAGGTTTTTCATTTTATTTCAATCTGTCTCTTCTGTCTGATGAGACTGAACTTTTAGGGAGTTTTAGAAATATATTCAAATTTCAAAAAAAAAAAAATTTAACCGTCCCTAAACGGCGTCTGCGTTCATAAACATTTTTTTAAATATTCTTTTTCGAACTTTTTGAAATTCTATTCTCGTCTCCAACTCAAAAAATAAAAATACTACTCTGATGAAGGTCGGCAGAATCTGTTTACGGAACATTTTATGCATTTTTCCTATTATTATTATCATCATCATTTCAACTCCTTCTGATTATTTTAATAATAATAATAATAATATAAATCCGTATACATTTTGATAAACAGACCGAAACACATGTGTAAGTGATATCGATTAAAAGTGATGTCGATAAAATTCATTTTTATCCATCTACATTTCTTTTCTTTACTCATTTTTTCCTCATATATATATATATATATATATATATATATATATATATATATATATATATATATATTGATAGATAGATGGATTGACTGATATAAATATAAGCATAAATAAAATCAACTTTCGCCATTAGTCAACCACTTGTTAATTTCCCAACCTAGTCGGACGATCGAACGAGCACTAATTTTCTCCGCGGAAGTGGCGCTATATCCAGCAAACACCACGTCCGAAGCACACTGGTCGTTCATCAATGTCATAGTCTTACGCGTCACTGATTTCTGTTGACTAGGCTAACGTCCAGAAACGGGGTTGGGGTGGAGTTTGGGGGCGGGGGGCGGGGGGCATTGAAAACAAAATAATAAAAGCGCAAAAGACGAAAAAGAAAGAGGGACACGTGATCGTCACCGGAAGCGGAAGTCGGTGTGGGTGCCAAGCACGCTTGGCTCCTACTTCCGTTTCTGGTGCCAACATGAACGAACGAAAAGATATTAGATAAATAGTTGAATGGGCAACGCCGTCTGGCGGGCACGAATTTAAATGTATTATCTATACAGCGCCCCTGGCGACAGTGTCTGGCGGCATCAGCTGTATTAACACACACACTCACACGCATATATATATATATATATATAATATATATATACATATATACATATACACACACACACACACACACACACAACACACACACATATATATATATATATATATAATATATATATTATATATATATATATATTACTAGGTTTTCTTTGTGATCAAATGATTGTCTATATTGTGATTTAGGTGATCGATGTTTTCGTTAAATATTTTTGTATATGCTTTACGATGTTTTTATTTCTACTGTTAGTCCACTCGTTTCACTTTTTAAATTGATGTGATAGGTTTGTTTTTTTAAACGCATGGTATTTAAAGAATTTTAAGTATTCATTTAAGCATCATATACATATATGCATGTATGTGTGTGTGTGTGTGTGTGTGTGAAGAAAAGGAATTGAATCCGACTTCATGTAGTATATTAAGAAAAATTGAAAAAAACACCGGTTTAAATGAGTTAAGTGCTAAGTTTATTGGCCGATGCTGCAGTGTTTCGATCTATTAATTAGATCATCTTCAGGGCATTTGTTGGTATATGGAATGTGATAAAAAGATTTTTATCACAGAATAATGAGAAAAGGAAGTGATAGTCCTTGTTATATATATATATATATATTATATATATTATATATATATCCGTCACTAGTGCCATAAACAACACAATTAAAAAACACTCAGAAAAATCCACTTCACCGATATTAGGAACATTCTCACTGAAACACCAAAATTATCTATAAAAATAACAATAAGAAACGCCTACAAATTCTATGCATAAAAATAAAAAAAACCTAACATCAATAAAATGGCATTCAATATCGGACACAACCTATTAACTATGTTTAATAACTAACACACTTAATTTGCAACCCTCTAAAACAATAATAGAATCTTCAAATTTACTCCCCCCCCCAAAAAAAAAGACAACAACAACATAGATAAAAGACCTAAAAATCACGAACTAAAACCAACTCATATACCGCATGATGACGACTGAGGAAGCAGTCGAAAGCGCTCTGGCTAACAGTATAGGAAATATCCTATTTACATTCGATCCAAACACCAGAAAGATCGCCAGTCGACTGGAAAAGACACAAATACAAATAATAAAGAAGAAGTACTCCGTGTTGTTCAATAACATATGCCTGAAAATATATACACACACACATGTATATATATATATATATATATATATATATATATGTGTGTGTTGTGTGTGTGTGTGTGTGTGTATTCAAGTGGTGCAGCATGTTTCATAAAAGACCATCCTGAAGAGAACTGGACTCCCTGGCATGCACGACATACTTGTCCAACGCAACCTGAGATGGGCTGACCACTTCAACAGACCTGGGGATGAGAGACTGTCATAGCAGAATCTGTACTCTTAACTGAGAGAGGGATCATGTAGAATCGGGAGACCAAAGCTCAGGTACAAAGACAACATCAAGAGAAACCTGTAGGACTTTAACATTCCATAGGCAGTTGACAAGATGCAACCAGAGACCGAATAAATTTGAGGAAAAGGATTCGCGTGTTGTCATCATTGGATACGATGGACAGCAAGTAAGACAGAGGGGGATTGAAAATTAACGCTCTATTTAAAACTATTTGAATTGTTTTTATATACAATTACATTTTTCTCAATTCTATAATGTATATTCCATTAATGCTGTTGTTTGAATTTTCTCGATTATTTTTCTAGTTCTCAATTCCTTAAAATTTCCTTAAAAACCGTTCCAAGTGCACCAACTACAATTGGTATCACATTCACTCTCAGCTTTTTCCATTCTCTGGCAAGGTCAAGGTAATTATCTATCTTTTCATTTTCTTACAGATTCACCCTGTGATCTGCTGGAATCGCAAAGTCCACCAGTTGACACGTTCTCTTTTTATTTTTATTTTTATTTTTTATTTTTTTTGTTAATCAACACTAAGTCTGGTCTCCTGGCTAGGATAGGGTGATCCGTCTTTATCTCAACATTTTTATGCGTTTCATTCTCAAGAACAGATTCTGGTTCATGCGTATACCATTTTGTTGTATGGTCAACATTTTTGCATAATTCCCAGTGGATCACCTTCCCAATCCAGACGTGCCTTATGATTATCATTATTTCACTTCTTGTAAGTTTTTCACACCAGCCTACGCTGATGGTATTTCACTCAAGTCTGAGTGATAAGTCAGCTTAGGTCTCCAGGACTCTTCTGAGTATTCAAGCCGATTACAGCAGTGCAATATTCTTGATGGTCTCAATTCTTCCTTTGATTTCAAGATCCTCCAGTCTTTTTTCCAAGCTTATTGGGACAGTTCCAAGTGCACAAACCACAATTGGTATCACTTTCACTCTCATATTCTACAGCTTTTTCAATTCTCTGGCAAGGTCCAGGTATCTATCCATATCTTTTCCTTCAGCTTCACCCTATGATCTGCTGGAAACCGCAAAGTCGACCAGTTGACAAGTTCTCTTTTTTGGGGATTAATCAACACTAGGTCTAGTCTCCTTACTGCGATAAGGTGATCCGTCTTTATCTGGAAGTCACATTATTATTATTATTATTATTATTATTATTGATGTTGTTGTTGTTTTTGTTGTTACTATAACAAACAACAGCAACAACAACCTCAACAACAACAACCATAATAATAATAATAATAATAATAATGATGATGATGATGATGATGATGATGATAATAATAATAATAATAATATTGGCATAAAAACGAAAATATTTTCCCACATATTTTGATATTTGCTTTTAAGTAAATATTTGCTTTTATTAATATCTGAATATTATTCATATTGAGTTTGTTTATATGAGTATAAGTTCTTTTCTTACTTTATCGATCCATCCATCCATCCACCTATCTATCTATCTCTACCCCCCTCTCTCTCTCTGTGCATATATATATATGTATATGCATATATATATATATACACACACACACACACACACACACACACACACACACACACACACATATATATATATATATTATATATATATTATATATATATGGGATGATCAAGGCTTTGTTGGAAGCTATACTGCTGTTTAAACACCAGTCGTTGTATGAATTATATATATATATATATATATATATATATATATATATATATATATATATATATATGTATATATATATATATATATATATATATATATGTATATATATGCAGATTTTTGTTTGAAGGCTAAAGAGATAGACTGCCCTCAAAATAGACAAAAAAAGACTGATGAAAACATTGATATTAATATACATTATATGTTTTGTCTGTGTCTTGACTGAGATACTTGACGTCGTTCCAGATTTGCAAGCGGTCATCGTTCGAGCCAAACAAGAGGCAAAATATTCAAAAGGCAAACAGACCCCCCCCGCTCCAGACACTGACCCCACCCCTGCCTCAGACATGGTCACAATCCAATCGTTCTTTTTCTCTATCTCTCGTCTTTTACGTTTCTTTTTAATCTCTGTCTGCGTAGCTTAGAAGACGCCTACTGGGGCCCTAAAGCATACTACCACTCCGGGTCAGATTAGACCTGGGAGTGATAGCAATAAAAGCGTACTCTCCACTCTCCAGAACTCCAAAGTTGTGGCTTCACCATCAGGTGCAGTTTCACCTCATACCCAGGAGACCAAGACATTCAGCCTTCTTACACCCCCCATATATATATATATATATATATATATATATATTTTAGAATGGAAATGAGTAACCTACTCGAGTTTCATCGATAGATTCTTCAGGGTTACTTTTAAATTAATCGAGTTTATGATTAATCTTTGGTGTTATAAACATGCCCGTTGGAATGTTTATAACACCAAAGATTAATCGTAAACTCGATTAATTTAAAAGTAACCCTGAAGAATCTATCGATGAAACTCGAGTAGGTTACTCATTTCCATTCTTAAAATAAATGTATGCTCTACATTGTATTGAGCACATTGTATTTGTTTTTTCTCAACCTTAACCTCTGGATATTGTGCGCTTCCAACGATCGTTCTTATACCCACCGGTAAGTTAATACTTATACATATATATATATATATATATATATATATATATAACCAACCCCTCCGCACGAGTAGGATGTGACAAAAGGTCAATTTTTAAGCGGTTAATTTGTTAAACAGGTTTGAGTTCAGAGTTTTCCTTCTCCTAGACTGGTTCCCTAGCCATGGTTAAACAGCACAGTCTGCACTGCTATTTGCCCAGAGCTGGAGGGAGAATAGGTTTCATACCTTTTCCAAGGCATTAGCGATATGTGAAATGCAAACAGCTTCGACCAGGAATTGAACTCTGATCGACGAGTCTATTTCCTACAACTCTAACCATTTGACCACGCGCTTCCACACGTGTTTGAGGTTACTATAAGGATAATAGGATTGGGAAAATAGTATAGGTACTAAGTGTAACCTATTCATCAGAGGGTTACTAATAACATTAATATAGTATTTTATAGTATTTTATAGTATGATATATATATATATATATATATATATATATATATATATATATATATATATATATATATATATATATATATATATATATATATATATATATATATATATATATATATATATATATATATATATATATATATATATATATATATATATATATAAAATCTACCCTGAACTCTCTAACAATCTGCCGTTGGAAGAAAGGACTAGTTAGAATCCACCTAGTACCAACTTGCCTGGTATCCCACCTACGGATATATATATATATATATAATATATATATATATATATATATATATATATTATTATATTGATGCTGATAGGTTTTTGATTAATGCGTTCTGGGACGTACATGTTTGCTTTGAATGAGTCCTCGGGAAAATTAATGTGTCCCATTTAAAGTTTCTTAATAGATTGTAGGATTTTTATTAACGAGCCAGGAAAACAACAAAAGCCGTCTAACCCCTTACCTTGTAAACTATCATGTGTAATAGAAACTATTGAAACATATTTAGTTAGCTTAAAATCGTTTTGTAAAAAATGAATAAAACTGGGACGCATGCATACGATTTTACTGCGTCCTTTTAGATTTGTGTGCGTCAGGGACTAAGGTCGCGTACATATATATATATATATATATATATATATATATATATATAAATATATATATATATATATATAAGATAAGTAAAGTTGACGGGGCAGCCTAAAGTCGGTATCAGCCAGACAGCGAGGGAGTATATCCCTTTCTCAATAGCACTAGACCATGCAGATTGTTTTGGTGTTTGAGGTGGAGCGTCACACCTACCATCAGCTCCAAAGTTTACCGCTCAGATCCCAGTGCTACTCATATGAGTTGGTGAGGGCCGGTATCGAACAAGGGACCTTGTTTTACCTAGTCGGACACTGTACCCACTGCGCCTAAGCCGACCATATATATATAATATATATATATATATATATATATATATAATATATATATACATATGTGTGTGTGTGTGTGTGTGTGTGTGAAGAAAAGGAAGTGAATCCGATGGTATATATTATATTGAGAAAAATTGAAAAAACACAGGTTTAAATGAGTTAAGTGGTGAGTTTATTGGCCGACGCTGCAGTGTTTCCATATACCAACATATA
>CM042167.1:33216136-33243636 GCA_023376005.1 Doryteuthis pealeii
CAAATAAATTGTCTTAAATTTGAAAATGTACAAGTTTTTCATAACTAAAGCTGATAATTAATTCAAATAAACTTATCTTGTAATAAAACAATGATTTTTTATGATTTGGAATTAAAAACAGTACTAATTAAGAAAAAAAATAATAAAAATACTCACAATATTGTAAAAAAAGTGACAGTTTTGCTGATTATTACAAATCTTGTATAATCATGCCACCAAGTGGTCATTATTAGTATTCAGTCATTAAGATCCTATTAAAATAAAATATGGTCTTATTATCTATCTTAAGAAAATCATCTCGACGTGCTCGATGGCTATAATGTTATCTATGCTCCAAGTGAATCAATCATAACTTGGTCTCGAGGGCATAAGTAATAACTCATATCCTATTATACACAAGAAGTGATGTCAATTAACAATAACCTCTGCCGATTAGTATAATCTACATCCTGATCATGAGCTTAATCTCATACAATGATGTTAATATTCTTCGATACAATACTAATTGTTTGGACATATATAGAATGCAAGAAAAATTACTACACTAGACTGGAATCAAAAAATAATCGAAAATTTTCTGTCGACCTCTCATCGCGTCAAGTGGGAGGGTGGTCGGCATGTATGTTAGCGCAGATATAAACGCTATGGAAGCAGGCTATGAACACGGTCATCCTAAAATGGTAATATCGAGGAACTTATCTCTCTCAGATATCAGTCTATAGTTCTTGATGTTATACGACTGAACAAGCACTCATATAAATACAGACATACATACACATATAACTACTCATCTCATCTGCCACGAAACTCCACCGGATCTACAAATACATTCTCGACCGCCAATCACTGGCTCCTCTGATCACTAAAGAGGAAACTCCACAAATCACTAAGACACCCTGAGAGATATGAACCAAATCCGCCTAAGCCAACATCCGCAACCAACCCACTTATTCACGCCGTACTGAACACAACCTCTCTGAAAAGTGGCAATTCCACAGCCAACACAGGTCATTCTTAAAGAGAGTCTCGAATATGATATATGATCGTAGACGAACCCTATCAACCTCTAGTCCAAGAGACGGAAAGTAGCGTCGTCAACAATGCCGCAATGATCGACCTAGTGGCAAGTGCCGTCCTGAAGCACTAACATTCTGCACTAAACAACCCCAGATGATTATATGACTCAACCCCCTCCCCACACATTTAAAATAGACCAAATTCACCGTGCCTAGCTAGGAAGATATGATACTTAGCAAGTTATATCTGCACACATTAATTTATGAGCTATAAGTAATATAGATAGTCACATCAAAGCCCTAATCACACTATAATTAATGTCATATATAGCTCGACCGTAATTACCAAATAAGGCTAAAACCACCTATCCATTATCATATACGTATAATCTGCCTAGCGACTGCACAGAGAGAGTATAGTTACCATCGCTCACGATACAAGCATCTGTTCTTGCTGTGAGCACTACATCCGTTAAACTGTGTTCGGAATATCATGGAAATATTTAAGTGTGCTATCTAAAGACAACGGCGAATTAGTGCGCTAGAGTTAAAAGTCTAACAGACAGCCGAGAGTCTGTCCCACCTACTTTTTACCCATGAGATGATGATAAAGACATGTGATCCTATCCTGTCTGCCAATGAGGATGTATGGAACTGCGAATAATGATTAGACAGTATATTCACCAAGAGTATAGTTAGAACGTAACGTCAACAACGAGAACTCAGAACCGGAGCTATTCACACTGTGTAGTCTAAGTCTATGATAGCTAAAATCCAGTCACAAGCAGTCCATCACCATATCACCTCATATCACACTGGCTCAAAAACTCGATTGTTACGTACGCTATATCCTCAGTGTGTATTCATCAGCTGCCGATGAATGGATCAGATGAAATGCCCGTCACTCAACCATCCCTATCTCATCCCAATCTAATCTCAATCCTCTCACCGCGTTATGCTCTATCACACTACGTACAGTATAATATATTCATATCAATCTCCCATGCTATCGATCTGATCAATCACCAGTGCGCATTATATTCAGATTAAGAAGAGCGGTAATGAACTAAGCCACTAGAACATACAGACAAGTTACGAGTACGAAGTGAATGAATAACTTTCGTGTGCACATGAAGACAGTAATTGAAGATTATAAGAGTCTATTACATCTGTAACCTCATTTATACTCATATTACAGTTCTGTGCTGAGCGTCATCATTGTAATTATCTTCGATTCTCTATTATGTCTACAGTGGGCGTATCTGGAATCTAAGTTGCTTGTGCGCTGTGAAAGGCCTCTCTGCGATCTCTAGTCTCACATCTGTCATGACTGTCGAGTATCAAATACCTCTCTGCATATCGATTGTCATCTCTCCGTCAGATACCAAGTCTGATATATGCCAACGCTCTGCATCACACCCCAACCACAAATACACGCAATATTATATATATGTTAAAAGCCAAATACCTGAACCTTACAAAGCACTAAGTTGTCACTCGCGAATATAAAGCCAGACAAACGATAGTGCACCAGCTGGAAGCTCCACAATAAGAGACAAGCGAGCGAATCTATATACGCCGTAGATCCAAGCTCTGCAAACTACTGAAGACCTTATACAAGAATCATCCTCTAATCCTCGTTCACGACGCATCTTCGTGTAACTCCCACATAGTGACACTGTCCTACACCCTGTATTCCATGAATAAAGGGAGGCACATGCGCGCTGCAAGAAACAAGGGCTTCTGGACTTAATAACACACTGTATCGCATTACAAGGATAATTGTCCTAACTATAGTGTCGTGAGCTGTTGCAGTGCGAGTCGATAGGTAAGAACACGAGATTACAAAATCTATAGAATTATATAAGAATAAGGAATTTCGGTATAGTTACACACGTGATTTACTCACCACTCGGATATTAGAAATTAATGATCTATTAGATTGTACTAACGAATAGATTCGCATAGATAGTACAAGTATCTATAGTTCTCCTAATTCATCTGCATTTGTATCAACGATGACGCAGAAATATGAGTAGAATATAAGAAGTTAATATAGTAAACATAGATATAGACCGATCATGAATAGAAGGTCAAAATAAGATAATATATATACTCTACTATCTATATTTATGTTATAGTAAAGCAAGAGCTAGAGAATATATCTTAAATAGATTCCGATAAAAGCATGACTTGACTTTTAATGGTATATCAAGAGGCATATTAATGTAAATAAATACATTAAGAATAGACTATCCACAATTGTAATCATATTATCATATATAGTGATAGAGACTAAGACTAAGATATGAGATAGTATAAATGGTAAGACCGGAGTGAGATATTATAAATGAAACGACAAGCGATAGATACAAAGTATACAGACTATGCACACCGTATATATATAATGAATAGATTAGAGAAGTCTAGACAGAACGAACAAGACACATATAACATATATAATGCCCTCCATCTACTTAATCAAATATCAGCACAGATAACAAGTAACAGCAGAGCATCATCAAGTATAGAGAATGTAGAATAGATGAGAATGTCGTGATATAGCCTAAGAATACAATATAATATTACGATGATGCGGGATGTATAGAAAGTGTGAGTATGATGGTTGCGTGGTGTATAGTTATAGTATGGATAAAGAGATCCGCCTTATAGAGACACATAAATCCGTATTAAAGAGCACGAAAAAAGCATATTATATAAGCTTGACCTCACAATTGAGTATCACCAGAGCATCATAACAATAAGATAAAAACATAAAGAATGTAGAGATAAGATGGAAATATATATCAGATATTATTATTACCAATTTCGATAGGCTGTCATCTGAGCTATATGATTTATCTATCGAATATCCTGACACTCGCAATAACGATTGAATATAAACTAGAACTTACGAAGTGTAGATAAGTCAAATATACTCCGAATAACGCTTAGCATCTTGATGATAAAGCGCAGTTGAAATAGCAAGAATAGATACATAAAGAGACTTTAATTCTCAGTAGATAATGACATAGTATGACCATCAATATACCTGTATATTAAACCATCAGTAGAATAATATATGATATAATATAATATATATATATATATTAATATAATATATATAAAATAATATAGAGAGAACAGATAAGATCAGATAATTATAATAATTGTAGAAGACCACACGTAAGTAACGATATAAAGATCCGTGCGAATTATGAGATATAGATAAGCAGAATATAATCATAATACTATATCCTCTATAATATAGCCTATTAGCTTAATATATGTAAAAATTATATTAATTTTATCTTATAAATATTATATTAATTATATTTATTTATTATCATATATTTAAAATATATAAATAATAATTAATAAATAGTATATATCATATAATTATATAGATAGCATAGAACATAAAAACTCCTGTAGACGCAAAACACAAATGAGTATTGAGGATAAAATCAAGTAATACTAAGATATCACCAAAAATGCCAGTACAAATAACAAATATACTACCAAAATAGTTATGAGCACCACTCAGAGTCACACACAACAACAACGCACACAAATCACAAAGCAACGACTACAATGAAACCCATGAAGCCAAGAAAAGATAGTTGTTGAGGAATGAGATAGAGAATATATACAGAGTAATTATGAGGTGAGAAAACAAAGAGATACTAAGATGAGAGAATAGGAAAACCGAGCGAAGAATAGAAGAGATAAAACAAAGAGGTAATAGAAGATAAGAG
Source organism: Doryteuthis pealeii (assembly GCA_023376005.1). Classification (NCBI taxonomy): domain Eukaryota; kingdom Metazoa; phylum Mollusca; class Cephalopoda; order Myopsida; family Loliginidae; genus Doryteuthis; species Doryteuthis pealeii. The sequence continues at coordinate 33,220,911 of CM042167.1, forward strand.
TAAGAAGATAGAAAAGTATAATATAGATACATAAAAATAAAATCCAATACCACTGAGGAAGAGGGTAAACAAACAAGACAAATAATGACAAGAAAGGAAGATAGTAAGAGAATAAAAAACAAATATCAAACCGAGTCATCGATACAAAGATTATTAGACAAAAGAATGTAAGGAGACGCATTTTGATGCTTAAATCTAAAACTGTATAGGATATAATTAACTTGGATGGCTTCCAAAGGAGTCTATAATAATAGGATGGAAAAAGAAACGTTCTAACTGGAACCCCACTGCAAATCAAAAAGATGAAAACTATAGAAGTATGAAGATATCCGTAGAGAAATACTGATGATGTAATTGTACAGATGTATCCCCCTCATTCATTCAATGATGATTTATCATTCAACAGAATATATGCGAGAATTCATTCTAGCGCGATAATAATTAATATAGACGGTATCAGAGAGTATATATGAGAGAAAATACGCGAAAACTTAAATGATATACCACAATAACTCAGAAGATGATAAATATGAGTAATAATATATGAAGTGATGCAGACTGCTTGGAAGACTTCACAAGTTAAATGATAGTTAAGTGATAGTAGTAATAAGATTATATATATAAATAATAGAATATAAAAGTGAAGAAAGAGATAAATGTCTATGAATTGAGTCTATGGACGTCATCTGCATTAAGAAGTAATTTAAGATTCACAGAGTCGCTGAAAATGAGAATTACATAGAATAAGAAGATAAACGATACTAGCATTTCCCACTATATATGATCATTAGACTAGACAAAGTAGTATGCACCACTTACGAGGTATCAAAGTAGTAATAGAGGTATTGAAAGAATAATATAAAATTATAGTATGCAAAGATGAAACTAAGAGAGAGAGAAAGAGAGAGCGAGAAGAGAAGTGTGAAGAAGACGAGAAGAGGGATAAGAGAACGATACGTGTCCCTTGGATGATACCCTTTCTCTTTCTATATATGAACAGCAACACGTTAATATCTATTCGCGCAACCAAGAATGGGTGTAAATACTCAAATCTCGGAAAATATAATCAACATGAAAATCCACACCGCTCCAACAACTGCTATACTTCATTCCCGTCCCAACTTCCACAGCTCTCATTCCCATAATATAACTCCAAACCCTATCCTCACCATAACCTTAACAACACCCTAATCCCTATAAAACCTCAACGCCAACAACCACACAAAAACCACACAGCTTCAAATCATTATAATCTCTTAAATAACGTCGCAATCTAAAACATCCGAAACCCGAGAGAAAACACAGCCACTCATAATGACATTTCAATAAATGGTATTATAATACATCAGAGTCCCATACAATACTCTAATCAAAGTATAAAGCAAAGAAATCACAGGCGACATTGATAAAAATCTCTCATTAATACAGAAGAATATAAATTTATCTTCCGATATAGTAAACAGTGATCTCTAGATGTATGCTATTAAAAAGTCTCAACCGAAATCCACGATCGATCACGACTCAATATCTCAGCGAGCGACGTATGTGAAGAGAGAAATAAAGATAAATAAAAATGAGGAACAAGTAAATAAATACTATGGAGTAAATTAAAGAATATTATCAAAGGGAATAAGAGGCCCTCTCTTACCGTTGTATAATCACACTATATATTGATAAATTAGAGCAATGAAATTAAAACAAGTGAAAAAAATAAATGACAAAGAGATGGAAAACGAGAAAGAGAAGACGAATAGGGAGAAGAAAATGAGAGAGTGAGAAAAATATACATTTACAAAAGAAGAGGAAAAAATGATAGAGAAGACGAAGAAGCGTACAACAAACAATCAACAACTAAGCAACAACATATCTCAGTCAAGAATGAACGAAGAAGAAAGCAAGAACACAGAAGAGACCACACAACCAATCATCCCAACATAAATCAAAAGCGAAGTAAAGTATAATGAAGTAAGTTAAATCAAACAATCAACAACTCACAACAACAAAAGATGAAGTAAAAGAAGTAAGAAGAATAGTGAGTAAAAAAAATACAAACAACAATCAACAAGGGCATATACTTAAAGAAGCAGCGACAGAGAGACAAGAGCAGAAAGCAGAGAAGAAAGAAAGAAGTAAAGAGCAAATGGTAGCAACTACATAACAAACTATAGGGACACTGATATAGAAGAAAAACACAAACAACACACAACTACAAGCACACCCAACAATCAATATGAACGCATAGAAAAGTACAAAATACGAACCACAAACAATATCAAGAAGAGACTCATAAATAAAAATAAAAGAATAGCGATAGAGAAGAAGAATAAGTATAAACGAAAGAAGAGAGCGTCGACAGACAAACATACACAAAGGTCAACGAGATAGCAAGATGAGTAAAGTAGAACAACAAACAACTAACAAAACAGGTCCAAGAAGAAAAGAAGAAGCAGAAGAACAAAGAAGAGAAGAAGTATAGCGAAGAAGATAGAAGAGAAGAACGAAATCACCCCAACCTAACCCAAAAAAACTAACAAAAATCATGCACAAGTCACATCCAACTCCATACGAACAACAATCAGTACTATTCAGGTGCGATGAACAATCAAGGAGAAGAAACGAACTAGATTAAGAAAGAACAGAAAGGAGGAAAGAAGATAAGGAAGGAAGCGAAGAAGGAAGAAAGAAGAGAAGAAAAAAGAAGAACATGAACATTAACAGAAAGACGAACAAGAATTAGTAGAGAAACTTGACTTCAAAAATAAATAAAAAGAGAGAAAGAAAGAAGAAGAAGAAGAAGAAGAAGAAGAAGAAGAAGAAGAAGAAGAAGAAGAGAACGTTTACTCATCTTAGCTTAGTCGTTAATGTGTTCGACTGCGCCAATGTATCAATCGAGTTTTAACTCCAATATTGCAATTACATTCTCTTCGGGACCAATATCATTGGGAAAGTTTGGAAATCCAGTTGTGGTATAATGGTTACCAAGCTAGAAGAAGAAGAAGAAGAAGAAGAAGAAGAAGAAGAAGAAGAACAACAACAACAACAACAACAACAACAAGTAAAAGAGTAAGGACAAGAAGAAAAGAGGAACAGGGATAACAAGAAAGAGTGGACTCCCTGTTGCGTAGTGAGTAAAACTGCACGCTTTATAGTTTAAGCCTGTGTGTAGTGAGATATATATTTGTGATGATATATATATATATATATATAATATATATATATATATACAAGCAATTCATGATGAGAGTGAGAGGGGTGGATTTGGGGCGTCTATTTTATCTTCTATAAAACACATGTATTATGTTTTAACGATCAAATAAACGTCTGATGAAGCCGAGCTCAAGGAACGGCGAAATATATCTCCTACATATAATGGTCTGAGTTTTGTTCCTTTGTTCACATTTCTCCCTCTAATCTTCTCTATCTATCTATATAAAGTAAAGTCATCAGGGCGGCCAATAGCCAGTATCAGTCAGACAGCGAGGGAGTCTATCCCTTTTCACTAGCTCTACCATCACCTACAATCGGCCTATTACTTTATCGGATAGATGCCTGTGTTACTCAAAAGTTATGTTGGCGAGAGCCGGTATTGAACCAGGAATCTTGTGAAACCGTCTCTAGTAAGTTGTCAGTGGGCCTAAGTCGGTATCAGCCAGACAGAGAGGGAGTATATCCCCTATTCACTAGCGCTAGATCAAGGAGATTGTTTTTGCGTCTGAGATGGAGCGCCATGTTAAGTATCTGGCAGCCATCCCTCGTTCCAGATGTAATGAATAAGTAAGCAAGCCAATAAGAATCCAGTGTTAACGTATTCCTTGTAAGTCCTTCGTTCAAGAGAATCCAAATGTCAATGAAATAACTCAGAACGGTGTGTCTATTAATACAGCAGAAACAGCATCAGCAGTGCCAGTGATTGGACAATAGAAATCCACCCCAGGTCACGTGGTAGTCAATGAGTCTATATCTAGGAGTGACCATTTGCCCCATGCCTTATATCAAATATAATTCAACACGCCATACCAACCATCGGCTCCTTACTTTACTGCACAGATTACTGTGTTGCTCATACGCTGAGTTGACGAGGGCCTGTATCGAACTAGGGACCTTGTGGCTTCTAGCCGAACGCTCTACCGACTGAGCTAACCGGCTCTAATTCTAACTAATCTATATATTTTGGCTAATCTATATATTTTGCCTGTTCAATCTATCTATTATATCTATCAATATATTCTATCTAATCTAACAATATATTTTTGGCTGTTCACCCAAATGTGTCACATCACTGCAAACTTAGGGAGGAATGGGTGAATCGATCAGACACACAGACAACATTATATTTTTAAAAAATCTTTTGAAATGTCCTAATATGTAGATAGTCTTCTGTGTTTGAATATACATCAAGGAAAAAGATTATTTCTGCCGTGAAAAATTCGATACCGATATTTCAGTTCAACGGTTGGAGAATGTAGCGAAATTGAAGGCCAGAACTGTGGACGAGCAGAATCCCAACCCCCACGAACAAAGCGCGTCCGGATATGTTTGGCCTGTGCGAGGAGGAGGAGGAGGAGGGGGAGGAGGAGTGTGGTGAGTGACCACGGAAATTGAACTCGCCACCTCCTCGTCGCTGAAATGCTGTTGACATTCCGTACGAGCAGTGCAGAGTAACCCGGATGCAAACAGCATCGTCGTGAGGATTGACGCATACTTGAAGTGCTGGTGAATGTCGAAGTTCTGCACGGGCAATGCAGAGTAAGTAGCCTGGATGTACACAGTTACTGTGTATTTAAGGGCCTGCCCTCTCGGACCGAGGGAAGAGACAACTGTAGTAGGATTTTGCAATCGAGACGAGTGGAACAGAAGACTGTATGTGAATCTTGCTGTTAAGTAGAGAGTAGTACATTTGTGAGCGTTTGTTGAAGACTGAAGACTTTGTCAGTTGGGAGAGCATATGCGTCGGACTTGACTGTGACCCCCCCCCCCTGAGTTTACTTTCATTTGTTACATAATCTATGCGGTTGCATAAGATTATTGTCAATCCCCTGTATTTCCAAAGGGATGGGTCTTTTCATATCACGGGCGGGACTTTTCATGGAATAGTACAGAAAGCCCCCAAAATACGTGAAGTCACGTGGGACCTGGTTGGATCCTCATTTTTCAGTTGGACGTCAGGCAGTGAAGATGTGCTGCCTTAAATGTAACTCACTCTGCATACGCGCGCTATGTTAGTCAGATATTTAGTTACATGAAATGTTTAGTTATGTTAAGTAAATAAAAGCTTAAGAAAAATAACACGGTCTTGTGATTAATGGATGTCTTGGTAACAAGACTGATATAGAAGAAATGAGTTAAGTGCGACCGACCACCAAGACGAAGTCACCAAGACGAAGACCAAGATGTTAGAAGAGACCTAGAAGGACTTAAGATAGAAAAGAAGAACAGAAGAAGAATAGAAGAAGTAAAGTAGAAGGGTATACAACACATTCTCGTTCGAGAGAAACAATATAATTGATTAGCTCTGGCTTTCTTGAATATCGGTTTTGTACTCTTTAGCAGGGGATAGCTGTTCCAGACCCACTAGATTTTGGGAAATGATATAATTGGATCTTTCTCAATCAATCAATCAATCAATCATTGCTGTCCATCATATCCGATGACGACACCACGCGAATCAGTTTTCCTCCAATTTAATCGGTCTCTGTTTTCGTCTTGCCTACTGCCAATGGGGATGTTCAAGTCCTTCGGGTTTCTCTTGATGTTGTCTCTGTACCTGAGCATTGGTCTACCGATTCCACGTGATCCCTCTCTTAGTTGCGAGTACATAATTTGCTTTGGTAGTCTGTCATCCCCAAGTCTGTTTAAGTGGCCAGCCCATCTCAGGTTGCGTTGGACAAGTATTTCTTGCTCTAAGACAGGATAATCCTATTTGTTTGTTTTTTGTTGTTTTTTTTGGGGGGAGGGGTTTAAGTGATGGAGCACTTGACCGATAACAGTACCAACAAACACACAGACATACAGAGTCTTGATTTACGCCAGCACATAATGTGGTAAAGTTATCTTTAACATTATATGTTGACGCAAAACAAGGCTCTGTGTGACTGTGTGTTAGCTGGTACATTAACGCTCAAGAGTTCCATGATATTTACAATTTAAAATTATCCTGTCCTCGAAAAAGACCCAATTATTTCATCAAATCCTATAATAACGAATCCTTATTTTGTAGCCCAAATCTTGTGGGCCTGGACCAGCTATCCCCTGTTAAAGTGTAGAAAGCCGGTATTATCAGAAAAATGATAGTTGAATTATCTCCCCCTGCCACCAGAGGATGAATCGCTAATATATTGCGCCAAATTTAAACCCCATGACTTATCAGGGTTTTTTTCACCAGCCCAGTCGCTTTCAAGAGCTCCCTTCACTTATCTAGTAATAATCAAAACAATCAAAACCTATCTCGAAATGCCTCGTCCACCCGTCGCAAGAGCCAAAATGCTACTGCCAGCTGTTTTCGTAGTCGTCGTACGTAATCGTGTGACGCTGCCTAGCCGACCGTATGCTTATATACACGCCCGATCTCGAGAGAATTTGCATACGTGCAATCCCATTCTCGCTGGTTCGAGATCGCCCATCATTAAATATAGTGCTTACAGCAGCCATATTTCTTTCCCGCGATGACCCTGCAAGCCAGACTCGTCCGCGCACGCTTTGAGTTTCGAGGTACGTTATTTTCATTACATCCGCAACTTATCATATTAGATTTCACTAGGCGAGACCCGATTTTCAAGTGCTCCCTATCAACTACGAGAAGAATTATATTCTAGCGCATCTTCACCATCAAACAGCGAGTGCTAAATCCAGCGCAACCCTTTACTTCTACTTCACCCTCAGCAAGATAAGGGTGTCGCAAATGCCACTAAATTTGCAACACCTTTTTTGCACTTCTTTTTAAATATATGTTGTTGTAATTTTCAACTGTTGTTTTCGTTTTCTTTCATCCGAAATTATTTGGCTGCCACCGGGAGATTATAAGAGCCTCATTATCTACCTTTGTTATTCCTCTTAGTATTCAAGGAAAACTGAGCTGAGCTATTTGTTAAGTATCTGGCCGTTATCCTTGGCCAGTCCTGTGATATAGAATCCTTTGGTAAGTGAATAAGTCCTAAGTTTTGGAATCCTACGTAGTGTCAAAAAGGTCCAGCGATATAATCCTATGGTTTGTCGTCTAAGAAGATCCAAGTAGTAGTGAGTAGCTAAGATTAGAATCAGCCAGTATAAATAATAATAACAGCAGCAGAATACTGCCAGTGGTTGGTTATTAGGTTGGTCACATGTTCATCGGCGAGTCTATAAGTAAAGTGGTCATTTGACACATGCCTTATATAAAAAAAAACACCAACACTATTTTATTTATCTGAATTTTTGAGACGAGGCTTGACAATTTGTATTATTTGGACTAGCAAATATATGCACCCTCCGGTGCAATAAAATATTGTATTAAATTAGAAAGGCTAATGAAACTAAATAAGAATACAGATAAAAAGATTTGAAACAGAGGGAGTATAATAAAAGATTTGAAACAGAGGAAGTATAATAAAAAATGGAACAACTGAAACTTACTCTTCCATCACTCTCGTCTTTCATTGTTATTTTTTCTAATTTAAGTATTTAGTTATAAGAGGAAGTAAAGAATAAAATGACAGTTATTTTATCTTGTTAATGGATTTCATTTAAGATTCATTGAAGAGATTTTTGCTTATATTCATTAAAATAAAAACCAAACAATTAGAAATCAATAATACTAAGCACATATTTATTAAATTCAATTTTTTAATATTAATATGCAAATTAGCCTTCCAGTTCACACTGTAAACCGCTATTTTGTTGTATATATAACTATAATTGCATGTTGTCAGTATGTAGACATGGTTAACAGTATTAATAATGTAAGACAATTTTATTAATAATTGAGGTTTAGATAAAAATAAAATCATGGAGAATGTGATGTCAATAACTAAGGGAATTGTGACTTGTGTAGGAATATAGTTTCGGTTACAGACAGAAAAACACACAATCTCCATTATAATAAGATTTGTGAACCACTGCCCTCACCTTTATTGCTACATGCACAACGTTTGAAGGTGCGCGCTGTAATGGTTACAGTCGTAGGAAGCAGGCTCGTCGACGAATGGTAAGCCTCCACTTACTCTCCCTCTAGCTATGGGTAAATAGTAGGGCAGATTAAGCTCTTTAATCTTGGCTAGTTAACCAGTGTTGGAGAAGGAAAACACTCAATTCAACTCCACTTAAGAAATTGACCTTGTTTCACATCCTACTCATGCGGGGAGGCTGGCAAATATATGCATATACACACCGTTTCTGCCGATGTGCCCTCCATTCTTCTGCAGGTGTTTTTTTTAGGGATCATTATCATTGTAATCTGAACTAAGTTCAGGGTTCATTATCATTGTAATCCGAGTCCATCTGTGGGGGCCGCTGTCAGCGAAGTACGTTAGGATCACAGTGGTCGGATAGCCGCTGTGAGTGGGTTAAAGTAGGCGAAGAGTTAGTTGGATACTAACTTCCTCCCACTAATTTTTCAATTTGTTTATTAGTATAGATATTAAAATCTGCGTTGGCTTGGCCACGACAGGAGGATGGACAAAGGCCGCATCCCCAAAGACCTATTCCATGGTGAGTTAGTTAAGGGCATCCGACCGGTAGGAAGACCACGCATGCGCTTTAAAGATGTCTACAAGAGAGACATGAAGACATGCCACATCGACATAAACACATGGGAGGCTTGTGCAGAAGACCGTGCGACCTGGTGCCTCCTTGTCAAACAAGGATCGAAAAAGAGTGAAAAAGAGGAAGAAGCCACCGCAGAAAAGAGAGTCAAAAGGAAGGAGAGACAACAGAATTTAAAGCAAGCCTCACCGTTTGTTTGAGATCACTGCACCAGAGATTGCCATTCAACAATTGGTCTGTTCAGCCACTCGCGCAGTTGCGGATAAAAAAAAGTGGACACTGCACCATCGTCTTTAATAGACGGAAAGATGCCAGCCAATTTACTCAATATCTAAATTATATCAACCTCGTTATTTATATGTACCTCACGGGGAAAATAACAGATATACTTTTACCTACTTGTGCTGAGTGAACTCTGACACCATTGGGGCAGTCTGGTACACCCGGCCTTCAGCGTATTTAAGTTCAAGGGGAGACAACTCGTTTTGTTTCACTTGTAAATTACTATTAATATAAATTTAAGTGAGAAAATGGCTCTCGGTAATATTTTTCATCTGTAAATATCAAAAAATTATTTTCATACGTTTTTCGGATAATAGCTTAGTTGATAAAATAACTGTTTTATTAAGTGAGTTTCCTCGAGGGAAAACAACAAGTGAGTATGAATAGCACCGAGTGTTTATTTCCTCTCATTCGCACTGTTCTCTGTCGTAGACATGGGAATGTGAGGAAATTAAAGAAATTAAATTTAAAAGACGTGAAATTAATTTGCTTTTTAGTCTAGCTTCTTTCTTATTTTCTTTTTCTCTTTCTCTCCTTTCTCTCTTCTCTTTTTCTCTTCTCTTTCTTTTCTCTACCTTTTTCCCTCTTCTTCCTCTCTTTCTTCCTCTCTTCTCTTTCCTTCTCTATTTCTGTTTTCTCTTTCTTTTTCTCTATCTCTTATCTTTTCCTTCTTTATTTCTTTCTTCTCATTCCTTCTCTTTTTTCTCTTCTCTTTCTTTTCTCTATCTATTTTCCCTTTCTTTCTTTCTTTCTTTCTTTCTTTCTTTCTTCCTTCCTTTCTTCTCTTTTCTTCTGTCTTTCTTTCCTTCTCTCTTTTTTCTTCTCTTTCTTTTTCATATCTCTTATCTTTCCTTCTTTATTTCTTCTCATTCCTTCTCTTTTCTCTATCACTTTTCATCTGTCTTTTCTCTCTTCTGTTTCCTTCTGTTATCTCTTTCCTTCTCTCTTCTGTTTTCTCTTTCTTTTTTCTATCTCTTATCTTTTCCTTCTTTATTTCTTTCTACTCGTTCCTTCTATTTTTTCTCTTTCTCTTTCTTTTCTCTATCTCTTTTCCTTTCTTTCTCTCTTCTCCTTCCTTCTCTCTTTCTGTTTTCTCTTTCTTTTTTCTATCTCTTATCTTTTCCTTCTTTATTTCTTTCTACTCGTTCCTTCTATTTTTTCTCTTCTCTTTCTTTTCTCTATCTCTTTTCCTCTTTCTTTCTCTCTTCTCCTTCCTTCTCTCTTTCTGTTTTCTCTTTCTTTTTTTTATCTCTTATCTTTTCCTTCTTTATTTCTTCTCATTCCTTCTCTTTTCTCTATCACTTTTCATCTGTCTTTCTCTCTTCTGTTTCCTTCTGTTATCTCTTTCCTTCTCTCTTTCTGTTTTCTCTTTCTTTTTTCTATCTCTTATCTTTTCCTTCTTTATTTCTTTCTACTCGTTCCTTCTATTTTTTCTCTTCTCTTTCTTTTCTCTATCTCTTTTCCTCTTTCTTTCTCTCTTCTCCTTCCTTCTCTCTTTCTGTTTTCTCTTCTTTTTTTTATCTCTTATCTTTTCCTTCTTTATTTCTTTCTTCTCATTCCTTCTCTTTTTCTCTTTCTCTTTCTTTTCTCTATCTCTTTTCCCTTTCTTTCTTTCTTTCTTTCTTTCTTTCTTTCTTCTCTTTTTTTCTGTCTTCTCTTTCCTTCTCTCTTTTTTTCTTCTCTTTCTTTTTCATATCTCTTATCTTTTCCTTCTTTATTTCTTCTCATTCCTTCTCTTTTCTCTATCACTTTTCATCTGTCTTTCTCTCTTCTGTTTCCTTCTGTCATCTCTTTCCTTCTCTCTTTCTGTTTTCTCTTTCTTTTTTCTATCTCTTATCTTTTCCTTCTTTATTTCTCTCTTCTCGTACCTTCTTTTTTCTCTTCTCTTTCTTTTCTCTATCTTTTTTCCTTTTTCTTTCTTTCTCTCTTCTCTTTCCCTCTGTCTTCTCTTTCCTTCTATATTTCTGTCTTTCCTTTCTTTTTTCTATCTCTTCTCATTCCTTTTCTTTTTTCCCTTCTCTTTTTTTTTCTCTATCTTTTTTCCTCTTTCCTTCTCTCTTCTTCTCTCACCTTCTGTCTTCTCTTTCCTTCTGTCTTTCTGTCTTCTCTTTCCTTTTTCTATCTCGTATCTTTTCCTTTATTTCTTTCCTCGCATTCCTTCTTTTTTTCTCTTCTCTTTCCTTTCTCTATCTCTTTTCCTCTTTCTTTCTCTCTTCTCTTTCCTTCTTTCTCTTACCTCTTTCTCTTTCCTTCTCTCTTTCTGTCTTCCCTTCATTTTTCTATCTCTTATCTTTTCCTTCTTTATTTCTTTATTCTCATTCCTTCTCTTTTTCACTTCTCTTTCTTTTCTCTATCTCTTTTCCTCTTCCCCTCTCTCTTCCCTTTCATTCTGTCTTCCCTTTTTTTTTTCTATCTCTTATCGTTTCCCTTTTCATTTCTTTCTTCGCGTTCTTTTTCTTTTTTCTCTTCTCTTTCTTTTCTCTATCTTTTTTCCTCTTTCTTCCTCTCTTTCCTTATCTCTTATATTTTCCTTATTTCTTTCTCCTCATTTCTTCTGTATCTTAACCTTATGTATTTCTTTGTTCGCATTCCTTCTCTATTTTCTCTTCTCTTTTGTTTCTCTATCTCTTTTCCTCTTTCTTTCTCTCTTCTCTTTCCTTCTGTCTTCTCTTTCCTTCTCTCTTTCTGTCTTCTCTTTCTTTCTTTTTCTATCTCTTATCTTTTCCTTCTTTATTTCTTTGTTCGCATTCCTTCTCTTTTTCTCTTTTCTTTTTCTCTCTATCTCTTTTCCTCTTTCTTTCTCTCTTCTCTTTCCTTCTGTTTTCTCTTTCCTTCTGTTTTCTCTTTCCTTCTCTCTTTCTGTCTTCTCTTTTTTTTTTCTATCTCTTATCTTTTCCTTCTTTCTTTCTTTCTCACTTCTCTTTCCCTTCTTTTTTTCTCTTTCCTCTTAGTCGACTTCTCTTGCCTTCTCTTTTCTTTCTCTCCTTTTTCTTTTCACTTTCTTTCCTCTTGATTGATTGATTGATTATAATGGTATGTCAAACCACCCAGGGTTATTTTATGCCAAGTGGTAGCTTGGGAGGGATGAATATGTTTATTGTTATGTCTTTTATTGATTTCGAGTAGATTTGTTTGTTGCTCAGAGGATTGGAAATCAGATTAAGTAATAAGTTTATAGGGTAAATGACTGATGGATTGATTTTAACGACATGTCAACCCATCCAGTGTTATTTTATGCCAAGTGGTAGGTTGTGAGGGATGATAAAATTTATTATGTCTTTTTTGCAAGGATTTTTATTGATTTTGACAGTAGGTTGTTTTCTTCATACGAAAAGGTTATTCAAATCATTTATTACCTTCGTAGCTCATAGCAGCCCTGTCTGGTGGGTCTTTAAAAAAAGCGACTGCACCTCTGCAGAGGGCTAAGACTCCCCAATGAGGCCGCCAGTTGGTCGTTGGTGCTGAACCGTGATGCTTAAATACGGAATCCTGGTGAATGAGCAGTCCACGACATGTAGCAACCCACTGGCCTTTACTTAGGCTAGACGGGCGACCAGAGAGGCCTCCCCCGGTCAATCGGCTGATCATGTCAAGTCCTAGCACTTATATAATTGTCCCGACTCTATTTCCCTCATGATAGCCTCCCTTTTTCTCAGATGGGTACTAGAAGGCGGTGACAGAGTGTCTTCATGTCCTGGGAACGACGTTAAACTGTAACTGATGGTGACGTTCCAGTTCTAGAGGTTTGGGGAATGTGGAGCACCCTTTTATCACCATTGTTCCTAGGTCCACTCTGACCCGGAGTGGTAGTACGAGTGCCCGTCTAGCACTGACAACAGAAATAGAAATTTGTAAAATGGCTGTAATTGCAATTTTATCACCACTCTTTATCAAACGACACCATTCAGATTAAATATCGGTTAGGATACTTTGGAAAGTCCTGATGTAGATCACTCAGACTTCAGTAGAAAGAAGAGGAAGTGAAAAAAAAGAAGGAGAAGAAAAAGAGAGGGAAAGAGAGGAGAGAGAGAGAGGAGAGAGAGAGAGAGAGAGAGAGAGAGAATACCTGTAATTGCAATTTTTACACCACTCATTATGAAACGAAACAATTAAGACTAAAGCATTGCTGAAATCGGTTAGAATACTTTGGAAAGTCCTCGTATAGAACAGACTTCAGTAAAAAGAAAAAGAGGAAGAGAAAGAGAAAAAAAAAAGGAAGGCGAAAGAAAAAAGAAGAGAAAGAAACTTGCAAGGAGTATAATAATTATTATAATTGACAGTGATAGGATCTATTTTGCCAAACCTGGCCGATTGACGAATAAGTGCTGAATTATATTGTTAATATTGTCTCGTCTTCACTCATTCACGACCCCTACACATTCTCTCTCTATCTTAGTCATTCCCACGCACACAAACACACTCATTTTTACCCGTATACTCCCTTTTTTTTTACACAGCTGCATACAAATGCATACATACACACACCATCTCTCATATGTACACATTTCTATCTGCTCTTTCTCTCTCTCTCTCTCTCTTTCTCTCAATCTATCTATCTATCTATCTATATATATATATATATATATATATATATATATATATATATATATATATCTTTCTTTCTTTCAGTCTCTGTTTGTCCCTATGTCAATCTCTCTCCTTCATCTGGTCCCTCTCTCGCTATCTCTCTCTTCTCTGTCTCTCGTTGGTATTGCATTCCTGGGGTCATTATTAAACTTTAGATATACACACATACATACACACGCTCTCTCCCTCTCTCACATATACATAAGCATACGCTCTCTCTCTCCTCTCTCTCTCTCTCTCTCTCTCTCTCTCTCTCTCTCTCTCTGTTTCTGTCTGTCTGTCTGTCTGCCTTTCTCTCGTTGGTACTGCAATCCTGAAATCAATATTAAACTTTAGATATACACACATACATACACAGACTCTCTCTCTCCCCCCCTCTCTCTCTCTCTTCTCTTTCTCTCTCTCTTCTCTCTATCCCATTTCTTTCAATTTCTGTCTGGTAGTCTCTCTCTCTCTCTCTCTCTCTCTCTCTCTCTCTCTCTCTCTTAGGTATTGCAATCCTGTAGCCATTATTCAATTTTAGATATGGTTAAATACATAAAGGAGAGGAAGCCTGTTTTGTTATAACTCCCATCATTTTCGCCTCTACCTGACCCCTGATTCGCATAGGGGATGTCTTATTATTAAAGTGTTTTCTCTGCTCATATATCTTTCTGATGTATCCCAGATTTTAGAGAGAGAGAGAGAGAGAGAGAGAGAGAGAGAGAGAGAGAGAGAGAGAGAGAGAGAGAGAGAAAGAAAGAAAGAAACAGAAAGAGAGAACGAGTAGATAAATAAATACAGAAATAGAAAATTAAAGAGGGAGGGTGAACTATTATTGTAACCAACCCATTCTCTCTATATCCCTCTCTCTCTCTCTCTCTCTCTCTCTCTCTCTCTCTCTCTCTCTCTCTCTCTCTCTCTCTCTCTTACAAATAGGTGGGTACTAGTGTGGGTGAAACATAGAGCTAACAAAAAGATAATTATAGTATGCTTATCACAAAAATGTTTCTCTATTTCAGGTTTCTAAGGGCCAGGTAATGGAAAGTGAAAGGTGGTATTACTGTCAGGTCGTGAAAGGGAAACGTGGCGAAAATAGGTAAACCCACATATAAAACAACTGAAACTACAACAGAGACATTAAATATTAAGGATGATTGAATGGTTTCATAAATTGGTGCGAGGCAATAGGTTACAAGAAATAGGCAAAGTTAATTGAGAAAAATATATTTGGGAATAAATTTAGAGTCGGGCAACAGACATAATATGACAAAACAATGTTGAAATCAAAAGCAAAAGAGAAAGTAGGAAATGAATTTGAAAGTGAAAATGAAAGTAGAAAATAAATTTGGAAGTTAAAGTGAAAGTAGAAATGAAAGTGAAAGTGAAAGTGAGAAAATGAAAATGAAAGTGAAAGTAGAAAATGAAAGTGAAAGTAGAAAATGATGGTTAAAGTGAAAGTAGAAAGCGAAAATTATTCAAGAAAATGAAAACAAAACAATGACGAGAGAAAGAAACTATTTCAGTTTGATACTTGATGAGAAAAGCGATAAAAAGAAGGGGGTGAGAGACAGAGAATAAAAGAGAGAGGGATGTCCCCCCACACATCACTTCTCCTTCTCAACTACATACCGTCTAGCCCTACACCGAAGCGGTACGTATTGATGGCCCCGTCAGCGAAATGGTTTTCATTGTTGGGAATTAATACCCAATTTGAAATCGATAGCCGACTTGTGGTGATGTTTATTTTACTAGAAACATCAGATACACTTGGTTGACTCCATAGGCCGTTGGAAGTGCCACAAATTTTCTGAACGGGTTTCACTTTAGACCGATTCTCAATATTTGGCAAAACCCTACGGCGTAGCTTCATATCAGTTGACTGGCTTTATCACGTAAAATCTGCTTGCTGTCCAGAATTTTCTCTTTGATTATATAGATAGTAACAAGTCGTTATACACATTAGATATATTCTCCCAGTCCCCCGTTGATTATGATAAATCATATATATATATATATATATATATATATATATATATATATATATATATATATATATATAGATAGAGAGAGAGAGAGAGAGAGAGAGAGAGAGAGAGATAGATATTTTTTTTAAATCTTTTTTTGTTTATGAAGCAATGAAATCACAGTGCTCAACCACAAATTTGTAGGAGCTTTATTTATTTATTTGTTGAATTTTTTAAAATATAATTGTTTTCCATAGGCAACTACCCAGGTTTCAGGTTATTTAACCATCGTCAGGTTGCTAATAGATCTTTTGGTGTTTATGTGAAGATATTTCTTGCTGTTATGTTTTTGGACCGCAAATTACGTCGGTTGATTATTGTGGACGCTCTTTATGCTTTCGATTATACTTTTGAATTTTTGAATTCCTGCATTTAAAAAGATATATATATATATATATATATATATATATATATATATTATATATATATATATATATACCAACACCTTGTGACACAATGTCAATTTCTTAAGCAGAGTTTAAATGGTTTGAATTCAGAGTGTTCCTTCTCCTAGACTGGTTACCTAGCCAAGTATAAAGAGCCCAGGTGGCCATACTATTTACACATAGTTGGAGGGAGAGTAGTTGGATGTATAACATTCTTAAGAACATTAGTGTTATGTGAAATGCAAAGTGCCTCGTCCAGGATTTGAAATCGTGACCATTTCCTACGATTGTAATCATTACAGCACGCGCCCATAAACAATACAAACTGGAAATATGTGAAGGTGTGTGGAGTAAAGGTTAGTGTCCTTGGAAATGGGCACGACCAGATGAGTTCAAATCCTAGGCTGTTTGCAATTCACATACAGTTAATGCCCTTGGGAAAGGCATGAATCCAACTAATCTCCCTCCAGCTATGGGTAAATAGAAAGGCAGATTAGTTCCTTCAACCTTGTTAGGCGACCAGTCTAGGAGAAGGAAAACCTTGAATGAAATCCTGTGAAACACCGCTTAAGAAATTGGACTTGTGTCGCAGTCTGCTCATCCCGTATTGTATATATATATATATATATATATATATATAATATATATATATATATATATATATATATATAAAGTCTCCTCAAGTTTGCAAGACTCTTCTGAATTACAATTGCACCATCACCTACATGTTCCACAATTTTCACAGTTCTCAGTCAAGATCTAAGTATTGTGAAAATTTGTACATTTTAAGAGAAATGAGAAAACTATGGAACATGAAGGTGAAGGTCGAGTAAAATTGTAATTGGTGTATTATTATTATTATTATTATTATTAGCAACAGAAAACGCCCTCCGGGCGTCGTAAAAGTTGATTTTTAAAAGACATTGCCTGAGAGGGTAGGAGTTAAAAATCAAAGGGTTTGTATCATAAGTAAGTAAAATCATCAAATTTATTAAAGGAGTAAAAAAAAAAAATAATTTGAAATGAAAATCGAGCCCCGCTCTTCTCAAATAAAATGTTGCGTGCATGTAATAATCAAACAATTATTTTGAATATTTTCCACATCAATTTCACACAAAATCGTAGGTATTTATTTATTTGCAAACTTTTTAGTTAACTTCTTTTTACTGAAAAAAAAAGGGACGAGAGTAAAAAAAAACAATTTTAAAAATTGCTTAATCAAATTTTGGGTGTATATAGCATAAGAATATTGTGGCGTAAGCAGTGACGTAGAGCTATGACGTAGTTTTTGTTACAGACAGAAATACAGACAATCTCCATTATTAATAGATTATTATTACTAGCAAATATATGCACCCTCCGGGTGCAAGTATTTAAGTTTTAATATAATAAAATATCATGTTAAATTAGAAAGGCTAATGAAACTAAATAAGAATTCAGATAAAAATATTTGGAACAGAGGGGGTATAATCGGAAAATAGAACAACTTTGAAACTAACTGTTCCACCATTTTCCCTTACTCCCGTCTTTCAGTGGTAAATTTCCCTAATTTAACTATTTAGTTAAAATAGGAAGAAAAGAATAAAATTACATTTATTTCTTTATGTTAATAGATTTCTGTTAAGATTTATCCCCGAGATTTTTGCTAATATTTATTAAGATAAAACCAAACAATTAGAAATCAATAATACTAAGCATATATTTATTAAAATCAAATTTTTTAAGATCAATATGCAAATTAGCCTTCCCATTCACATTGTAAACCGCTATTTCGTTGAATATATAAATATAATTGCATGTTATTGGTATGTAGATATTGTTAACAGTCTTAATGATGTAAAACAAATTTACTAATAATTGAGGTTTAAATAAAAAATAAAATCATGGAGAATGTGGTGTAAATAACAAAGGGAATTGTGACTTGTGTAGTTTCGGTTACAGACAGACAAACCCACAATCTCCATTATAATAAGATTATTATTATTATCATCAGTAGTAGTAGTAGTAGTATTGAGGTGTCTTTTTTGCACCAGGATTGCTGTAATATTGCAGTGATGAAGGGTCTTCTAGAAAGTACAAATCTGTGTTTCGGGACTGTCAATATCTTAAAAAACGTTTTGTTTTTAACACTTTTTTTCTATATGACTTTCAATTTCCATTGAAAACATCCTGTGTAATCAGGAAAGGAAAGAGACAGACGTATATTAATGAAATATGCCAAACATAAGCTTATAATACAACGAAATTACCCTAAACAATGATTGATTTACCCTTGAATCTTGATCGTACCATTTCGACTTTCTTAATTCTTAGAAGCCCTCGCCAGGAGTTGGGTCGGCTCCAACACCGATCTCATAAAATTTATTCACTCTTGGAAAGTATCTGAAATTCGATCAGTTTCTTGGCGAATTTAAACAATAAAGGGCAAATCAGTCTTAAAATAACTAACATCTCGGTAGATTTTATATTCTCTTTTTAGAAGAAGAAATTTTTTGTCAAGGTTTAGTTTGGTTTGTCTTTGTTTTACGGCATATCAACCTCAGTGGGTCATTTAATGCCGACAAATTTTTAAAATAAATTCATTCTTAATGGATGCTCAATTTTTTTTATAAACACATTTTCCTATTAAAACCATATATGGAAACATAACAGGTACTGTTACTCCGGGTCAGAGTGGACCAGGGAGCAATGGTGATGAAGGGGTGCTCCATATATCCCAAACCTCCAAAACTGGAACCACACCATCAGATAGAGTTTAACGTCATTCCAAGTACAGGAAGGCCCTCAGCCAAAACCTTCTAGAACCCATATCATAAAAAGGGTTGGTGCTTGCCATAAGGGCAATAGGGTTGAGGCAATCCTATAGGTGCTAGTGTTTGACATGACCAGTCTCTTCAAATGTCCGTCTATCCCAAGTAAGAGTATTTATTTTTATCTAAACCTCAATTATTATCAAAATTGTTTTACATTATTCATAGTATTGACCATATCTGTAGATAATATGAAATTGTATTTATATATACAGCAAAATAGCAGTTCACAGTGGGAACAGGAAGGCTAATTTAATTATTGATATTAAAATTTTGATTTTAATAAATATTTGCACCACAGGGTGCATATATTTGGTAGTTATGTTTAATTGAAATAGATTATTACTATGTATTATATGGTTTCAAATGAGGATCAAATCATCACTCATAGTTCTTAAGTATTAAAAATTTGATTTTAATAAATATTTGCACCAGAGGGTGCATATATTTGTTAGTTAGGTTCAATTGAAATAGATTATTACGATATATTATATGGTTTCAAATGAGGATCAAACTCACCACTCATAGTTCTTAAGTTTACTTTATCAAAATTAGTAATAGCCAAATCATCTTACTGCGGTTTGGTTTTTAACTATTGGTAGGATGTAACACAAGGTCGCAAGTATAAGGCATCCAGCGAGGATTGAAATCGGTATTCAACAGTAATTATGAATATGTAAGACGACCTAGTCAGCAAATTCCACTGCGATGGTACCCACCACCTCAGATCAGAATATAGAAAACTTCTGGAATTGTCGACCTCTAAACAAGGTCTTGTGGGTAACCACGCACAAACCAAACTTCAATGTTTGGCCAATGCAAAAAAAAAAAAAAAAAGCGTGGCCCCATCGCTAGTACTCTTTTTGGGACCACTTCTCAATAAACCTGGATCCGTCGTTTTGAGGCAAGTGGGCTGGTGCTACCTGGAGGGACGGACCCTGGTAGTTATTTTACACCACTCAGCGTATATGAAGATAAGAGATATATATAGAGATAGAGAGAGAGAGAGAGAGAGAGAGAGAGAGAGAGAGAGAGAGAGTGGAGGAGACATGGATCTTTAGGAACTAATACTCTGTTAGAAAATCTAAAAGTGTAGAAGGTATTTATTACAAGGTGTCAATAAAATAGAATTAACATTTTATTTAGAATTTTTTAACATACTATTGTCCTCATCTTCATTATTATCTGTACAACGTTTCGGCCGATGTGCCCTCCGGTATTCTTCATGTATTTTTTGTCGAACTCGGGAACTTTCTCGGACTCGGGAACCTTCTTTTCGAACTCGGGAACCTTCTTGTCATATTCGAGACCCTTCTTGTCGTAATCGGGAGCCATCACGAAACTTTGAACCTAACCCTTTATTCAGTCCATGGGGGTATCCTGTTCTCATTTCGCTAACCATAGCTGGGGTAGAGGCATTAAGCTGTGTTAATTGTTATTCTATGTTACTACCCACCCTTGACCAGGATTGAACCCGCAGTCCAGAATAACCGTCTCTTAGAACTGTATTAACTAGCTCCTTTATTAGGCCATGTGTTCAAATAAAGATGAGGACAATAGTCCGAATAACGCAGATAATAATTTATAATTTTGCATTTCCTTTCAGATGATTTGGACGGTTTCATTTCAACCAGAGGGTGTTGCAAGATGATAACGACCGTAATTTTAAGAGCACGAGTATTACTATAGATGTAAAACTACCTACCCTCCCATGCCACCACGATGGGATCCACTACTTCGGATCAGAATATACAAAACACGTCTTTACAAGGTGTCGACAAAATAGAATTAACAGTTTATTCACAACATCTAAAAAACTTTATTTTTTTTTTTTTTTTTTTTTTAATGGAATTTTCGATCTCTGGGACAGGAAAACGTTCGCCGGTTATACAGCGTCTGTGAAAGTTGAAAACTATTTAAAATTTAATACTTAAAACAACAAAACAAAAAAACACGAAGTTTACGAATCAAATGAAAAGCTTTAGAAGTTATTTTTGCCTGATGCTAAAATGAGATGTTTTATTGCGGTGCGTGACTGATGGCGAAATTAAGGAAGTCATGATATTGAACTTTTATTATTTAGCGGGCATAATTACAACTTGGAGAAAGAAAGAAAGAAAGAAAACAGATTTTTCTATATTTGTTGATATTCGGACACAAATCACTCGAAATAGATTTGAACAAAACTCAACTTTTAATAGAAACCGGACGAGGTTGTTTGTTTGCTTGTTTGTTTGTTTTTTTTATTGTCTTTTTTATTGTTTTTGTTTTTTTGGATTTTTCGCCTTTTTTTTTCATTCACTGTTAGTTAATGCCCAAGGGGAACTCCTGAAATCCACCCATTATCCATCAATCTATAGATAAAGTAATAGAACAGATATACTTCTCTTATTGTGGTAGAATAAAGTAAAGTCGTCGGGCTGCCCTAAAATCGGTATCAGCTAATCAGCTGATCACTAGGATCCAAGGAGAGTATTTCAGCGACTAAGGTGGAGCGACTCACCTACCATCTGGTTCTCACTTTAGCACACAGAATGTTCCCTAATAATTGATTTGAAACTCAAGTTTTAATAGAAACCGGACGAGGTTGTTTGTTTGTTTGTTTTTTTATTGTTTTTTTTTATTGTTTTTGTTTTTTTGGATTTTTCGGCTTTTTTTTTTCATTCACTGTTCGTTAATGCCCAAGGGGAACTCCTGAAATCCACCTATTATCCATCAATCTATAGATAAAGTAATAGAACAGATACACTTCTCTTATTGTGGTAGAATAAAGTAAAGTCGTCGGGCTGCCCTAAAATCGGTATCAGCTAATCAGCTGATCACTAGCGCTAGACCAAGGAGAGTATTTTAGCGACTGAGGTGGAGCGACTCACCTACCATCTGGTTCTCACTTTAGCGCACAGAATGTTCCCTAATAATTGATTTGAAACTCAAGTTTTAATAGAAACCGGACGAGGTTGTTTGTAAGCTTGTTTGTTTGTTTTTTATTGTCTTTTTATTGTTTTTTTTTTTTTGGCTTTTTGGCTTTTTCTTTCATTCACTGTCGTTAATGCCCAAGGGGAACTCCTGAAATCCACCATTATCCATCAATCTATAGATAAAGTAATAGAAACAGATACACTTCTCTTATTGTGGTAGAGTAAAGTAAAGTCGTCAGGGTGCCCTAAAGTCGGTATCAGCTAATCAGCTGATCACTAGCGCTAGACCAAGGAGAGTATTTTAGCGACTGAGGTGGAGCGACTCACCTACCACCAGCTTCTCACTTTAGCGCACAGAATGTTCCCTAATAATTGATTTGAAACTCAAGTTTTAATAGAAACCGGACGAGGTTGTTTGTTAGCTTGTTTGTTTTTTTTTTCATTTTTTTTTCATTCGCTGTTTGTTTTTTGTTCTTTTGGTTTTTATTTTTATTTTTTTCATTTTCATTTTCATCACTGTTCGTTAATGCCCTAGGGAAACCCCTGAAATCCACCCATTATCCCTAAATCTATAGATAAAGTAATATAACATATACACTTCTCATATTGTGGTAGAATAAAGTAAAGTCATCGGGGTGGCCTAAAGTCGGTATCAGCTAGTGTCTATCCCCTTTTCACTAGCACTAGACCAAGGAGATTATTTTACTGTCTGATGTGGGGCGACACACCTACCATTAGCTCCTCACTTTAGTGCACAGAATGTTCCCTGATAATAGATTCGAAACTGAACTTTTAATAGAAACCGGACAAGGTTGTTTGTTTGCTTGTTTGTTTTTTTGTTGTTTTTCATTCGCTGTTTGTTTCTGTTTTTTGTTTGTTAGCTTCTTTTTTCCTTTTTTTATTCACTGTTCGTTAATGCCCAAGAGAAACCCCTGAAATCCACCCATTATCCATCAATCTATAGATAAAGTAATAGAACAGATACACTTCTCTTATTGTGG
>CM042167.1:33248636-33262705 GCA_023376005.1 Doryteuthis pealeii
GAAACCTCGACTGCCAAGCTGACAGGCGGAGATTCTAACCACTACACCAGCTGGCCAATGTACATATATATATATATAAAGACGCTAGGATTGTCTAAAGCTAAAATATAAAGAGTGCACGATACCTAAGTAGAGCAAACAGTAGTGTTTCTCCTGATGAGTCAGATATATCTACTAATAGTTTCGTTTACTCCGAAGCGAAACTATTGACTCATCAGTTAACATTAATATATAATATATAATATATATATTATATATTATATATATATATATATATATATATATATCCCATGAGATGATATGAATAGAACAGCAGTCAGTTTGTGTTCAATATTGTAAATATATAATGTGATTCATTTCATGCCACTTAAAAAATGAGATGTTTGCAACTTGGTCCTGTTAGTGCTTTGAAACCTTCGGGCGATGTCTCATTGCGCGGCAACCACACCAAAACTCTCACCCTTCCCACCCTCTCTCTCTCTCTCTCTCTCTTCCTCCTCCTCCTTTTCTCTCTCTCTCTCTAATCGCAAACCAAAGATAACTCAGATTTCATATTTCTACGATACATTCATACATCAAAACGGATATATTTCCAGATGAAATTATCTGATAACCTACACAGAGAAATGGTGTTTCAACGTCTTATTTCTCTCAGATATCAGCTTGATTGGCTGTTAAAGTACAATTTTAATCAAACCGTAATCCGGCAATAATATATATATATATATATATATATATATATATATATATATATATATATACCATATATAATATTTATATTATATTTATATACCACAGGCAATATATATATATATAATTATAGTAATATATATATAGTATATAATATTAGCTGCAAAAATTAATGATAATAAATAATCAAATGTAAGAGGTGTTACAATGGGAAAAAATAAGTATATATACACACACACACACATAACACACTACGCACCACACACACACAATATATTAATTTATATATTCAATATCACACGCATTATATATATATTCATATAGTATACAGAAGGCATATATATAATATAATATATATAATAGTATATATATTAGCTGGCAAATTATGATAATAAAAACAATATATAGAGGTTACAATGCAAAAAGTATAATACACACACACACACCAACACACAAAATATATATATATATATATAATATATAGTAGTAATATATATATATTACCACACACACACACACTGCACACATAATATATTAATGATAAAAAAAATGACATCACCGAAAAATAGAAAAAAAAATATGAATGGTCATAATACGTGACGTCCACCGAGAAAACTACTACTACTACTACTATCTGCAACTATGTATACTAACTACAACTACTATGCTATAATATAGTAATAATAATAATAATGAGATAATAATAATAAAATAATAAATAATGAATAATAATATGAACGGAATTGTAATAACTTTCGACCTGGTGATTTTCATATAGCAAGATCAAAGCGTGAAATGAAGGCGAAAAGAAAAGTTAGATAAAACCGATGGACTTTGTAGAGAATTGAAGACGCTGTGGAATATGAGGGTTAAAGTGTTATCGCATGTACGTTAGTGCGCTTGATGGCAGTCACCAATACTCCAGAAAGAGACTAGAGGAATGGAAATCAGAGAATGTCAGATACAACAATTTTTTACTGGCGGTAGAAATTCTCAAATAGTCTGGAGACCTAAGAGACATGTTGTCACTACAGACTCCAGTGGAATAATAATCAACTGATCCTGAATGTGAAGATCAAATAATAATAATATACATAATAATAAATAATAATAATAATAATAAAATAATAATAGAAAGCGAAAAATTATAAGGAACCACTAATAGTAAAAGTAGACTTTGTTGAATAGAGGGTGAGACAGTAAAGCACAAACTAGCACAACGGAATACAAAACTAACACGACTGGTTGGGAAGGTGATTCCCACTGGAGAATTATGCAAAAATTAAACTTTGGAGACACACACAACAAAATGGTAATATGCATATAACCAGAATCTCTTCTTGAGAACCGGAAACGCACAAAATTCCTGGACTTGAAATTAAAACGGATAACCTTCATCCAGCAAGAAGGCCAGACTAGTGTTGATACAAAAAGGAAAGACTTGTTGTGGACTAATATCAACTAATCCTGAGTGAAGATTCAATATAATAATAATAATAATAATAATAATAATACAAATAATAATAATAAAGGAGACTTGCTGTCACTGCAGAACTCCAGTGAAGGGATCGCATCAGCTAATGCTGATGTGAAAACCAAAAGAGCAATGATAATAATATATAATAATAATATAAAAGAAAGAAAAATATAATAATATAATAATAATAATAATAATAATATACAATAATAATAAAAGAAATGAAAAATAATAATAATAATAATAATGATAATCCAATATAAAATGAATAATAAAATATATAATAAAATACAAGGATTTGGCAATACTATAGATAAATGTTTACTGTATGATAAAGAGGTGAGAATAACATGATGGAAGAGAGCTCAATGTATAAGTAACAACGAGATCAATCCTTATAAAAATAGCGTACTCAATTGCATAATAGTTAATGGCAACAATACATACGTAAAATGACCGAATCACTAACTATAAGCAAATAAATAAAAAAATCTAGAAAATATTGAAATAAGTAATATATATGCAGACTTTAATATTGGCGGTAATATAGGGTAGAAGATATATATGATATATATATATATATATATATATATACTATATATATATATATATACACTTTTGATAAAGCGAATGTTATAAGAAACTATATCAACTGCAGTTTCTTGCCGTAAGCAATTCTTCATGGAATTATTGCTTATTCCAGGCCATCTACTTTTGTGTATACAAATCGAGGAATAATTTTTATATAACATTGGCGATTTTTAAAATCATATATTAGCACTTTTCATTGGGCCACTTTTTAAAATCAATTTTTTTATTCAATCCAGAAAAGTAAATTTGGCTTGCATTCGTGATTAGAACAGATCCGTGGATATATATATACATATTCTATAATAAAATGATATATATATATATTATATACTAATATAATCTTCTACCTTTCCAACTAAGCAGCTAGACCTAGGAGATCATTTTAGCATTCTGAGGTGGAGCGCCACACCACAAATCAGCTTTTACTTTAACCGCACAGATTCGCTTGTGCTACTCATACGCTGAGTGGCGAGGGCCGGTATCGAACCCAGAATCCTAGTAATTCTTAGCCGAACACTCTGCTGACTGAGCTAGAACTGGCCCCTTATCAGTAAAGAAAAAGAGTTAAGGGGTCTACTATGCCTTCTCGAGATGCAAGAAATCTTCATTATCTCCCTATATAAACTTTCATTACATAATAGCATTTTTGGGGATAGCTAACTTGTAAGTATAAATACATATTGCTTACATTCGTTTTTTGTAAATCATCATCACGTCATCAAGTCGCAACTGTTGCAACACGAGAGATCTCCATGACAATTTCGTCTCCATCCGTCCCTATCGCTCATACATCCTCGGTCGGGTCAATCTATGGCAGCATCCTGTATCCGCACAGAGCTGATCAATGTAGCGTCTGGCTGGCGGCCCACCTAAGAATCCAACGAATTTGTTTTTAAATTTCTAATCATTACTTCGGTCTTTTAAAATCTTTATCTTATACTGTAATTAGGAAACTAAAAGACCAACTTGAAAAAAATATTACGCCTAACATAACGGTGTCAAAATTAAAGTGACACTGAAAACAACAATACGAAAGTTTGAAATAAAATAATAAGGATTAAAAAGACCATTCTTTTGAATAAATAAACCAATATTTCATAAATCCGATAAATCCCTGATTTTGTTAAATTATTTTCTGCAGGGGCTAAAAGTCATTTTGTCAAAAAAAAAAATAACAAGATTAAGCCCCCCTTCCTTTTTGGGGAATAAGCTAGTTTGCCATCGATGAAAAACCTGATTATATTTTACTCACTCTATTAGTAATTGTAAGTAGTTTTATCTATCATGTTTTTTTATGTTTTTTATTGTGAGTCAAAATTTGGTATGCAATTATTTATGAGACAGTGAAGGAAATGGCTCACCATCCGCTATCTGAATTAGAAATGTTTTATTGTTATTCGTCCTAACACAGATCTTCAGACTACCGCAATACGATTTGAAACGATATGTCTATTAAGTAAGAAACTCCTCCTCTTTTCACAGCTACACTTTTACTTTGGTGATCGAACGACAACGTGTGTTCAGCGTGCTTTGACCGTAAGCCCGAAAGCTCGACGCGTCAGCAGCTCTGTATATATTTTAAAAAATTCAATTTTTTTTATACCATAATACAGCAAAATTGGACAACATTAACCAAGTTGTTATGGTTACTTGCAATAGGGTTAAAATGCCGCAAACTTTAGAAAAAGGCATTTCCTATTCAATGTATGCTAACAAAATATGTGGGGGCAGCTCATGTATTATACCCTTGGTCATTAAATTTCCTATGTCACTAATTTTTGAATCCTAAAGAAAGGTGTAAACCCATTATTTATTTATTACTTCATTCTATAATACGAGTGACTAGATCTGAAGACATTATTTAATAAGTCTTTTGTTATGGTTGTTATTTTTTTTATGCCAGATACCAAATAGATCTTATTTAAATATTGTCTTCAGTCAGGTCACATCGATTATAGAATGAATATAAATCAATAATGGGGTTTACACTTCTTAGGATCAAAATTAGTGATCATTAGGAAATTATAATGACCAAGGTTTTAACATAAAGCTGCCCCGCACACATTTTTGTTAGCATCATTGATAGGAAATGCCTTTATTCTACAAAAGTTTGGGCATTTTAACCTAATTGCAGTAACATAACAACTTGTGTAATGTGTCAATTTTATGCTGTATTATGTAATAAAAAAATTGAAATTTTTTAAATAATATACAAGCTGCTACGCGTCGGCTTTCGGCTACGGCAATAGCACAGCTGCGAACACACCGTGCGTCGATCAACCAAAGTTAAACAGTGTAGCTGTGAAGAGAGAAGGGAGTTTCTTGACTAATAGACAAATATCGTTCAATCGATGCGGTATTTCGAAGATCTGTGTTAGGAACGAATAAACATAAACAATTTCTAACAGAATAGCGAGATGGTGATTATTTCCTTTTTCACTGTCTCATAAATATGCCCATACAAATTGTGAACTCACAATAAAAAAAATAAAAACATGAAGATAAAACTACTTACAATTACTAATAAGAGTGGTAAAAAAATAGGGTCATCGATCAATACTAGCTATCCCCAAAAGGAGGCTATCGTATTTTGACAAAATTGACTTTAGCCCCTGCGAAATATATTTAAACAAAAATCAGGAATATCGATTTAATGAAAATTTAGTTGTTTAATTTATCAAAAGAATGGTCTTTTTAATGCCTATTATTTATTTCAAACTTTTCGTATTTTTCAGGTCACTTAATTTTGACACCCGCTTATGTTAGGGGCGTAATATTTTTTCAAGTTGGTCTTTAGTTTTTCTAATTACAGTATAAATAAAGATTTAAAAACCGAAGTAATGAATAGAAATTTAAAAAAATTTCGTGGATTCTTAAAGTGGGCCGACCAGCAAAGAACGTACATGATCAGCTCGTGCGGATACAGGAGCGCATACGAGGACCTCCGAGAATGATGAGCGATAGGGGAACGGATGAGAGAAATTGGTCATGGAGTCCGTGCCAACAGTGCGACTGATGACCGATGATGATGATTACAAAAACGAAATGTAGCATATGTCATTTATACTTACAGTTAGCTATCCCCAATAAATGCATATGTATGAAAAAGTTTATATAGGGACATAATGATTTTGATTGAAGCCATATAGACCCTTAACTCTTTTCTTTACGACTAAGGCCAGTTTAGCTCAGTCAGCAGAGTGTTCGCTAGGATTACTAGGTTCTGGTTCGATACCGGCCTCGCCAACTCAGCGTATTGAGTAGCACAAGGACTGTGCGTAAAGTAAAAAGGCTGATTGTAGGTGTGGCGCTCCACCTCAGAATCTAAATGATCTCGCATAGTCAAGTAGCTTGGAAAGGTAAAGATTAATATATATAAAATAAATATATAGTAATACTATAGATATAAATATATATATCACGGATCTTCTAATCCACGAAGCAAGCAATTTACTCTGATTAATAGAAAATATTGATTTAAAAAGTGCCCAATAAAAGTGCTAAAATATTGTTTAAAAAGCGAATGTTATAAATATTCCGAATTTGTATACAAATAAAAGTAATGGCTGGAATAAGCAATAATTCCATGAAGAATTGCACGAGCACAGAACTGCAGTTGGAAATTTTATAAGCATTCGGCTTTTAAAAGTGTAATATATTTATATAATAATATATATAGTATATATTACTAAATATAATAATTTCTACACTATATTACGCCAATATAAGTCTGCATATAATATTACTTATGTCTCATATTTTCTAGATTTATTATTATTCTTAAGTTACGTGTTCGGTTCATTAACCTATGTATTGTGCCATGAACTATTGCATTGAGTACGTATTTTTATAAGGATGATCTCTGTCTATATACATTAGCTCTCTCACACATGTATGTCCCACCTCTTTAATTATGCAGTAAACATTTTTTATAATGTATGCAAACACTTGTATATTATTATTATTATTATATTATTATTATTATTATTATATTATTATATATTATTATTTTCATTCTTTTATTATTATGTTATTATAATTATATTATTATTATATTATTATTTCATTTCTTTTATTATTATTATATTATTATCTATATCCATTTGCTCTTTTTGAGTTTTCCATCAGCATTAGCTGATGTCCTTCACTGAAGTCTGAGTGACAGCAAGTCTCCTTATTATTATTTTATAATATTATTATTATTAATATTATTAATTTGAATATTCACATCAGGATTAGTTGATATTATTCCACAAAAGTTTTTCCTTTTTGTTTATCAAACACTAGGTCGCCTTCTTGCGGATAAAGGTGATCCGTTTTTAATTTTCAAAGTCCCAGGAATTTTGTGCGTTTCGTCTCAAGAAGAGATCTGTTTATGCATAATACCCATTTTGTTGTGTGGTCAAAGTTTATTTGTTGCATAAGTTCCCAGTGGATCACCTCCAACCAGTCCGTGTCTAGTTATTGTATTCCCGTTGTGCATAGTTGTGCTTTACTGGCTCACCTCTAATTCCCAGTCTACATTTAACTATTTGGTCTATTAATTTCGCTTTCTATTATTATTATATTATTATATTATATTATTATTATTTTATTATTATATTATTTGAATCTCACATCAGGAATCAGTTGATAATTAATTCCACTGGAGTCTGAGTGCAAAGGTCTCCTTAGGTCTCCAAAGACATCTGCGAATTCTAACCTGAGTAAAAAATGCTGTTATCTGAAATTCTCTGATTCCCATATTCCTCTAGTCTCTTTCTGAGTATTTGGTGACTGACACAAGCGCACTAACTACATGGATAACACTTTAACCTCATATTCCACACGCCGTCTCAATCCTAGCAAAGTCCAGTATTTATCTAACTTTTCTTTTCCTTCATCTCACGCTGTTGAGTCTGTATAACTGAAAACAACCAGTTGACAAGTTATACATTCCCTATTATTATTATCATTATATTATTATTATTATATTAATTGTATCGCATGTGATATTATATATTACATTATTATTAGCATATAATTGTAGTGTAGACATAGTTGGCAGCAAATTAGTAGTAGTAGTGTCAAGTAATTCTCGGTGGAACGTCAGTATATACCAATGTCAATTTGGTTTTTATTTTTAACGGATGTCTTTTCTTTTTTATCATTATATATATGTGCATGTGTGTGTGTGTGTGTTAAATATATATATATATATAATATATTATATTATTATAATATATTTGTGTGTGTGTGTGTGTGTGTATTATACATTTGCCCATTGTAACTCTATATATATGTTATTTAATGTATCATAATTTTGCAGCTAATATATATATATGATATATAATATAATATATAATATCTAACTGCTTTTGTAATAAAATAAATATAGATATAGCGTGTGTATATAAATATATAAATATAAATATATATAGGTGTGTGTGTGTGTGGCGTAATTGTGTATGTGTGTGTGGTTGTGTATTTACTATTTTCTCATTGTAACCTCATACCATTGTTATTTATTATCATAATTGAGCTAAATATAGTAATAAATTATATATATATATATATATAATATAATATCCTGATGTATATAAGTATAAATAATAAATATATATAGTATTTAATATATATATAGATATAATATATATATAATATAATATTATATATTTGCCGGAATTACGGTGTAAATTGTACTTTTTAACGAGCCAAATCAAGCTGATATTGAAGGAGAAAATAAGACGTGGAAAGAACCAATTTCTCTCCGTGTAGGTTTCATCAGATAATATCTGGAAAATATATATCCGTTTTGATTGTATGAATGTATCGGTAAGAAATAATGAAATCCTGGTACTTTGGTTTACGGATAGAGAGAGAGAGAGAAGAGAGAGAGGAGAGAGAGAGGAGAGAGAGAGAAGAGGTGGATGAAGGGTGAGAGTTGTGTGGTTTGCCGCGCAATGAGACAATCGCCGAAGGTTCAAAAGCACTAACAGGACCAAGTTGCAAACATCTCATTTTTTAAGTGGCATGAAATGAATCCAGTATATATTACAAATTGAACACAACAACTGACTGCTGTTCTATCATATCATCTCATGGGAAAATAATATATTATATATATATTATAATATATATTATATAATATATATATATATTAATAATGTTAAACTGAATGAGCATAGTTTCGCTTAAGGAGTAAACGAACTATTAGTAGATTTATCTGACTCATCAGGAGAAACACTACTGTTTGCTCTCTTAGGTTATCGTGCACTCTTTATATTTTAGCTTAGACAATCCTGCGTCCTTTAAATATATATATATGTACATTGGCCAGCTGGTGTGGTTAGAATCTCCGCCTGTCAGCTTGCAGTCGAGGTTTCGAGTTCACACACGGAGCCGTCTCCCATGTCTATAACCTTGCTGATGAGACCTAATAGGTCGAAATGTACATTCAGGATTGACATTTCTCGATTTGTTAAGCCTTACATTTGCACATATATGCCCGCTTAAATTCATATAATTATTAACTAGTTAATATTTCAAAAATTAGGCATGACTTCCAATTAAGCACATAATACTCCAAAAATTGTCGCCCAAAAGCCATATCAATAAACACATTTATTTACGTACTCCTCATATATATATATATATATAATATATATATATATATATATTAACTAAAGCATGGGATTTGCACGTTTCAGCTTTTACTGGAACGTGTGCCAAGCCAGTAATTATTGGGAAGAGTGCTCAATATAAGATATAGACTTTTAGGTTGTTACAAAAATAATGGCCGATTGAAGTGCTCGGTTTTTAAATGTCATTTTACCATACAATTTTTGTTTATTTCAGGTGAATTTTTGCATATATAATAATTAATATGTGCTCAAAAATAAAATTAATTTATTTTCAGATAGAAAGTATTTTGAAAAATAGGGGCCTTCAAAGATGAACATGCCTAAACATGACGTCGCCTCTTATGTTGCATGAGTTCAAGCTTGGGCACAATGCCTCCAAAACTGCTGCAATATCAACAAAGCATGGGGAGATGAATCCACAAGTGACCGCACTGTACCAAGGTGGATCCAGAAATTCCGAGTGGAGATGAGAATCTTGAAATGAAGAAGGTAGAGGACGGACATGCAGTCTTGACAATAAACAATTGCAGGCAGTTGTTGAGCAAAATCACGACAAAGTGTCAAGAGAATGTCCTCAGACCTTGGTGTCAGCATTACAAAACAGTTTCCAAATAAGCTCAATAAGCACCAACAACATAGGCGTTTGAAGTGTGCTAGATGCCTCAGTTTGCGTAACACCAATGACCCTTTCTTGACGCGAATAGTCACTCGTGACGAAAAAAGTGGGATCCCTTTAAGACACATTAATTATACCCTTTATTAGTTCAGGGCTTTACTTAAATGGATTAAATATATATATATATATATATTAATAATAATATATATATTTATATAAATATATATTATATATAGAATCCTATGTAATAAAGCCCTGAACTAAAAAAGGTAATATATATATAATATAAATATATATATATATATATATAGTGAAAACACTACAAAATGCTGTTAAAGTGAAAACATTTTTTTTTAAAAGACATATGCTGAAAATTATTTGAAAAAAAACAAATTCGAATTTTATGAAAATCATCATCAGAGCTTGTTTAATACTCCGAGGTGGTTGATTTTTTATTTATTTTTTTTTTTTTAAGAGCGTCATTGAGTTCAGCCTATGTTATAAAATGTTTTCACTTGGGATTCATTCCTTCTTTAACTTATAATAGTATAGTATATATATATATATATATATATATATACAGAGAGAGAGAGACAGAGACAGAGACAGTGACATACAGACAGACAAGAAAGAGAGAGAGAGAGAGAGAAGAGAGAGTCTGGTTGGTTGTTTGGTTGGTTGGTTGATGGGCTGGTTGGTATCTTTCTGTCCACTAAGGACAATCGCGTAGTTTCCAAAATATTATCAAACGCAAGTCGCGTGCAGGCCAACCCTGAGTGACAGTCCTGGTGCATGACAGACACACAGTGATGATTACTGGTGCTTCTGTTTATATCGTTTCTCCTGGCTTCTTTGCTTGAAGGCTAAGTCTCCTTTCCGACTCACTCTTCGCTGCTTTTTCTGACAATTAAGCGCCAGGCCACCTCCGATATATAATGATATAATATATATATATATTATATTTATATATAATAATATATATAATATTGATTAATTCAACGTTTACAGCAGCGTTCTGTTTTTATACTAAACGCCTTTTTCCCGTCTTGTTTTTGTGATGACGCGACCCACGTGCGGCTTGATACATTGATAACGCAATAGGGGATCCATCATTAGTTGAGGATGGGCGAGTGTTGCTTTTAAAAACCGGTCAAGAGCAATTGGCCCCGAAACGGTTTGCAACACTTTCTCTTCTGATTGAGCCTATTCAGTTGTAACATCGTTGTTTTTTCATTATATTCTATTCATTATTATATATTTATATATATATATATAATTTTACATATATACATTGGAGCAGAATAAGTAATATACATGCATATCATACCCACATAACCCACACTCATAATTATACTATATATATTATATATATATATATATATAGGATAAAAGTAATATGCATACATACACACAGATGCATATATATATGGAGTAAGAATAAGTAATAGTACATCACCTCACATACACACACAACATAAGGCCACTCACAACACCATATACACACCAAATATAGGCGGACTCACATACATACTCTCATATATATAATAATAATAATATAGATAAAATATATATATAGTAAGAGAGAGAGGAGAGAGGGAGGAGAGAATGTAGAAGGTATCCAAAACTAGGTAGTGAGGGATTGAATTCTTATTGTGATACTAAGTATTACACTGTATTATTATTGTATGATCCCAGTATCTATAAAATGTGAATCTTTAATCACTGAAAAGAGAGCTCATGTATAGATAAACTTTTTATCATTTATACACAGATATTATCTTAGAAAAGAAGAAAAACTCAACATCGCGTAATTCCATATAAATTTATTTCGACCAAAATAGGGGCCTATATAAATCTGAAGTTAGGATTTATATAAGCCATTTGGTCAAAAAAGAAAACAAAATTCATTAGGAATTACGGAGTTTTTCCTTACTTTCTAATATATTATATATATATAGTATATATATATATATAATCTATATATATGTATTTATACTCAGATTTCTTTATTTCATTGTTTTATTATCTTAAAGTAATTCAAACATTCTTATTTCCATCAAGTTGTTTATTTTAATTTTGTCTTCTTGTTTCTTGTGTATTCTTTTATTCCTTCTAATGTTTTTATTTTTCCATTAATTTTAAAAATAAATCTATATCATATAATAAGGCAGTTCGTGTGTATGTTTGAGTATGTGTGTATGTATGTAAGTATATAGGTATGACGGCGGATGAAACTACATGGTGTCTGTGCAATCTGTAATAGTCTGTAGTCAGCTTCTGGTCTTAATAGATCATATGCTGGTGCAATAAGCATGAACATTTTATCATCATGATCCATTCTGAATACAATGGGAAGGACGGTCAATTCCTATGTCATATTTTGTCTCAAGACTTTGTGAATCTGCAGGCGGGTGATTCATTCATTTGAGCTAATGAGAGGAAAGGTTCCTGGTGGCGAGTTACAGGACTGTAAGGGACAAGCAATGAACTGTAAAGTATTATGGCTGTTGCTATGTAGAAGTAATGATTGTATTCGCGATGAAACTACAAAATAAAACTATGACGAACATAAGTAAGATATATATATCACATTAATATCAACGGTTTCTTACTATTTTAGTTGCAAACGATTTTATCATATTCTAAGATATTTAAAAATTAAAAAGTACATAGAAATAGCATTGCAATTCCTACTTTACAATGTCCAGCATTGTAAAACTCAAAATTAACAATCAGTACACCAAAGGTTATTCCCTCCTCTACCCAGGCGACGCTGGGGTAACCTCTTCTTACTATGCCAAAGGGAAATGCATGAAATTCTGTTTCTTAAATGAAATCATTGATTTATTACCATTTAATACTTTATCTAGTTTTATGCATGTAAAATTGAGGGTTAAATCGATAAATTAAGGGTTAAAACGTCTTTTTAATCCCCTGCTAGGAATAAAAGATAGGGCCGGTTATGGTCACTGCTGCTACAGCGTTCGGGCTAGCAAACCACAAGGTTTCTAGTTCAATTACCGGCTCGCCAACTCAGCTTAGTGGAACACAGGGATATGTGCGGTAAAAAGTAAGGAGCTGAGTGGTAAGGTGTTGTGCTCCACCTCAGACGCCAAAAACAATCTCCTTGTCCTAGCGCTGAGTGAGAAGGAGATATACTCCCCTCGCTATTGGCATGATCAAAACTTTTACGGCCACCCCGACGAATTTACTTTAATACTTATTAGGGAAACATTGTAACTATATTCGATCAACAATATCAGGTTGTTGAGAAGATTGTGATATAAGGCGTGTGCTAGGTCGCCCGCTTTACTTATAGATTCGGTGTATCATGGACCACCTATTGGCCAAGTCACTGGCAGGTGCTCCTGCTGCTGAATATTATTTATACGGCTGGTCTGGCATCCACTTCATAACTAACTTGAATCTTCTGGAGCGACGGAACATAGTGATTTATCACTGGACCCCTTTACACTGGCGTAGTTCCAGAACTCAAGGACTTTATTCACTCACCAAAGGATTCTATAACTACAGGACTTATTCACTTACGCAAAGGATTCTTATAACTCAGACTCTACTTATTACATTTAGGTTCTTTACAACTGGCCAAGGATGGCGGCCAGATATCTTAACAAACAGAAGTGGTACATGCCCTGTTTACTTTATCATAGTTCTGAAGGGATAATGGGGTATTTCAGGATTTTTCCCGGGGGAGCATTAAACAAACAATTGGATTTTTTTAGACTGTTGTGCTCAATTTTTATTGTTAATAACACAACGTTTCGGCCGATGTGCCTTTCAGGCCTTCTTCAGGTGTTTCTTAATCGACTCATGAATTTTCTCATTGAACTCACGAACCTTCTTCTTCTGATCTCGGGTGCCTTTATGTCCTAACCGAGAACCTTTGGGGTACTATTGAACCGAATCTTTTATTTCAATCCACTAGGAGCCCTGTGATCATGCAACTCCATTTTGGACCTTACTGGCTCCAGAATAGGCGTCACGTCAATTTCCTCCTAGCATTACACTGATGTTCCAACCGTATTGCTCTGTATGGCAAACCCTAACCTTT
>CM042167.1:33262805-33275305 GCA_023376005.1 Doryteuthis pealeii
ATATATATATATATATAAGTTAAAAGAAAGGAAATAATCCAAGTGAAAACATTTTATAACAAGCTGAATCCATATGACGCTCTAACAACCACGAGTATAAACAAGCCTCGATGATCGATTTTCATAAAATGAAATATTGTTCAACATTCAGCTATGTTAAAAATGTTTTCAACTTAACACATTTTGTAGTGTTTTCACTATCATTATTATATATTATATTAATATATTACCCTTTTTTAGTTCAGAGGCTTTAATTAATAGGATTTATATATTATATATTATATATATCTATAAATATATCTATATATATATATATATATATATATATATATTAATCGCTATATCAGTTAGCCTGAACATAGAAAAGGGTAATACTAATGTGTCTTAAGGGATCCACTTTTTTTCGTCACGAGTGACTATTCGGTCAAGAAAGGGTCATTGTGTTCCGGCAACTGAGCATTCTAGCACACTTCAAAACCGCCTATGTGTTGGTGTTATTGGAGCTTTTGAAACGTTGTAATGCTGACACCAATGTCTGAAATTTCTCGTGACACTTTGTCGTAGATTTTTTGTCAACCAACTGCCTGCAATTGTTTATTGTCAGACTCGCATGTCCGTCCTCTACCTTCTTCATTATTTTCAAGATTCTCATCTCACTACGGAATTTCTGGATCCACCTTGGTACAGTGCGGTAACTTTGTGGATTTCATCCCCCATGCTTGTTGATATGGCAGCAGTTTTGGAGGATTGTGCCAGCTTGAACTCCAATGCAAACTAAGAAGGCGAGACGTCATGTTTGGCATGTTCATGCTTTGAAGGCCCCTATTTTTTTCAAAAATTACTTTCTCTACCTGAATCAAAACATTTACATCTATACTATATATTATATAGAGACAACCATAATTACTCATAATTACCCATATACCATGACAACTACAACCTGAATAAACAACAAATTGTATGGTAAATGACATTCTCAAAACCGAGCACTTCAATCGGCATTAATTTTTGTAACAACCTAAAAGCTCTAATATCTTATATTGAGACATCCTTCCAATAATACTGGACTTTGGCACACCGTTCCAGTAAAAGCTGAAACCAGTGCAAATCCATGCTTATAGTTATATATATATATATATTTATAATATATATATAATATATGAGAGTACGTAATAAATGTGTTTATTGCTATGGCTTTTGGGCGACAATTTTTGGAAGTATATGTGCTTAATTGACTAATTTTGAATATTAATAGTTATACATTTGAATTAAGAAATATAAAAGGCTAAACAAATACGAGAAAATGTTCCAATCCCTGCATGTACTTTCGACCTATTAGGTCTCATCAGCATAGGTTATAGCATGGGGACGCGGCTCCGTGTGTGCTCGAACATAGACTGCCAGCTGACAGGGAGAATTCTTAATACCCAGCTGGCCATGTAATATTCTATATAATAAAAAATAAAAGCTAAATAAAAGAGGCCATACCTTAGTAGACCGCAACAGCTAGTCGTTTAATATAGAATGAGTAGATACATACATTTATTTATATAGATTTAACTCCGAGAAAGCGAAACTATTGACTAATTCAGTTTAACATTAATATATATAATAAATATAAATATATATTATATATATATATATATATATATATATAAAATCCGCTGAGATGATAACAGCAGTCAGTTGTTGTGTTCATATCTGTAATATAACTGTGATTCATTTCATCCCTAAAAAAATGAGATGTTTGCAACTTG
Source organism: Doryteuthis pealeii (assembly GCA_023376005.1). Taxonomy (NCBI): domain Eukaryota; kingdom Metazoa; phylum Mollusca; class Cephalopoda; order Myopsida; family Loliginidae; genus Doryteuthis; species Doryteuthis pealeii. The sequence continues at coordinate 33,264,563 of CM042167.1, forward strand.
GTCCTGGAATATGCTTTGAACCTTCGGGCGATGTCTCATTGCGCGGCAACCACACAAACTCTTCTTACCTTTCCTCCACCTCTCTCATCCAAGACCCACACAAAAAAAAAAATATAAAATCACAAAAATCTCTTTCCTTCTCTCTCTCTCTATCGCTAAACCAAAGATACCAGGATTTCATTATTTCTACCGGGATACATTCATACAATCAAAACGGAATATATATATTTTTCCAGATGATTATCTGATGAAACCTACACGGAGAGAAATTGGTTTTCCACGTCTATTTCTCTTCAAAATATCAGCTTGATTTGGCTCTCGTTTAAAAGTACAATTATCAAACCGGTAATCCGGCAATATATATATAAATTATATATATATATATATAAATATATATCATTATATATATATATATATAATAGCCCATAGTCGTATATAATATCATATTATATATCATATTATATATATATTATATATTAGCTGCAAAATTCGAAAAAATAACAATGTATAGAAGGTAACAATGGGAAAAATAGTATAATACACACACACACACAACACACATACGCACACACACACCACATATATATATTGTTACTTTATATATTTATATACACACGCAATATATATATATTTATATTTATAATACCAAGGCAATAATAAGTATATATATTATATATATATATATTATATATTACTGCAAAATTATGAATAATATATAAAATATAATAGAGGTTACAATGGGCAAAAATGTATAATACACACACCACACACAAACCACAAATATATATATATTATATATATATATAATATATATATATATATATTTACACACACACACAGCACATGCACACCATATATAGTAATGATAAAAGAAAAATGCCAATACGTAAAATACAAAACAAAAATATGACTGGGTCCTAAATACATGACTCCACGCGAAATACTTACTACTACTACTACATTTCTGCAACTATGTCCTACTACTACAACTACTACTTGTAAAATAAATAGTAATAATAATAATAATGATAATATCAATACCTACACCAACTCACCAACATCACATATATAATAACGGATGTATAACTTGTAAACTGTTGATTTCAGTATAGCAGATCACAGGCGTGAAGATGAAGGCAATGAAAAGTTAGATAAATACCTGGACTTTGCTAGAGAATTGAAGACGCTGTGGATATATGAGGGTAAAGTGTTATCCATTGTAGTTATACGATCGCAGACACATATAGAGAATGAGACAACAGATACACATACTAGAAAAGAGACATAAGATTGGACATCCAGAAGAATTCCAGCCAATAACAGCATTTTAACTGCGTTAGAATTCTCAGAATCGTCTTGGAGACCTAAGGAGACGCTGTTGTCACATACAGACTCCAGTGAATAATATCAACTGATCTGATGTGAAGATTTCAAATAATAATAATAATAATAATAATAAATAATAAATAATAATTAATAATTAATAATAATAATAGAAAGCCGAAAATTAATAGACGCCCAACAAAATAGTAAATGTGAACTTTGTGGGAATAGAAGGTGAGACAGAAAGCACAAACTAAGCACAACGGAATACAAAACTAGACAGACTGGTTGGGAAGGTGATCCACTGGGAATTATGGCAAAAAATTAAACTTTGACCACACAACAAAATGGTATATGCAAAACCAGAATCTCTCCTTGAGAACGAAACGCACAACATTCTCTGGGACTTTGGAGAGAGAGAATTAAAAAAAGATCACCATCATTACCCATGCAAGAAGGCAGACCTAGTGTGAAAAACAAAAAGGAAAGAACTTTTTGTGGAATAATATACTAATCCTGAATGTGGAAATTCAAATAATAATAATAATAATAATAATAATAATAATAATAATAATAATAAAGGAGACTTGCTGTTCAACTCAGAACTCCAGTGAAGGACCGCATCAGCTAATGCTGATGTGAAAACTCAAAAAGAAGCAAATGTGATAATAATAATAAAATAATACTAATAAAAGAATGAAAATAATAATAATGAATAATAATAATAATAATAATAACAATAATAATAAAAGAAATGAAAATAATAATAATAATAATAATGATAATAATAATAATAATAATTAATAATAAAATAATAATAATACAAAGTGATTTGCAATACATATAGAAAAATGTTTACTGCATATAAAGAGGTTGAAGGAATACATGTGGAAGAGAGCTCAATGTATATAGACAAAGAGATCATTCTATGAAAAATACGTACTATCATGCAATATTAGTAAAATGGCAGCAATACATACGGTTAATGAACGACACGTAATAAAGCAAATAAATAAAAAATCTAGAAAATATTGAGAATAAGTAATATTATATGCAGACTTATATTGGCGTAATATAGGGTAGACAGAATCTATATATATATATTATATATATAAATATATTATAATATATAATAATATATATATTATCACTTTTAAAAGCGAATGTTATAAAATATTCCAACTGCAGTTTCTTCCGTAGCAATTCTTCATGGAATTATTGCTTGTTCCAGCCATCTACTTTTATTTGTATACAAATCGGAATATTTTATAACATTCGCTTTTTAAAACATATATTTAGCACATTTTATTGGGCACTTTTTAAATCAATTTTTTTATTAATCCAGAAGTAAATTTGCTTGCTTCGTGGATTAGAACAGATCCGTGATATATATATATATATATATATATATATATATATATATATATATATATATATATATATATATATCTACTTTCCACTAGCACTAGACCATGGAGATCATTTTAGCATCTGAGGTGGAGCGCCACACCTACAATCAGCTTTTTACTTTACCGCACAGATCCTTGTGCTACTCATACGCTGAGTTGGCGAGGGCCGGTATCGAACCGAGAACCTTGTAATTCCTAGCCGAACACTCTGCTGACTGAGCTAAACTGGCCCTTAGTCGTAAAGAAAAAGAGTTAAGGGTCTACTATGGCTTCAATCAAAATCATTTCATAATAACTTTCATTTAATGCATTTTTGGGGATAGCTAACTGTAAGTATGAATCCATTTTGCTTACATTTCGTTTTGTAATCATCAATCATCGTCATCAAGTCACACTGTTGGCACGGATCTCCATGACAGTTTCTCTCCATCCGTCCCTATCGCTCATCATTCTCGGGAGGTCCTCTATGCAGCATCCTGTATCCGCACAGAGCTGATTAATGTACGTCTTTGCTGGTCGGCCCACTTTAAATCCAACGAAATTTTTTTTGTTTCTATTCATTACTTCGGCCTTTTAAATCTTTATTTATACTGTAATTAGAAAACTAAAAGACCAACTTGAAAAAAATATTACGCCCCTAACATAAGGGGTGTCAAAATTAAGTGACCTGAAAAAAATAAGAAAGTTTTGAAATAAAATAAATAAGGCATTAAAAAGACCATTCTTTGATAAATAAACACTAAATATTTCATTAAATCCGATAATTCCCTGATTTTTGTTAAATTATTTTCTGCAGGGGCTAAAGTCATTTTGTCAAAAATGCAGATTAGCCTCATTTTGGATACCTAGTTTACATCAATGAACTATTTATTTTTACTCACTCTATTAGTAATTGTGAATAATTTTATCTATCATGTTTTTTTATTTTTTTTATTGTGAGTCACAAAATTTGGTATGCATATTTATGAGACAGTGAAAAAGAAATACTCACCATCTCGCTATCTGATTAGAAATTGTTTTATTGTTATTCGTTCCTAACACAGATCTTCGAAACTACCGCATACGATTTGAAACGAATATTGTCTTATTAAGTCAAGAAACTCCCTCCTTTTCACGGCTACACTGTTTAACTTTGGTGATCGAACGACAACCGGTGTGTTCAGCGTGCTTTGACCGTAAGCCGAAAGCTCGACGCGTCAGCAGCTCTGTATATTATTAAAAAATTCAATTTTTTTTTATTACCATAATACAGCAAAATTGACACATTACACCAAGTTGTTATGTTTCTGCAATAGGGTTAAAATGCCCAAACTTTTAGAATAAAGGCATTTCCTATTCAATGATGCTAACAAAATAGTGTGCGGGGCAGCTTTCATGTTAACCTTGGTCATTATAATTTCCTATGTCACTAATTTTTGAATCCTAAGAAAGGTGTAAACCCCATTATTTATTTATAGTTCATTCTATGAATACGATGTGACTAGACTGAAAACAATATTTAAATAAGTCTTTTGTTGTTGTTGTTATTTTTTTTTATGCGAATACCAAAATAGATCTTATCAACTTTAAAACTGCTGACAAGGATATATTACATACTAGAAGCGGCTACCCAGTGTCACCTGGGTATATGGGGGGGGGGACTCTGGTGTATATATATATATATTTGTTGAATTTTGAGATTTACAAATACTGGACATTTTTACATAAAATTTCAATGCTATTTCTGCGTAAATTTTTAGTTTTAAATATCTTCGAATGTAAATAAAAAATCTTTATAATTTTTGCACAAAAAGCAAGAACTGGTGATATCTAATGTGTATATATATTTACATTGTCTTTAATTTTTTAAATGTTTGTAGTTTCATCCGGAAATAAATACATTTGACTTGCAAAACTCCACTTTGGCCCTATCTTGGGTAGGACGGGCGGTCGACTGTTCTCGTCAAGCCCTAGCACCTATATGATTTTCCAACCCTATTGCCCTTATGGCAACCCCTTTTTATCATATGGGTGCTAGAAGGCGGTGACTGAGGGTCTACATGTCCTGGAAATGACGTTAAACTCTATCTGATTGTGAGGTTCCAGTTTTGGAGGTTTGGGGAATGTGGAGCACCTCTTCATCACCATTGCTCACTGGTCCACTCTGACCTGGAGTGGTAGTACCTGTTAGGGTCCCATCTATGGGTTAATAGAAAAACATGAGTTGATAAACAAAATGTGTTATCCATTAAGAATGAATTTATTTCAAAACTTTGTCGGCATTAAATGACCCACTGAGGTTTATATGCCGCAAAGCAAAACAAAACAAATCAGTATGGGTAGGGATTGACACAAGGTCACAAGTATGTAGCATCGTTCGATGAGTGCACTCGTTATTCAGTAGCCTGGGGATCCGCGGGACTAGCTTGCTAAATATTAAACTACAATAGGGCACCGTTTAGCATTTACTCAACCCGTCCTTCGGTACGGGTAGGGATTGGCACAAGGTTGCAATTATGGAGCATCCAGTGTGGAGTGCACTCGTTATTCATTGTCATTGTTGGCATCTGCCCGTCTACTAAAGACGATGGCGTAGTGTCCACTTTTTAAAAAATCTGCAGCTGCGTGAGTGGCTGACCAAACCAAGCTCATCCTCCATAATAACCTGCCCAAGCTACGTAGTTTCCACGACAAAAATTCATTGTCATTGACTCTGCCTTATTCACCCTGTTCGTATTTCAGTTGTCTTTCGTGTTTCGGGAAGTGAAATTTTTATTTGACAGATATACGTTACCCACAACACGACAAAGTCTTTAACGTAAATTGTTTATCTTCTGTGTCTGGCTGCCACCCTCTCCCCACGAAACATTTATTAGGCGCGCTGCCTAAACAACAGACGGTCGCGCTGTGATATCCCGGGTATGTCAACTAATTCGCCACGGGGGAGCGGCTGCTATTCAAATGCCACAGCTGTCAACAAACGGTACACTTTGCATGAAGCCGACAGGAGAATGACACCCTCAGATATATGTAAGATGAGGGAGATAAGTTATCAAGTTAACAGCATGGCACAAGGTTAAAAAGCAATGAGGAAACCAGCGAATATTGCACTCACCGCATCGGTAATGTCGGTAAAACGTTAACGATACTCCCAACGGGTAGCGAGCGCACGGGTAAGACCACCCGGCTACGTAGTATGAGTGGTTGCAAAATTTAGCGGGCTTCGTTCATACCCACTAGCATTATGCAGCCCAATCTCCCCTCTCTCTCTCTCTCTCTCTCTCTCTCTCTCTCTCTCTCTCTAACGAACGAACGAACGAACTGAGTCTCTTAGTTCATTAGGTTTCTTTGCGGCCCAATCTCCCCCCTCTCTCTCTTCTCTCTCTTCTCTCTCTCTCTCTCTAACGAACGAACTAACGAGAACTGGGTTCTTAGTTCATTAGGTTTGGTTTGGTTTGGTTTTGTTTTACGGCATATCAACCTCAGTGGGTCATTTAGTGCCGATAAAGTTTTGAAATAAATCAATTCTTAATGGATAATACAATTTTGATTATCAACACATGTTTTTCTATTTAACCCATAGATGGGACCCTAACAGGTACTATCACTCCGGGTTAGAGTGGAACCAGGGGCAATGGTGATGAAGGGTGCTCCACATTCCCCAAACCTCCAAAACTGGAACCTCACTATCAGATAGTCTTTTTTATTATTATTATTACCGCAGTGTTTGAGCCATCCACTCATTCTATCACCTTTCTGAGGTGTTCATAAACTGTATAGTGTAGAATGAACATCATGCTTACTTTCACAGGAAGGCTCGGACTAGCATCCAGTCACCAGACAAAAAAAAGACAGAGTAACTGAATATACTCTGTAGCAACTGAGAGGGCATGGTCAAGTGTTCTGTTTATATGGATACAAATACACACTCAAAATGCTGGAAATAGACTTGCCCATTCCACAAAGTAGAATAGCCCAAGCTGCTATTTAAACCACTTACATTGACGATTAGTTTCACAAATCTCACTAAACCTTTTTGATAATGTAGCATTCTTTGATGTTTAGAAACTAAATATGTTGGTTAAATTTCGTATTTGTACATCAATCGCCACTCATATATAACACTAGCAGCGGCTACCCGACGTCGCCTAAGTAGAGGGGGAATTTTAAAGTTAGTCCTGGATATCCATTATTACTGAATCGTGGGATGCCCCATTTAAATCCCACGTAAAATAATATACCTTGCATTGATCCAGCTACTCTTAAAAGAAATATTAATGTCTACTATCTAAAATATTAAATGAAAAAAAAATCCATGCTGATATCATTTTTTTTTCTTAATTATCTTCACGAATATAAATCAGATCTCTATTACTTTTGCTCAAAAACCAAGATCTGGTGATATTTAATGTGTATATATATTTACTTTGATGATAATTATTTTTATTTTCAAAATTTCCTCCGGACATACATATACACACAACTGCCGTTTATATATGTACAAAAAGCGGCTACCCGGCGTCCCCTGGGTAAAGGGGATAGATAAAAAGGTAGCCTAGTAGATCCATTATTGTTAAATCACGAGTTGGATCCTCACAGGATGCCTCATTAAAAAAAAGACATTGATCCAGACATTCTGAAAAGAAAATTTAATGTCATCTTATTATAATGGAGATTGTATGTTTTTCTGTCTGTAACCGAAACTATATTACTACTCAAATCACAATTCCCTTAGTTATTGACATCACATTCTCCATGATTTTATTTAACCTTTTTAATAATTAATTAAATTGTTTTACATTATTAATAATCTTAACCATATCTACATACGAATAACATGCAATTATATTTATATATACAACAAAATAGCGGTTTACAGTGTGAACGGGAAGGCTAATTTGCATATTGATATTAAAAAATCGAATTTAATAAATATGTGCTTAGTATTATTGATTCCTAACTGTTTGGTTTTATTTTAATGAATATAAGCAAAAATCTCTTAATGAAATCCATTAACAAGAAATCCATTAACAAGAAAAAATAACTGTAAGTTTATTCTTACTTCCTATTTTAACTAAATACTTACATTAGAAAAAATAGCAATGAAAGACGAGAGTGATGGAAGAGTAAGTTTCAGTTGTTCTATGTTTCAAATCTTTTGATCTGCATTCTTATTTAGTTTCATTAGCCTTTCTAATTTTATATAATATCTTATTACATTCAAACTTAAATACTTGCACCCGGAGGGTGCATATATTTGCTAGTCTATTTAAAATACTAAATGCAAAAATTCCATGCTGTTATCATTTAAATTTCATTTTCGAATTATCTTCATGAATATAAATCAAATCTTCATTATTTTTGTTTATTTGTTGCATTTTCATAGTTTCCTCCGGACATCCATACGCACTGACTGCTCTGTATGTAAGTATAGATAGATTATTACAAACCAGACGGTGAATTTGTTGGTGAACAAGCATTAGACATCTATTTCTGTATAACCTTTAACGTACAACTGCGTACATTCCCTAGCCCGTATACCTACCCGTAATCATTTTATCGATTCAAGATTACGCGTTCCGTATTATGTTTGCCGCCAAGTAGTTTTTGCGCTATTTTTTCACATCGTCCATTCGGAGCGGATCAAACGCTATCAAAAATGGCGTCAAGTAGAACGAGACGTCTGATACAGTAAAAACATTTTCTATGTTCCATTTATTTAAAAAAAAAAAAGAAGCACATTTAACACGGTTTGCCGACGTTTACTCAAATAGCAGTGTCTTCTCACTGACATACCCACATTTCCTTTTATTGCATCAGTTTGGAAAGTATTGCTGGTACACGTAGTGGGCCAATAATGTACCATGCCGCTGTGGTTTAAAATAATACCAACACGTGTACGGCAATGGTAAATTGACTGTGTTACTTGTTGATACACATTTGGCGCACGTATTTATCTGTGATTTATTCATGATCTATATCTATTTAATACAATATGATATAATGGCAATATGTAATATAAAACATGATTGTAACAGTGTATAAGTTATATGAATAATAAGTGTATATATATATATATATTAATAAATATGTGCTTAGTATTATTGATTCCTAACTGTTTGGTTTTATTTTAATGAATATAAGCAAAAATCTCTTCAATAAATCTTAAATGAAATCGATTAACAAGAAAAAATAACTGTAAGTTTATTCTTACTTCCTATTTTAACTAAATACTTACATTAGAAAAATAGCAATGAAAGATGAGAGTGATGGAAGAGTAAGTTTCAGTTGTTCTATGTTTCAAATCTTTTGATCTGCATTCTTATTTAGTTTCATTAGCCTTTCTAATTTTATATAATATCTTATTACATTCTATTTAATACAATATGATATAATGGCAATATGTAATATAAAACATGATTGTAACAGTGTATAAGTTATATGAATAATAAGTATATATATATATATATATATATATATAATATATAATATATATATATGAGTATGAAAAGGTGGAATGAAAACATCACACAATACGGTTAAAGAGAAAAAATTTATAATATAATCATAGCTGATACTGATCAATATTTCGATTTTACAAAAATCATCATCAGAGCTCATTCACTCCGTGGTGTTTGGATGGGAGAAAAAAAAATATATATATGAAGTGAACAAACAATGTGTTTGAAAAGGCGAAGGCCGACAATTTTTGGGAGATTATGTGCTTAATTAAAGTCATACCTAATTTATTAATTAATTAATTATAAATAAATGAATTAGGCGTGCATATCAGTTTAAATGTAAAGCGTAAACAAATCGAGAAAAAGGCGATATATATATATATATATATATATATATATATATATATAAAGAAAGTGATCTGAAGAAAATCATAGCGTCTCAGATACCCACGGGTTGAAATGGACCATAATCGTTATATACCCGGTTTTTAAGCTTTTTTCTTTACAAATTACTACTGTTTATAAAAATTAAACATTGAGCCCTCAGACGTGACATGAACTTTGTAGCACCCAACTGTTGGAGGAAAAGACCAGTTTTGAACCATCCTAATACCAAAAAAAATAAACTTGGTACCCCACGAATGAAACAATGTATTCGGTATAAAATAACCTAAAAAGGGTTGACATGCCGTAAAAACCAACCAATCAATCAAGGTTTTTTTTTAATGTTGTTTGTAAACAACTGATACGCTAGTGGGAGGACAAAATGAATAATATTTCAGAATGGATTTTTAGTCCTGGTATATATTGGCAAAGTGTTTGACTTTTTTCATATCGCACACCCATACGTAATAGAGGGACACCACCCACACACCTCTTTCAATTAGCTTTATTCATTTTCTGCACCAGCAAACAAAGTATTCGCGAGAGGGTGCCGAATTATATTGGAGATCTAAACACCGATATATGTAATCGGTAATCTGATTTTTTAATACTATTTGTTATATTATTTATTATTAACTAACTCTATATTTTGTATAGAAAAAAGGAAAAAACAGAAATAGAAGAAAATATGATTGTCAGCAGTATTAAGGAAATATATATATATATATATATATATATATATATATATGTAAACACCGTTTGTTTGGAATGGCTTTTTGCCGATAATTTTTGGGAGAATATGTGCTTAATTGGAGTCGTACCTAATTTTGAAAATTAATTAATTAATAATGAATTAGGCGGGAATACCTACCTATTAACCTACTCTAAACAAATCGTAAAATCTAAGAAGTCCGTTTAGTGTAGGGGTTATGGGATCGGCCTGTCAGCTTGGCAGTCCGGTTTCAAATCACGCACAGGGCGGTCTTCCGATCTATAGCTCTGCTGATGAGGCCTAATAGGCCGAAATGTACATACAGAGATTGATTTTTCTCGATTTGTTTAGCCATACATTTAATAGGTATTCCCGCCTAATTCATTATTAATTAATTAATTTTCAAAATTAGGTACGACTCTAATTAAGCACTTATATATATATATATATATATATATATATATTTGGAGGATAT
>CM042167.1:33280305-33297805 GCA_023376005.1 Doryteuthis pealeii
TCATCTCTCACCCTTTTCCTGTTTAATGCCTTCTTCTTCTTCTTCTTCTTCTTCTTCTTCTTGTTTTTTCTTCTTCTTCTTCTTCTTCTCTATTAGATTATTGTTTGAGAAAATAGTCCCATTGATCCGAGTTCAAATTCTTCCTTCTTTCTTTCTTTCTTTCTTTCTTTCTTTTACTATTAACCTCTTACACTCTATTTCTATATATTTTTGCATTCAACTTTCTTTATTTTTTATCTCTACTTCTTTGTCTCTTTTAATTTCATATTCTTTTCTTTATTTCCTTCATTCATTACCCCTTTCTCTTACTTTATCTCCATATGATTTATTTCATTACCTTCGTCTTCTCTCTTTCTTTTTCTTTCACTCTCCTTCTGTCCCTTCCTTTAGGTCACTCTTTTTATTCCACCCGCTTTCATTTCTTCTATTGTTTTTTTCTTTTTATTTCTTTTTCTCTTCCTTTGTTTCTATTCCGTCATTTAGTTTTTAACTCACTAATTTTAGTTGCGTTGTTATCCATCAACGCTCCCCTTCTTCTTCTTCTTCTTCTTCTTCTTCTCCTTCTTCTTCTTCTTCTTCTTCTTCTTCTTCTTTATTAGATTATTGTTTGAGAAAATAGTCCCATAGATCCGAGTTCAAATTCTAGACAAGGCTGTGTGCATTTCACATAGCGCTAATACCACTGAGAAAGGTATGCATCAAAGAAATCTCTCTCTCCATCTATGGGTAAATAGTAGGGTTGAGTAGTCTAGGTAACCAGTCTAGGAGAACGGAAACTCTGAATCCAAACATGGTAGTATCCGCTTAAGAATTGACCTTGTGTCGAATACATGATCATGCGTAGGGTTTATATATATATATATATATATATATATATATATATATAATATATATAATATGATTTTTCTAATATTACGACGACATATAGTAAGCTTTTTTGATAACTATCCTATATTAAATTAAAACATCATCTGTAAGTTTATCCATTAAGTGTTTGCCCCAGGCTGAAAGTTCCGATAGCAAGAGGGTAAGGAACATGACGGAGGAATTCTGTCGGTAGTGGTAACTGTTAAAGTCAAGGCGCACTGATGAGAAGTAAACTTCGAAACACGTGTCTGTGGATGACTAGTATATATGTATATATATATATATATATATATATATAGAGAGAGAGAGATAGATAGATAGATAGATAGATAGATAAACACTGTAGATGAATATATATATATATATATATATATATATATATAAAGATAAATCTAATGAGTCAGACGAATCTACTAAAATTTCGCTTAATGCTCTTCAGGTAAGATCTTAGCTGAAAGCATTAAGCGAAATTTTAGTAGGTTCGTCTGACTCATTAGATTTATCTTTATTATTTGCTCTACTTAAGCATTGAGCACTTTTTACTTATTAGCTTTAGTCTCCTGCGGTTTATATGAATATATATTATATATATATATATATATATATAATATTTTTTTTTGGGCCAAATATTGTATCAAGATTATTTTTGTTGTAAGAATTCTTTGGTTTTTTTTTTTCCAAAATTATTTTTCTTACCGGTTGGTGTTTGGTAGTATATTTTTACAATCAAACTATTTGCTGTTTTTTTTCTCACCGCCAGGATACCAATACGTTTGGTATATTATATTATATAATATTATAATTATTATATATATATTATATATATATAGTCATCACAGACACCGTATTTTTGATGATCATGAGGATCATGATCATGATCCTTTTCACCCAATTTGTTTTCAATTTCTTCTTCCTCTCTTTCGTATTTCGTTTCTGCAATTGTTTCTTTTTCTTTTTCCTTTCTCTTCACAGTCCTAATCTGCCTTTTCCTCTACTTGTTATTTATTCTTCTTCTTCTTTTCTTCTTCTTCTTCTTCTTCTCTTTTTCTTCTTCTTCTTCTTCTTCTTCTTGCTTTTGTTTGTTGGTTGTTGTTGTTGTGTTTTCTTTTCTTCTTTCTTCTTTTGTTTTTCTTCTTCTTCTTATTGGTTTGTTGTTTGTGATTGGTTGTTTCTTTCTTTTCTTCTTCTTCTTCTTCTTTTTTGGTTTTCGTTCTTTTGCTATATTTTTCTTCTTCTTCTTCTTCTTCTTTTTCCTTCTTTCTTCTTTATTCTTGTTTTTTCTTCTCTTCGTGCGTGTGCTTTCTCTTCTTTTTTGTTTTTTTCTCTTCTTCTTACTGTTCCTTCTTGTGGCATTTTCGTTCTTCTTCTTTCTTCTTCTTTCTTCTGTCTTCTTTCTCTTCTTCTTGTTCTTCTCTTCTTGCTTTTGTTGTTGTTGTTGTGTGTTGGTTGTTGTTGTTCGTCTTCTTCTTCTTCTTTTACTTTGTTTTTCCTTCTCTTCTCTTCTTCTTCTTCTTCTTTTGCTTTTGTTGTTGTTGCTTGTTGTTTGTGTTCTTCTTCTCAGTTCTTGTTTGGTTTCTTCTTCGTCTTAATTGCTTGTGTTGTTGTTGTTTGTTTGTTGTTCTCTCTTCTTCTTCTCTTCTTCTTCTTTTCTTCTTCTTCTTTTGCTTGACTTCGTTGCTGGTGTGCAACTTTCTTGCTTCTTAATCAGTTCATCTGCGTTGTGCTACCTTGCGGATTTTGGTTTGAATATCCTGAATATTAAAAAGAAAGAAAAAGTTGTATTTTTAATGTGAACCTGTAAATTACGGGAATGAGATTATGCAACTGTCTAGGATTCCATTCGAATATAAACTGGTCTATTGAGGGAATATGTAATTTTGTTTCTATACCTATATCTGGTCTGTGGTATCTCGCTATCTTCATATCTTCTGGGTCTAATCTTTTGGTTTGGTCGGCTCTTTTCATTTATTGAATATCTGGAAAACTTGGGTTCTCATGGGGATTCTGGTCATGTGCTGTTGAAGTTTTTTAGTAAATAAACAGGGCGAAGAAGGTTTTGTTTTCTGATTAGGACCGTGGCATCTTAATTGAAGGAATATGTCATTTGTGTTTTTATACTTTATCTGGATCTGTTGTATCTGCTATTGGCTTCCTTCTGCTGATCCAGATCTATTGTTGGTTTGGTTGGTGGAATATTTTCGTATTAAGCATGGGACAGTAGTGCACTTCTCTATTATAGACTCGTGATACAGTGACTGAGAAAGATTTCTATTGTATAATAGGGCAATGCTGCTGCTGTGGTGTTTTATAGAGGCTGATTCTAATTACTCTATGAACTTGGAATTTGGCGCGTGGACATAAAGGAACTATCTCCTCACAAGGACTTATTGGTTTTAGACCTACGTTTTTCTTTAAGTTCTTTTTACGAACAGAACCAGGGATGAGGCGCAGTTCTTACTCAACAGGTTTTCTCCTTTTTCTTCTTACTTCGAGCTGGAACAACTTGGGTTCTTGGTGATTTTTGTTTGATGCATTGATAGTTTTAAGTAAATACCTAAGAGGTTTTTTGTTTTTTCAAATCTTTATCTTATTTTTAACCTCAGTTTAGAGATTGGGTCTGAACAGAGACAGACCACTTATAAAAACTTCGAACGACAACTTCTGGTTCCTATCCTTCACTCTTTCTTGTTGGACTGTTTTCGAACCATCAGAAGCACAGGTACTCTTTAACGTCATTCCAAATTCTAGTTAAATTCCACATTATTTACACATTTTGGGGTTCTGCAACATTTCAACATCTCATTATTTTACAAAAAAAAATTTGATATATATATACTAATATATATATATATATTATATATATAATAAAAACACAGGATGTTGATCAGGGGAGACCAATTTTATTGTGTCATACTTAAATATTTGATTACACCACATCAGTAACAGTTTACGGAATGTTTTGTGAGGGTCAAAACACACAATATTTTCTTTCATAATAATATTATATATATTATTATATATATTATATACAACATGCTAATATATAATATAGATATCTATTTAACTATGAAACCTTAATGAAAGGTTTTTCTGTTGTTTTAATAATGTTTTCTTCGGTAGTATAATTCTTATTTGATATCACATTTACTAATTAGTTTTTCAAAGGGTCACTTCGGGCCGATACCCGACCATAAATTCGGGTAGAATGTTACTTATGTTGTTCACCAACCTGACCCACTTGCCCTAGTAGGCATGCAGATTTTAAAGTGGATTTTAACAGGTTTAAATAAAGACTTTTCTTTCTTGAGTAAGGGCTGGCTTTACTGTCCGGCACCGGGGCGACCCTGAAGGTGAATGCTGACGGAATCTAAGCAATTGTTTGTACATCTAGTGATTTTTCGATTCTGTGAGGAGCCGTTCTCCTAAACGACGTTGGATGTTTTGGTTTTCGATTAAGGAGTCAAAGATGTAGTGAGACAAATGGAAATTGAATCTGCAGTTGTGGAACAAATATCTAAACCTTATTTTTAATAGCGAAAAGACAAAATGAACAGAGTCATGCTATTTAAATTGAAAATTCGTAAGATTTTTCACTTTTAGAAGAAAAATGTATAGCACAGCCACAGGGCACACACACAACACCATTTATTATATATATATAGCTATATTATTAATTATATATATTATATATATAATATATTGGAAGATTATGTGCTAATTAAAGTCTACTAATTTGTTAATTAATAATTTAATTAAGATGATTAGGCGTGCATATCGGTTTAAATTAAAGCGTAAACACATGAGAAAAGTCGATTTACGCTTTAGTTTAAACCGTATGCAGCTATTTATTTATTATAATGATATTAATAACAAATTAGTTATGACTTTATTAAGCACATAATTTCAAAAATGTCGGCTCTTCGCCAATTCACACATTGTTTGTCCACATCCATATTATATATAACTAATATATTATATTTATATATATATATTATATTATACATATATTAGGAGAATGTTTATTGGAGAAAAGGTGAAACACGCATGTTGTGAAAATGGATGTTTATTGTAGTAGTGATGTCACGTTTTAACGTTTCGGTCTGTTAGACTTCGTCGGGCGTTGGATGGATTGAGTGCTGCTTCATGTATATTGAGACCCACCTATACCTAACATTGTGTGCGATCATTAATTAAAACCAACGTGCACACACGCCCATCTGAGAGAAAAAAGAAACCTTATCCAACTCTGCTAACCCCAAGTGACACCCCTCCCTTACTCATGACTCCTAATTCAACCAGTATGAAAATGTTTCACCCATTCTTATTGTTCTACAGACTCTCGTCGGTGTATTGTTTCAGCACAACCGACTGATTGATAGTAGTTGATATTTAGTGGAGATAGAAATCAGAAATATTTTGAAAAAAAATATTTTTGCAAGGTCAGTATGAACATAGCTCCAGGAATCTTCCTTAAGCATCGAGGGTACACTCACAACATGGCAGGTGGCTCATGTTGAGGTTCAGTTGGTGTATTTCAAAGCCCAAGATCCGTAGATGATGGATAGATAGATTAGTTAAGATGGAACTCAGGAATGTTTGGGGAAATAAATATTTTTTCAAGGTCAGTTTGAAAGTGGGTCGCGAATAGGCGAGTTCATAGGGGAATTAATTGCGGATTACTTCCTGGTTATTATTTTATTAATCTCACTGTAAATCTGATATAAAGTGCAGATAATCTCTTTTCGATCAGATTCACTTGGAGCGATGATAATTTTTTTTTTCTTTTACTTTTTTTATATATTCGATTTGAATCTGTTTAACGAGGTGGTCATGATGTGGAAAAAAAAATATCACACAATTAATAACAAAATTGACGAAATCGAGATAATAGTAGGCAATTGAAATAATTAAAATCATTACTATGAGTCATAGGCTGGGCTGAACGTGATTTTAAGCCCGGGATTTGAGGATAGTATTGTCTTCTCTCTTATTTTCTGTGTGAATTGTTCGTATTGTTCAATTTCATTATTAATATATTTGCATTGTAAGAAATTATTTTATTAGCGTTGATAATCTTTCGACGTAATTCTTCATGAGTTACTGTTTTGCACCGCCTACGCTGTTTGACAGCAAGTCTGTCACGTCTCGGGATTTTTATAGTATTCTAAGTGATTTGTTAACAATGTTTGTTTGATGGTCTAGATTTTTTCCTCGGATTTCATGTCCTCCAGATCGCTTTTCATCCTTGGGAAGACCGGTCGCAAAATCTTCTTCTTCTTCTTTTCTTTCTTTTTCTTCTTTTTTCATTCTGTCTTCTTTCTTTCTGTTTCTTTTCTTCTTCTTCTTCGTCGTGTGCGTCGTGTCGTCGTTGTTCGTCGTCGTTTATTATTAGTTTATCCTTTGATTTTCACATCAGTGTTAGCTGATGGGTCTTTACTGGAGTCTGAGTTGATAGCAAGTATCTCAGTCTCAGGATCTTCTGAGTTTCTGCAGATTGCAGCTGCCAGTGTTCTGATGGTTCATCTTCCTTTGATATCCAAACTTTTCTGCCTTTTTAATCCTTTTGGGACTGTTCCAAGTGGCACAACTTACATTATCAGTTTACTTTCATATTTCCACAACTTTTTACGAGTTCTTGGCGAGGTCAGATGATTTGTCTATTTTTTTTTTTATTTCATTATTATTATTTTATTTTTATTATTATATCTTATAGTTTAGTGTTTTAACCCAGCATTACTGATGATATTCATGGAGTCTGGGGTGGACAAACAAGGCTCTTATGTTCCAGGTTCTTCTGAGTATTCTGGCGATGTGCACGGTGCAGTAGTTCTGTGTGGTCTTCATCTAACTCTTGATTTCAATTTTCCAGTCTTTTTTCCAAGATTCTTGGGACCGTTCCAAGTGCACACTACAATTGGTATCACTTTGACTTTCATATTCCATGCTTTTCATTTCTGAAGGTCCAGATATTTGTCCATCTTTTTGTTTTCTTCGCTCTCAGCTGTGATTTGCGTAATTGAAGTAATCACAGTGACAAGTTTTTCTTTTTTGTTAATAATCTAGATTGGTCTCTTGCTTGGATAAGGTGATCATTTTTATCTCAAAGTCCAGAGAATTTTATGCCGTTTCGTTCCAAAGAACAGATATTGTTTATGATTACCATTTGTTGTTGTTAATTTCCCAGTGTACCTTCGCAACCAGTGTAACTAGTTTTGTATTTCCGTTTTGCATAGTTTGTACATTCACTTTGTAATTGGCTTAACCGTCTCATCTTGTCACGTTTATTATTTTATTATTATTATTTTATTATGTATTATCGATTATTATATTATTTATTTGAGACTTTGTGGGTTACCGTGTGAATCTATTATTACAACGTTTGACATGTTTATTCGGGAGCTTTCAATAGTTTCTTTTCTAAAATTACAATTTATTTACTCTCGAGCACTCATTCTTTCTTTCTTTTTCCATTGTATTTCTTTTCAATATTCGATTAAAGACTAGCGTTATCACTTTTGGCACTAAATATTCTCTATTTTTCCGTACTCTTTTTTTCTTTTTTCGTTTTTTCTTTCTTCTTCTCATAATATTTTCTTTGTATCTATCCTTTTTGATTAAAAAAGGAACGTATCATATTAGCTTGAGGTGGACGACACAAAAGAAATAGATTCGGTGGAGATACCAGGAATTTTCCTAAGATCATCAGGTAATTATGACAGCAAAGGGATAGGATATAATTTATTTTGGTATATTCGTCTACTGAGTATTTAGCTTATTTAAGTAGGCAATTATTTCGGTATCTTTTTGGGGGGAGGGGGTTATAGTGTATCGACTGATTATTTTAGTGGAATATTGATTTTGGTTATTTTCTTTGATGGATTTTTTTTCAGGGATTTGTAATTTGTAATTACAATTTATGGTGTATAATTTATCTATAAATATAATATTATAATAATGGTTATAATATATTTACTGTCAGGTATTATTATATATTATATATATATATTATTATTATAATATAATATATTATATATGTAGAAACGCAACAAGTGTAAAAATTTTGTGAAAAATCTGTTTCGACCATTGGAGAGGATTTATTCAAGCAAATTGTAACGAAAAGACGAAAGATATAATATATCACTGAGCAGAACGCCTGTCGATCATAGCGGGATTTTCAAAAGTCTTTTTAAAAATTGCGCTATCTTATGTTAATAAATAATCTTATTAATATATTTATATATATTATATTATATATATATTATTATATATAATTGATATTACAGTGTGTGGTGTGTGTGTGTGTTGTGTGTGTGAGTGCGTTATGTTTCTTTGTTGGATTATATCTGATGAGTCTATTTTCAGTTTGTATATTTATAATTTTTATGTATGTGATAAATATTTTAATATTATATTATATATTAATTATATTATAATGTGGATTTACTGTGAGGCTTAGTCATATAAATAAATGAGAACTTTAGTTGCATCCTCAGGTAATTAAGTTGAGTCTGGAAACTCAGTACATATATCAAATTACTTACATATATAATCTGAAAATTACACTCATCTTATATATATATATATTTATATATATATATATATAATATATCTATATATATCTGTGCTCGCTGGTGTGTGTGTGTGTGTGTGTTTTATATATATATATTTATATATTATATAATACTATATATATAATATATATATATTTTATCGCTGATTTGATATTTACTTGTAGTTAACTGTATATATTAGGAAACACTGTAGTCTGTAAGTTTATGCGGATAAAGTTTGTTTATGTTGTAATAAATATAATTTGTTCTTAGGGAATTCGTTTTAAGTGGAGAGTGTTAGGCGATTCTCCTACTTGTCGCAGGACTTGATCTTAATGAAGGGCCAAGTCGGATGACCATTGGGCAGAGAAAGCCTGTCCCAATTATGAAAATCTATTACAGAATTTTCTAGTAACCGTAAATTTAAACTTGTTGTCACTACATTTATATTGTGAGGGTTTTAAGGGGTCAATAGAACAACGCGGCGTAAAAATGTGGAAATGTATTAACAAAAGAGTAGACCACTTACAGTACAGAGAAGTAGGGAATTTCGTTAGCAAATAGAGTTATGAGCTGACTCGCATTTGGCCTTACTCTTCAAGCATAATTGTCCCTGTTATTATAGGTAACCGTCGGTGCATTCCATTGGTCTATAGAGGTATATCACGTATCATTACAAAATGAATAGGCTATGTCTATTCATTATATGACAGGTATTTACTGCAAAATATATGAGCTTCGAAGGAGGTGTGAGAATCCTATTCTGGGTATGGGTTATGGGATCCAATTTAATATGAAAATGAGCAGGAAGATAACATTTACGATCACCAGTTTAAAAAAAAATGTATCAATCAACAACGTGTGTGTGTGAGTATTGTTTTTCATCCGAAACAGCATTTCCAATTGTTAGCATGAAAATGAGCTTGGGAAAAGCTTTCTGCGTAAGCAGTTTCAGATTTCAGTCATAAAAAGCATTTTCAACAGAAACAACCCATAGCGCATTCTTTTTATCCATACTCTAACATTACCTTTAGCAAGCTCCAACCATTTATAACATATATATATATATTATATATATACAATATATCCATGCGAACTAACACGACAACCACCCGCACAAAAAACAAGCGGTGGTAAAGAAAGAAAAAGAGGTCACAGGTGACCGCCCCCATACACCAACGAGATGAACCCTCAATCAATAAAGTGTATATATAGGGGCATAAAAACAGACAGGCCATCCATTCCGTTCCGAAGAAGGGGTATGAAACATCCCCGAATTTCCGAATGAAAACGGAAATTTAATTCAAAAATCTGCGTTTCTCATATTTCAAACCCTTGCTTGCATACTAATGCCAAACATCAGATATCTGGACATATATATTATATATATATATATAATATATTATATATATTATATTATAGAATAAGATATAATGAAAAAACAAACGATGTTTACAACTGAAATAGGTCAAATCAGAGAGAAAATTGTGCAACCGTTTTCGGGCCAAATTCTCTTGACGGTTTAAAGAACACTCGGCCATCCTAACTCAGGTATTGAGGACCCTATTGCATTATAATGTATCAACCGCACAGTGGGTCGGTCCTCAACAAAATAATAGACGGGGAAAAAGACCGTTTAGTAAAAGGAACGCTGTAGTCTATATAATATATATCTATATTAATATATACTGGTATATATGAGGAAATGAGGAAAATGAATTAAAGAAAAAGAAAGAACAGACATGGATAATTAAAGATATTTAATCAATATCAACTGTGAACATAGCAGTTTGGTCGTCATCTGTGTGAAAATATTCGCAACATAGGATTCGACCTTCATCGAGGAAATTTATATTTGAATGAAAAATTCTTTGGGGAAAGACGGAATTTTATAAATGTTCGAAGAGAATTTAAAAAGAAAAATTCAGTTTTGGAAACGCTGGAATAGACGTGAATTGGATATTTTGATTTTCCTAGGAGTTATGGTAGATTACAATTTTGTATTGCAAGAAATTAAAGTGTTATTATTTTATCCCTAACAAGGGGTTGAAATTTCTCGACAACTAGTGTATTGTTATTGTTTTGGCAAAACGTGAAATCATATAAAAAGGTATTAACAATATATGCATATATTGANAGAAATATAGACGCAGGACAGTAGTAAAGATAGCCTGCTAAGAGACTAGATGCAATAAAAGTCAAAGATAAGGTAATTTGGAGAGGGTCTTAAGGGATTTACAGTTGTGCCTTTGATAGAGTTGCGAGAGATTTAACAACTCTAAGACGAATGAAAAAGAAAGAATAGACAACGATATACGAGAGAGTAGGACGAGAGGGATAAATTCAAATAGAGAATAAATGTGTGAGAAACAGAACAAGTTGCGGAAATGAGATACGTTTATGAGAGGAGGGAAAGATAGAGAAGATTAACGTAATAAAATAAATCATAAAAAGAAAAATCATAATTTTAGAGTACTAGAATATACAGCAAAGAAAGAAAGAAAAATAAAGATACGAAATGATATGGAGAGAAGTAAATATAAACCTAGAATAAGAGAAAGAGTGAGAACAGAAAGATAGAGCAGCCTTTAATATGAGAGAAATCATGTCTAAATATTCTCAAGATAATATAGCAAAAAGGATTATACTTTAATATATATATGATTATATATAAGAATAGTATAATGATTAATGTAGTATAAATGTGGCACTTATAAGTTAGACTAATGAGCAAAGACTTTCTATTAGCAATACGATTTACAGAGTATACATGTACACAGCATATACGTTAAAAACGATAAGTAATAAAGTACTATGTGAGAAGTGCTAATATATAATATACTACATAATTACGCGGTCAAACAGAAACATGAGAATAATATATATATACTAGATACATGAAGGTAATGTTTCAATAAGGATATTAGTAATCTCAATAGATAAATATAGCAATATAGACTAAAATGTATAGGTGCAATATCTAATCAATATACGATATTCATAGAATTCAGAAAGAAATGATCAGATCAAGTAATCAGTATGTGATTCATAAATAATCTTATACATAGTAACCTTACAAAACAGAAGCTACTGTGCTCAACAAAAATACAAACTATTTTAGTGGAAGAGATTAGGAAACAAGAAACGTAAGGAGAGATGAAAAATAAGAAAGAAGAAATATACTCAGATGAGAATAAGGATATAGAGTAGAATAAGATAAAGGAATAGTACAAGATTTACGTGTATATAATTTATAGTCATATTGTGATACATGACATTAAGTCTTAAATTGGCGAGAGCTCTACATTATCCAGAATCTATTATAATCGATAGATCAAAGAAATAATTACAGTACAATGACGCAAAGTACTTAGGTATCTCGAATAATAGCACATAATCTAATAAATCATAAGATATTCTAAGACAAATAGATAGTATAGAAAGATCATCCTTAACAAAGATCTATACAGTAATATGCATAATCTGAATACGATATTCTGTAATTCAATGAGTATGCTTATTTATAAAAATATGAAGCTATAACTAACATTATAAACAATTAATTAAGATATAGCATATCTCTCTCTCTACTCTGCATTGCTAAAGGAAAGAATGAAAGAAAGAATAGATAACAAATAAAGAAAGTAAACAAGAAAAATGGAAAAGTGATAGAATATAAAGAAATTAAAAGATAAAGATAATTTATAAGAAGGGTGAAATGTAAAAATAAAAACTCAGTGGTTATTATAATAATAAACATATAAAATAGGAATAAATATATAAAATTTGACTGTATTTGAGTATAATCTTAATGAAAAGTACAAGATGATAAATCGAAAGAAATCAGATTGAATAAAGATAACAAACAAGAGAAAATGAAGATAATGAACTCTAGACAAGAAAAAAGATTCAGTAACAATAATCTTATTCCCTCATAACTGCATACTTAACGATGGAAACTTTCTTCAAAATGTAAAGAAAATAAAATATAATATGGGTCAAACTCCGAGAAAAGTGTATATGAAACCAAACATATTAATTATATATAAATATAATATATATATATATATAATATATATATATATATATATTACTCTATTTATTCAATGAGATACAAGTTCTAGCAGTTCTAACTCTAGGATCGCACTTTAGTCTCTCTCTCCTCCTCCAACCACGTGCGTCTACTCTCCTGAGTCTTCTCTTCAGTGCGCTCGAGCTCTCCGATCTTCATACCACACCTACCATTACCACACATTTTATAATATATGCTCTCAATATATAATATATATATACTACATATATAATATATATATATATATAATTATAATTTTGTGAGTGAGTATGTGTGTGGTGGTATGTGTGAGTGAAGAGAGAGAACGTGTACAGAAGAGATGCAGGAGGCTGGAGAGCGGACGCGCGTTCATGTGAAAGTGGGTGATGATACCGTTGAGCCAAGACAAGGTAAAACATAGAAATTCATCCTTCAATACAATCTATCACCCCTTATTAATACATATATTAATATTAATATTAATATTATATATTAATATACTAATATACTATATAATTATAATGTTTTTAAGAGTGAGATGAGAAGAGATGATAGATAGACTATTTTTTTTCTCCAGGAGTAATGAGGTTTGATCTCTCTAGCATATTTGATATTATTAGTATTTTTTCATAGTATTAAATGCAAATACAGTATTTAATTATTCCAATCTTTCATTTGTGTTTAAATTTTTAATCCGAATCTTTATACTTTATCTATTAATATATATTTTGATAGTATTTCATTTTTATTGAGTCTTTTCTATTATATTCCTTGTGAGTAGTGAGTACTTGAGCAAGAATAGATTGTCCTGAGTTCATTGAAACCTCATTAATTCTTCGTGTGTTTATTAGTTAAGCTGATAATTATACTTATAATACAATACTTGTACGATTTTATATGAGTTAGTATGATTTATGAAATGAATACCGATTTCGAGTTTTGGTTCGAAGTATATTACCTATCTATAATATGTTCATCGTCTTATGTATAATGTGCATATTATTTCATGGCAAACATTTTCACAATCTTATTTATCGTTTATCTCTCTCGGTTTTATTATTTTACTTTTCTTATCTAGATCATACTCCTATTCTATATCTTACTCTACGCACAAATAAGATCTTCGGTATTTTTTAAGCTTCTAATTATTCTGTTTAGATGCTCGTATTCTATCTATGCATACGTAAATAATAAAAGATTTTAAATAGTACATAAGATCTATACTCTCTTTCACTCTATACTTCTCTTATTTCTATCTTTCTCCTCTTTTTCTCTTATCTGATTCTATTTTTTCTCTTATCTATTTCTCTTTATGTTTTATCTTCTAGTTTGTCTCCCATAATTTCTTCTGTTGATATGTAAATTCTTGTGACATGATTGAGACATGATTATGCATATGAATTCACATTAGGATATCTACGTTAGTTTTTATGACCAGATATGTATATGACCATGAAATTTTCAAGATTTGAAATAGAATAAATAATTTGATAATCAGACCTCTTATAGTCATTTAGTCTTTATTATACCATATACTTTGACTCGCGATATCGTATTGCATATACTTAGATTAAAGATCCTATATCTATTATAGAACAGAAAAAGAATGAACTAGTAAAAGAAAAGATATAGTGTTGCTCACTTAGATTCCTTTTATATGCCTCAGATATCCAAATCTATATCATATTATATTAATACTACATAGAAACATAGAAAACCTTGTTTAAGTACTTGATATGATCAGACAATAGTAAGTGTCTTTTCACTTTGTGCTATCATGTCTTTCTATCTCTCTCTCGGTTCTTTCCTCAATCATAGTGTTTAAATTTGGTCCTGATTGCCATCTAATATGTTTCTTATGAATTTATTTGAGCTGATATATTACTTCTTACTCCTGTCTTGGTCTCACGCTCCTTTTCTATCGCATTCTCGTCTCTATCTCTATCTGCTAATCCCTTCTCCTCAGTTGATGGAACGGCGATAACGAGCTTATATAACAAGTGAACTGTAACATTATGGCAGCTATTTTCATTTTTTTCATTGACGTCTGCCATGCTCACTTCTTTTTATGTCCCTCTCATATTGCTCTGTCTTTACTATTAACATTAACGTCTCCTGCTCATCTTTTCCTCTGAATAGATGATATTTTTATCTGGCACCACCTGATGCGCATGATATTAAGACAGAATCTGTAACTCTTCTGTCTTGCATCTATAGTTCTAATTTATAATTATTTTATCACATCATTCAGAACTCTCTCCCAACAGATACTTTCCGGTATTACACGTATATTATCTTACTCTTTCTCTCTTATTCTTCAACTTTCTCATGAATTCTCGTTTGCATTTATTCTCTCCCTCAGAATAATCTCATATATATCGTATATCAGTATTGTCTTTTTCTTTTACATATCATTATCACTTAGTTTCTCTTTACCTTCCTGTTCAGTTGCTTATTCTGTCTGTTCATAGAATAATTAATTTTCTTTTCTGCTCTTGCTTGGTGTTGGTTCCCCTCTTTGAACTTATTCCCGTTAGTGGCTTATATAGTAGCTGGACTTCGTAACATTTTGTACTCCAGTATAATCATGGTGCGTTTCTTATTATATCTTCCATATCTATATCTCTTACTCAGTCACTATGATCTTAGACTAGTTGTGTAGTGAGTTGTCTTAATATATAGTTTCTTAATTGGTCTTCACCTCGGAGTAAATTTAGTGATATTGAAAAATATAAACATCACTCCCTATGTATCTCCATTTTGTAGTATTCTCATTAAGATAACATACCGAAAAAGTAAACTATAAGAATCTCTCATATAATACGTTGTGTTTATTTACATATAGTCTTTGAATGCATAGTTTGAATTATATCATCCCTACATATGCGGACTGCGCAACAGCATATTATGACACGCGACTCCATTAAATAGCATCTCTCCACTTCTCCGAATAGCGATCTTATATCATTATGATCTCTTTTAAAATATTATTTACACAGACTTATCTCCGAATGGCTGTCTTCTGCTTGCGTAGTGTGGTCAGTACCTCCTGTCGATGTTGTGTTCACCTGTTGCTAAGCCACCGGGAAGCCTCACACGAGACGGAGTAAAGTAAAGAAACCAGGAATTTTTCGCTCTCTAAATTTTATGTAACTAGGATCAGCATAGAGATTCCCAGAGAATCTGAGAGTTTATGAGAGCCGACTGTATTGATTGGAGTTGCGTCCGTGTGACATGTTAGTGCTAGCACTCTAAAATAGGCTTTTGAATGAACGTGGATGGTGTTTAATGCAAAGATAGAGAGAAGCTTAGAAGACATATTATCATAGCATACTCAAGACTACTCCATAAGTACATACGTAAGAAAAGATACGGTGTAAAAATAAACATAAAAAATGAGAAAAACACGAACATCGAGAAACAACTCAAGTAATTGAGGAACGACAAATGAAAGATTAGAAAGAGAAAAATATAAAAAAAATACAAAGCTAGCTATTCTATTAGTGACAGATAGAATAAGCAGAGACAATGCAAGAATATGATTGTTACATCAGAACTAGAATACGGGAGATCTAAACAATAAACTACTAAAACCGAGAACATGTGAGAGCCGCAATACCGAGCGACAACAAAGATTGGCTTTGGCAATACCAAACCCTTGCTAGTTAGACAGTTGTAAATTAATTAATTATATTTCTCTAGAAAGAAGAGAAAGAAGAATGAGGAGGAAGATAATGCGAAAAACATAGTAAAATATATATATGATATTACATGAAAATACATATTTAATTTTAACAATCATTATGATATTATAATAGAATTAAGCCGATAAGAGAAAGTAATAGAGACAACCGTAAGAAAACATGGTAAAAGAGAGAGACAACACATTGGTAGGTAGGTTAAAGTTAAAACAACTAAGAAGGAATTGAGAGCATGAAGAGTAATACACCCTATGCGAGATTAACCATAAAATCATACTAAGTAATCTAGACTAGAGAAAAGGGATAATAGTCACAGGATAACGATAACTAACAAGAAATCAAAATGCAGAATACTGCGATACAACACAAGAACCACGAAAATATATAACAGAGACTCTAGAACACACCGAAAAAGAGGAAGAAAGAAGCAAACTGGTGATCTGTGCGAAAAGACTGTAATACATGAAACATAAAAGAGCGAAATGCACGCTCAAATGAACAACACAGCGATAATAGTGTGAAACAGAAAGAGGAAAGAGATTACCAGATTAGATATATAAGAGCAGCGCAGCACAGCAGAAGCGAAAAATTGACAACCTAAGGACTACATATTCCGACGACAGTACATAGGGAATAAGAAAACGGAAGGACAAGTGAAACAAATATCCTCAGAAATTTCCGGTTTAGTCCTGATTAAAATAATATATATAAAAATAAAAAAATAAAATAAAATAAAATTAAAAAAAATAAAAAATAAAAATAAAAAAAAGCTTTTTCTTTTACACATGGGCAAATAGAGGCAGAATAATCCCTCAGCCAATAAAATTGTCAAAAGCAGTCTACCCGGACCATTCTAACCCTAAAAGAATATTTGAAGAGGGAAGATGTAATGTATGTATCTTCACAGGGTACACGATCTCCGGTCTCACCGGACACTTCCACCCGGGAGCGTAAGGCAATGTTGTACCTTGGAAAAAAGGGAATAAAGCATTAACAACACCTGAGTTGTGTTTCTATGAAAATGACATTAATTTTTCAAATAATCACAATTGTTTTGTCACACAATAATATTGTAAAGCTTCTTTGTTCTCATTAAAAAACACAAATATAATATCTCAGCTCACGATGTCAACTCAATGCTTGAGTAAAGCTTATTAGAGGTCTCATGAATGATATTGATATATCAAAGCGAGATGGATCAAAAGATATATATACAGCCTCGAGTTCATTGAGCCCCCTGTTAGCGGGAAGAAAAATTAAAAGGTGAGCGAGGATTCTCTCATATATATGTTCTTAATATACTCCATAAAATATTCGGGATCAATTATCTG
>CM042167.1:33302805-33332805 GCA_023376005.1 Doryteuthis pealeii
TAAAAATTTTTGCTGACAGAAATCTGTTTCGACCATATCGAGAGGACTTTATCAAAGCAACATTGTAACGAAAAGACGAAATGAATATATAATTATTCACGAGGCACAGAACGCTCTCGATCAGTAGCGGAATTTTCAAAAGTCTTTTAAAAATGCGTATCTTATGTTAAAAATAAAATAAATTTATTTTAAAAAAAAAAAAAAAAAAAAAATATATATATATATATATATATGTGTGTGTGTGTGTGTGTGTTGTGTGCGTTGTGTGTGTGTAAGTCCACGTATGTTTCTTTGTGGTATATCTGATGAGTCTAATTTTCAGTGTATATATTATATTTTTATGTATGTGCTATATATATATATATTATATATATATATATATATATATATATATATATATATTGGGGATTACTGTGAAGCATTAGTCAAGTATAAAATAAATGAGAAAACTTAGTTGAATCTCAGGTAATTAGTTCGAGTACTGGAACTCAGTACATAATATCCAATTCATTACATATATAATCTGAAAAATTACACTCATCTTATATATATATATATATATATAAATATATATAATATATATATATATATATATATATATCTGTTGTGCATGTGTTGTACTATATATATATATATATATATAATATATATATATATATATATTTATAGCTTGATTTAGATATTTATACCTTGTAGTTAACGTATATATTAGGAACACTGTAGTCTGCTAAAGTTAATCGGATAAAGTTTGTTTATGTTTGTAATAAATATAATTTGTCTTAAGAGGAATTCGTTTTAAGTGGAATGCTTAGGCGATTCTCACTACTTTCGCAGGCACCTTGATCTTCTGAAGCGAATGGCTCGGATGACCTTGGGCAGAAAGCCTGTCCCTCAAACTTATGAAAATCTATACAGAATTATTCTAGTAACCGTAAAATTTAAACTTTATACTACATTATTATTGTGGGGTTTTAAGGGGTCAAATAAGAACAAAACGACGGGTAACAAATGTAAGAAAATGTATTAACAAAAGAGTAGACAATTACAATACAGAGAAGTTGGAAATACGTCTAACAATAGAGTTATGAGCTGACTCGCATTGGCTTACTCTTCAAGCCATAATTGTCCCTGTTACTTATAGTAACCGTCGGCGCATTCCATTGGTCTATAGGGTATATGTTGTGATGTTAGTCCCAACAGTAAAAAGAAGTCAAGTCGAGATGGGGTAAAATAAGACAAGTGTATTTACAATTAATGGTACATGTACGACTAGCTTGTCGTTAACGGGAACAGTCCTCCCTTTCCACTCGGTGTCTCACTATTTATAGTGAGAACCGGTGCATGTTCTCCACTGTAGGAACGGCCGGTACAACAGTATATCACCTATAACAATTACAAAAATGATAGGCTATGTCTATTCCTTTATATGACAGGTTATTTACTGCCAAAATATATGAGCTCGAAGGAGGTAGTTGAGAATCCTAATATCCTGGGTATGGGGTCCAATTTAATATGAAATGAGCAGGAAATAACAATTACAGATTCACCAGTTTAAAAAAAATGTATCAACATCAAACACACAGTGTGCACCATAGCAGTACGATTTTCTATCCAGAACAGCATTATTCCAATTTAGCATGAAATGAGCATGAAAAGCTTTCTGCGTTAGCAGTTTCAGATTCATCAGTCATAAAAAGCATTTCAACAGCAAACACACACCATAGCAGCATTCATTTTCTATCCATAACTCTAACATTACCCTTAGCAAGCTTCAACCCATTTTAACATATATATATATATATAATATATATATATAATATATAATATATATATAATATATACATATATATATATATATATATATATATATATATATCATGCCGACACATAAAATACCGACAAACACCCGCATAAAAAACCAAACAAACGGTGGCAAAAAAGGAAGAAAGAGGTCAACTAAGAGTGACCGCCCCTCCCACCAACGAGAAGAAATCCTCAACATCAATACAGTGTATATATAGAGGACATAAAAAAACAGACAGGCCAATCCATCCGTTCCGAAGAAGGGGTATAAACATCCCCGAAAATTTCACGAATGAAAACGAAATTTAACATTCAAAATCTGAGTTTCTCATATTTCACACCCTATGCTTCATACTAAATGCCAAACATATATATCATGACATATATATATTATATATATATATATATATATATATATATAAGGATAATCTACTGAGTCAGACGAACCTACTATTAGTTTCGCATAAAGCTCTTCAGGGCTAAAATCTGACTTTAGAGTCAGATTTTAGCCCTGAAGAGCTTTATGCGAAACTAATAGTAGGTTCGTCTGACTCAGTAGATTATCCTTATTACTTGGCTCTACTTAGGTATCGAGCACTTTTTACAAATTAGCTTCTAGCGGTTATATGAATATATATATATATCTTATATACATATATATACATATAAATTGTTTTTTCTTTTGGCCAAATACTATACCAATAGATTATTTTTTGTTGGTACGAATATCTTGGTCTTTTCGTTTTTTCAAAAATTTTTTTCTTCCTGGTTGATGTTTGGTAGTATATTTTTACAATCAAACTCTCTGCCGGTTTTTTTTTCACTCCGCAAGGATCTACCAACACGTTTTGGTATATTAAATTATATATATATATATATATATATATATATATATATATATATATATATATATATATTATATGTGTGTGTGTGTGTGTGTGTGTGTGTGTGTGTTTGTGAGTGCGTGCTAGAAGGCGGTGGCTGGGGCCCTAATGTCCCGGTTATTATTTTAAACTCTATCTGACGGTGAAGTTCTAAGTCTGAACCTTCTTTATTTCTGATATGATTTATGTTTAATACAACCAAATCTTTTTGCTGACAAGAACAGGGAAAATATTTAAGGGTGGTTTTGAGTTTGAAGGATTATGATTTTTTGTTCTGAGAATGTTTGGAGAGATTTTTATCATTTGATGTTTGTATTTTAAAAACAATAACAATAGAGACCTTCATGGCCAACATTAATTTTCAGAATTAGTTTATACTCAGCATTGTCATGAACCAAGTACAAAAATAGAAAAAGATTTGCTTTTAAGATTCTCTGCCTTTTAACAATAAAAGCATTTTTTAACGAAATGCTTCTATAAAGATACTGAATATTCAAGTCTTGCCTATGTAAAGATACTCAACTTTTTCATAATGTGGGGCTTCACACCACCAATGACTTCAGTGTTGTGCTCAGCTCAACAATTTATAAAGGATAACATATTTTTCTCCAATGACTAAGAAAAACTACTCCATGTATTCCTTCTTACTAGTCTGAAGATTAGTAACATCCAAAATAAAATGTCAGTGTTTTGGTGAGGAAATTTGTCCATTTTTTTTTTCTTCCCGCTACAGGGTCAAGTGACAACCTTTGAAACACTTTTCTTCTCACTTTGATGAGATTTTTTATATCAATATATTCATGAGACCTCTTAATAAGCTTTACACATTAGTCTTAACTTGTTATTAGAAAACAAAGTAAGTTTTTCTTGTTTTTTTTTAATGAGACAAAGAAGCCTTTACAATATTATTGTGTGACAAACAATTGTGATTATTTGCAAAAATTAAATGTCATTTCTCATAGAAAACAACAACTCAGGTGTTTGTTAATGCCTTTATTCCCTTTTTCCAAGGTACACATTGCCTACGCTCCCCGGGTGGAAGTGTCCGGTGAACCGGGAGATCGTGTACCCTGTGAAGATACATACATTACATCTTCCCTCTTCAATATTCTTTTAGGGGTAGAATGGTCCGGGTAGACTGCCTTTATGACAATTTTATATGGCTGAGGATTATTCTGCCTCTATTTGGCCCATGTGTAAAAGAAAAAGCTTTTTTTATTTTTATTTTTTATTTTTTTTATTTTATTTTATTTTATTTTTTTATTTTTATATATATATTTTAATCAGGACTAAACCGATTCGGAGGTTTTATTGTCCGTCCAGTATGTCGTGGAAGTGCTGGTGTCAATGCCGTGGCGCGTTGTTCACTATCAGGTGAACTTTCTCTTGTTACCTCTAGGTGTGCTGCATTTGAGGGCATGCTTAGTTCCACGTCTTCGCGATCTAAGTTGTCTTCCACTTGGGGTTGAGTTGTTATAGTGGTGCAGGGACGAGATCTGATTTGATCCTGGTGACGACGGACAATCCAGCCATCTTCCAGTTTGATTAGGAAGGATAAAGGTGATATCTTATCCTCAATGTGACCACCACTCAGGTGCTCTCTTACCAGTTTAGGTCCCAATCTATTGGCTAAATAGAAAAGATGTGTTAAAAAAATGAGTTAGAAGAAAAATTAAATGTTGAATACCCATCAAAAATGAATAAAACAAAACGTCACCAGCAAGGGTTGGTATGCAACCAACTGTCGTGTAGGGGGCCCAAGTCGGATTGTAGTAGTAGTCGTTAGTTCAGAGTAACAACATACGCAAGTCGTATAGTTAAAAAGTGCTTGTTTATTTCTTTATAGGTTCGTGGGGTTTTTTTTCAGAGAGAAGGAGAGTGAGAGAGTAAGCTCAAGCTTCTCTATCGTAAATCACGTTCATTCAAGCTATTTGTTGCTAGCCTATACATGTCACGACGGAGACCCAACAAATACGTCCGGCCCTTCTCGGGTCCGACGAAAAAGAGAGCGAATTTTCTTTACTACTGTTTGTGGTCCCGGGGTTAGGGGTCACATCGACATCTGCTCCTCCGCAGAAACTTGGAATTCTGTTTTTATTTTAAAATCTAGTTCCGGGATCATTAGTCGGTCAATGCCTGTCACCCATTGAGTGTTTCCTCTTCAAACTTTAACCTTTTTGTTCTTATTTCTTTTTCTTCTCTTTCTCCAGAAATCCGATCACTGTTTTCTTTTCAATCCCCAAATTCTCCGTAGGCCATACTAATTACGCTACACAACTGTCAAATATAGCGTGGTTGGAGTTCGAACTCGCTTACTACAATGTTACAGTCCAGTACATAAGCCACTACGCCACGGGGAACCCCAGAGCAAGAGATTTTACGATAATCCTACAGTAGAGATAAGTGTTATTAAAACTTCTTGTGCGTAAAGATTTTCTGAAGAGGAATACCAGAGATTCTTGAAGTTGAGAATTGGTAAATTCTGTTCGTATCGTGGACTCTGTGTGTGAAACTATTAAATACTTAGATCAAGCGAAGTTAATCTGTCTTTTTAGCCATCAGTTCTATAATCTCTTCAGAATGGGCGAACGTATTTTATAGACAAGCAATAAGACGGCATATGTGCCTGCTGCGTCATAAAAATAATTGCTGCATTACGTCCTTTAAGCTCGTTTCGCCGTTCCAACAACAGGTCGAGGATTAAGATGTTGGAGTGGCGGTGGACGAAGAGGAGGTAAGAGTTTAGCTAATAAAATCATAAAGAATCATTTGATGCAATCAGCCAAAATTTACTTGATTGGAAAGATACCGATAAGATGAACGAGTGAGCCTCTATGTCTGTCATTTCAAGTACTTATAAGGTTTCTTTCTTTTATTTTTATTTTCTTGTGTCTGCACTTAAGTCTAAATGCAAACTTTCTTTCTTTCTTTCATTCTTCCTTCTTTCTTTCTATATATCTATCTATCTATCTATCTATCTCATTCCGGTTAAATTTGTATATATACTAATCTAAGTCTGTTCATTTTTATCTATTTATCTATCTAATTCTGGTCATATCTATCTATCTATCTATCTATCTATCTATCTGTCTATCTATTTTTTCTGTCTCAGTTGTTCCAAGTTACAAACATAGTAGATTGGAACAAACTGACACAAATAAATAGATAGACAGACAGATAGATAGGTAGATAGATAGATAAGGTATCTTTCTTTTATTTTTATTTTCTTTGTGTCGACATTTAAGTCTTAATGCGAACTCTCTTTCTTTATATCTGTCTATATATCTACCAATCTTAGTTTGTTCATTCTTATCTATCTACATATTTAATTCTCCTCAAATCTATCTATCTATCTATCTATCTATCTCAGTATGTTAATATACATCTACTTATTAAACAAATTATGTTCATCTCTCTCTCTCTCTCTCTCTCTCTTCTCTCTCTCTCTCTATATATATATATATATATATATATATATATTATTATGTTCCTATCTATGAAAATCTATATCAATCTATATATACATTATCCGAAAAAATTCATCTCTCTCTCTCTTCTCTCTCTCTCTTCCTTCCTCTCTCTCTCTCTCTCACTTTCTCTCTATATATACACACATTCACGCGTGTCTCTAATACCAACTTACTTATAACATATATATAATATATATATATATATATATATATATATAAATATATGTTGGTTGACAATACACTTTTCTCGGAGTTTGACCCATATTTTTTTTCTTTAACATTTTAATATTTCTTCTTCTTTCATTGGTTAATTTTCGAACTTTCTTTCTATTTGGTTTTTTATCTTCTTTTTCCTTCTTCTCTTCTTTTTTAAATTCTTATATTCCTTTTATGTTATTATATCAATTATTTTTTCTTTTTAATTCTTTCTTTCTTTATCTTTCTTCATTTTCCTTTTTTTTTCTTTTTCTTTCTTTTTTTTCTTTATTCTTTCTTCTTTTCATTCTTTCTTTCTCTTCTCAATATTCGGGATTTTTTATGTTTTGTATTAGCCTATTTTTATGTCTTATTTTACTCCTACTCTTTTTACTCTTTTTTCTTTCTCTCTTTGTATATCTATTTTTTCTTTCTTTTTTCTTCTTTCTTACTTTTTTTTTTTCTTTCTTTTCTGGTCTGTATCTTTTTCTTATGTTTGTTTTTCCATTTTTATGTTTATTTTATTCCGTATTTTTTTTCTTTCATTCTTTCTTTCTACATATCTCATTTTTCTTTCTTCTTTTTCTTTCTTTCTTCTCTTTTTGCTTTCTTTCTTTCTTAGTATTCTTTTTATTGCATGTCTCTGTTTTTCTTGATTTATGTTTATTTTACTCTATTTTCTTCTTCTATATCTTTTTTTTCTCTTTTTCTGTCTTTCTTTTTTCTTTCTTTCTTTCTTCACTATTTTTCTCAAGTACATTCAATTTTTTCAACCTGTCATTTCTTATAGTTCTAAAGGTCGTCGGAGTGCTAGTCAGTAACGCCAATCACTAGCGCTGAGGGATTATTTTTGCGTTGAAGTGGAGCATCACAACATCCATTCAGCTCCTTATTTACGCACAGATCGGTGTTTATTCATCGCTGAGTTGGCGAGAGGCCGGTTCGAAAACTGGACCTTGTGCGTTTCTAAGCCGAAAGGTCTTCGGACTGAGATAACGGCTTATGTTTGTAATTACGTTTTCCTTTTATTCCGTACTCATCTTTTTATTTTCTATTTCATATATAATTTCGCTACATAGTATAATTTTTACGCTATTATTTTCTTTTTATCTTTCCTTTCCCTTTTACTTCTCTTTCACATCTCTTCATCAGCTTTACCCTAGTCAATTTTAAAATTTAATTAATTATTACAGTTGTCTTTTTACAAGTTATTTTACCATTACATTTTTTTCTTTAGATATGTTTCTCGAATATTAATTTTCTTAATACTTTTTTTTCTTTTTTTCTTCCTTGCTCTTCTTTCTCTTTCTCTCTTCTCGTTTTCTCTCTTTCATTCATTCTCAAGACAATTAACTTTTAAGTCATCTATATGATTCACTCATTAATTATTCTTTCGCATATTTCATTTTAATTTTGCTTTTTTATCCTTTCCGTTTTTCTTTCTTTCTTTTATCTTTCTCTTTACATACCTTATTCTTTCTTGGTTGCCTTCATTTCTTCATCCTCTTTTCTTCTTGTATCTTTTATCACATTTCTCTTCTCTTTAACACTTCTTTCTTTCTGTCTTTTTTCCTTCTTTCTTCTTTCTTTTTTTTCTTTCTTTCTTTATCCTTTATTCATCACATTTCTTTTCTCTTTACACACAGTTCTTTCTTTCTGTCTTTTCTCCTTCTTTCTTGTCTTTCTTTTTCTTTCATTCTTTCTTGTATCTTTTTTCAATCACATTTACTCTGTTCTCTTTACACAATTCTTATCTTCTGTCTTTCTTCCTTCTTTCTTGTCTTTCATTTTTTTCTTTCTTTCTTTTCTTGATCTTTTTATCAATTTCTCTTTTCTTACACACATTATTATCTTTTCTGTCTTTTCTTCTTCTTTTTTGGTCTTATCTTTTTTCTTTCTTTCTTATCTGTCATCTTTTTAATCCATTCTCTTTCTCTTTAACAGCATTCGTCTTCTGTCTTTTCTTCTTCTTTCTGTCTTTCTTTCTGTCTTTCTTTTTTTCTATGTTTATCTTTTTCATCAATTTCTCTTTTCTCTTTAACAACTTTATCTTTCGTCTTTCTTACTTCTTTCTGTCTTTTTTATTCTTTCTTTCTTTCTTGTATCTTTTTCATCACTTTTATCTTTCTCTTTAACACATTCTTTCTTTCGTCATTTTCTTCCTTTTCTGTCTTTCCTTTATTTCTTTCTTTCTTCTTGTATCCCTTACATACATTTCTACTTTCTCTTTAACACATTCTTTCTTGCTTGAGTTCTTTTCTTCTCTTTCTGTCTGTCTATCTCTTTCTTTCTTTTCTGTATTCTTTTTCTCAACATTTAACTATTTTTCACCATTTTCTTTTTACTTCTTATTCTTTTCATTTTTCTTTCCATTTTCTTTTATTTATTTCCTTCATAGCTTTTCCTTCTGCCAGCAATTGTACCTTTAAACTCGCAATTCATCACTATTCATATTCTTTAAACATTTCATTTAATTCTTTCTTATTTCTTTCCTTCTTTTTTCATTTCTTTTCTCAACATTCTTTTATACGTCTTACATTAATTTTTTCTTATAAATTCAATTTTCCATTTTCTTTTTCGGCATATTTAATTTTTAACTTTCTTTTTTTATTCTTTTTATTTTTCTTTATTTTCTTTCTTTCTCTTCCTTTTCTCGTCTCTTCTCGTTTTTCACATCTCTTTCTTACTTTTTACATCCGCAACCCATTTAACCTTTAAATTCTCCATTCCGTCACTCATTCATTTTTCATTCGCTATTTCATTTTAACATTATTTCTTATTCTTTCTTCAATTTCTTTTTTACTTTTATATATCTTCCTCATATATGTTATTTCAACTTTCATTCTTTTTCTTTTTTTCTTCATTCTCCTTATTCTTCTCTCTCTCTCTC
Source organism: Doryteuthis pealeii (assembly GCA_023376005.1). Classification (NCBI taxonomy): domain Eukaryota; kingdom Metazoa; phylum Mollusca; class Cephalopoda; order Myopsida; family Loliginidae; genus Doryteuthis; species Doryteuthis pealeii. The sequence continues at coordinate 33,312,048 of CM042167.1, forward strand.
TCTCTCTCTCTCTCTCTTTCACTCTTTCACTTATTCCTTAAAGTTGATTGTCTTCTCCGAGGCAATTTAACCTTTAACTTATATTAATTTATTCACTTATTCTTTCGCGTTTCATTTTAATGTATTTCTTTTTCTTTCCTTAATTTCTTTTTTTCTTTCTTTATTCCTTGCTTTTTCTATTTACACTTTCTTTCTTTTTTTTCAATTTTCTTTCTTTTTTCATACTATTACTCTCTAGGTTCGTTTTTCTTCAAATCTCTATTTTCGTTTTCTCTTTCTTTCGACATATTTTAATTTTCAACACTATCTTTTTCTTTTCTTTTTCTTCATTTTTTTCTTTTTCTTCTCTCTCCATCTTTCACTTATCTCCTTCATAGCTTTTTCTTCCTCCCAACCAATTTAACCTTTAAACTTTATATTCATTTACGCATTCATTATTCTTTTGCCATTCCATTTTAATGTCTTTCCTTTTCTTTCTTTCCTTTATTTCTTTTTTCTTATTTTCCTTCCTTCATCTTTCTATTTACCCTTGTCGAGACCAAAATGTCCATGATTCATTCCATGATTCATTCTAGTAAATCTCTTCTAAGACTTAGTTCGACTGGCCATCTCCATGTAATAGCCACTAATTCCATCCTCCATAAGAAGACATGTCGGCAATAATCGCTAAACCCTGTAATTCTCTTCTAATAGAACCAAGGAAACGCCACCAAATGCAGCCCCATCCCTCCTCTATCTCTCTCTCCCCCCTTTCTCTCTCATCTCTCTCTCGTCTACTCTCTCTTCTTCTCTGCCTTCTTCAGAAAATACCCACAGCCTTCAACCCCCTACATAGACCCACATTCAATCGTACACATACAAACATATTATTTGATCAACTGAGGCTTCGTTAGAGACGTACAGTCGTCTTTCTTTCCAACAAAAGTTGAGGAAATTTTCACAGACTCACAAAAAAAAAAAAAAATATCTACATGTACGCGGAGATGAAGATTTATAGCGTTTACTTAAATACAGAAGTCCATTATGATATTGACGCTTCTGTTTAGACAGGAGTGGAAGCATCTAATTAGTGGGGTAGTTCCGGTGGCGTAGTGGCTAACGTTCAGGACTGCGTCATCGTAGTAAACGAGTTCAAACTCCAGTCTTGCCATTACGTTCACTTTCGACTAATTCTCTTGGGAAAGATTTAAAAACCCTCTCATTTCCCGGTTGTGGGTTAAATAGTACCACTACTCTTATTCTACAAGGGGTTCTTTAGCATTAAATAACGCAAAAGGGTTGATACGGCATTTAAACAAAGAAACAGGCGAGTCCCCTTGGTGTATTACCTAACGTACAAGACTGTGACATGTGAGAAATATTTTTCTCCTCCCCCTCTTTCTATAACCTGTTAGATAGTTGGTGACGTGGTCGCCGACTTGGTTGTCCCATTTCCCTCTCTTGAAGCTGACACCCCCTCGCTGTGGTCTATACCAAGGCCTTAAAAGTCCGGCTGCAATCTGAGCGACGCGGGTGAACAGAACAAGCTGAAAGCGAGTTGGTTATACGTGCAATTCCACAATACTTCTTTCCCCTCAACTAATTGACCAGTACGAGTAACAGTGGGTTGCGTTTTTGAAGTGGTTTGCTGCAAAGCCCACTAAATTTCGCAACCACTTTATTTACCTGGTCTGGTGGCGCCTCTTACATTTTTCCCGATAGACATCTTTGTAAGCGAGTTCGAACAGGCACAACAAATCCAATGCAGAGTGGACCTGAGAGTAATGGCGATGAAGGGGTACTCCACACTCCCCAGAGCTCCAGAATTGTAACTTCAACATTAGATTCAGTTTAACGTCATACCCAGGACACTAACTAACGAGGCTAGTGCACCAGTGCTAGAAGATTCGATTCTCACTTGGCGCCCAATTCTTCTGACCTTGTGCTAAACTAAACCAAAATTCGTAAATTGGTTACTGGCTGAACTCGTAAAGATTCCACGGGTTTACCCAGTGCAGAAGAGAGAATTATTTCTTACCAAAAGTGGCCAATCTTAATTGAATGTAAAAATATCTTAATTCAAATGTGGTTTACTTTCTCTGTTATTCACATAATTACACAGTTAATTAAAAGAAATATTAAGATGTTGTTAGTTATATTTTTATGAGTCGAAAATAACATCAATTTAATTTTTGGCTGCAAAAATATTTTCCAGACTGTTTTTATTCCATAAGTTTAAGCATATTATAATAAAAAATGTGGTAATATATTTTCTAGTAGGACTTAAGCGACCTTGTCAAAGATATTTGTGTTACCATAAGGTAAACGAACCAATACTGTAATGTCATTGTAGATTATCATAATATCTTCAACAGTTTTTTTTTGTGTGGTGTGTGGGGGGGGAGTGACCATATGTCAGCATTGTTTACCCCATCTTTTCTCTGTGTATGGAGTCACATGTTTTGGAGAATCGGGCCGGGTTAGCGCAGTCGGTAGAGCGTTCGGCTAGAAACCAAAACGGTTCCTAGTTCGATACCGGTCCACGCCAACTCAGCGTATGAGTAGAACAGGGATCTGTGCGGTAAAGTAAGGAGCTGGCGGTAGGTGTAGCGCTCCACCTCAGACGCTAAAATAATCTCCTTGGTCTAGCGCAAGTGAAAGGGATAGACTCCCTCGCTGATTGGCTGATACCGACATTAGGCCGCCCCGACGACTTTGCTTAATAATATAATATTATACTATATAATTATATATATATATTGAAGTTTGATATTCATATATATATATATATGCTTAACCGTTCCATTTTATTATTTTTTCTATTACTACTCCGTCCACTTTGTAGAAAATTTTCTTTCATTTCTCCTCTCTTCATCCGGAACTGACTGCGATACTTTTTTTGTCTTTCCTTTTACTTTCACTTTTCTTTCTTTTTTCGTTCTTGAACTAATTCTCACTTACGCTATGTCCTTCAGCCATTTTTTTTTTTGCAGCCTATAAATCGTCCTGACCGCCATCTTGTTGGCTTATTAAAAAAAAAATACTCACTTGTCACGTATCGACCTCGTGTAATGACAGGGCGCAGTGGGGACATTCATTAGAATTCGCAACAACCATTGGCACACAAGTGTCACTTTGACCAAACCCGATCATTAAGGATTTAAGATTATCTTTTTTTTTCTTTTCTAATATTCGGATAGCATGAAAAAATGTGTACAATACTACATAGGAAAATGGGGTAGGCGTTTGTATTTGTCATGCTAATAGAGAAATGCACTGGCATACACACTCGTATGCAGAACATACATACTAGATGTATTTGCATATACGTATCTGTGTATGTCTATGTAAATATGTAAATGCAATGTAGTTAAGTATGCACCAATGATTATGATAAAGGGCTTTACTTACATGGTTAAACTTATATGCAGATGAAATGTTATACACTATGTATGCATATATATATATATATATTATATATATATATACACTATGTATATATATATATATTTATAACTATATATGTATATATATATTATACACTTATATATATATATATATGAGGTTAAGTAAACAAACAAATGTGTTTATTTTTATATGGCTTTTAAGCCGACAATTTTTGGAGGATATGTGCTTAATTGAAGTCATAACTAATTTTGAAAATTAATTAGTTAATAATTAATGAATTTATGCGGGCATATATGTTCAAATGTAAGGCTAAATAAATAGAGAACATGTCAATCCCTGAATGTACATTTCGACCTATTACATTCAGGGATTGACATTTTCTCGATTTGTTTAGCCTTACATTTGAACATATATGCCCGCCTAAATTCATTAATTATTAACTAATTAATTTTCAAAATTAGGTATGACTTCAATTAAGCACATCCTCCATATATATATATATATATATATATATATATATATATATATATATATATTATATATATTATATACTGAAGCTATATTTAACAAGACAGAAATGACCAAAGAATGTAACATTATACGAGGGAAATCTAAAAGAAAAGGCATCCAAAATATCTAGAAATCCCCGAAATATTTACAGCTTATTGTCGATGATGTTTACATCCTTTTAAAGTTCGAACATGTATCTAAAGGGTTAGGTTCAAAGTTCCGTGATGGCTCCCGATTACGACAAGAAGGTTCCTGATTACGACAAGAAAATACCCGAATCCGAAAAAGAAGGTTGCCGAGTCCAAAAAGAAGGTTCCCGAGTCCGACAAGAAATACCTGAAGAATGCCGGAGGGCTTATCGGCCGAAACGTTGTACAGATAACAATGAAGATGAGGACAATAGTCCGAATAACGCAGATAATACTAATCATCAAGCCACATCTCATGCATTCAGAGAAATGTATCAGTTTTTCTAGATACGTTTTTGAAGGCGCTCTGTTAGTTTTTGTATGCCCATGTCATACCAGCTCGACAAAAAAAAAAACAGCGGAAACTTTGGACTTGGTGAGTTCCATCAGACTTAAAAGTTAGGAATGAGCACCGAACTGAGACGCGCACAGGGGCTTGCACAGACACAGACGCGGGCACAGGCGCAATAAACACAAAAGTCTGTCCAATAGCTGCACGAACAGTTTCCCTGCATTTTGGATATCTTACTTTAGGGATTACATTGGTATGTATTGTAAACAGAAAAAGAGAAGCCATCACCTTGTGTCAGACTTGGTTGATTGAAATACGACCTATAGTCCAGTCTGTTGTCTATTCATCTAACGTATAGCTGCACGAACAGTTTCCCTGCATTTTGGATATCTTACTTTGGTCCATTGTATGTATTGCAGAGGAAAATGAGAAGCCATCACCTTGTGTCAGACTTGGTTGATTGAAATACGACATATAGTCCAGTCTGTTGTCTATTCATCTAACGTATAGCTGCACGAACAGTTTCCCTGCATTTTGGATATCTTACTTTGGTCCATTGTATGTATTGCAGAGAGAAAAAGAGAAGCCATTACCTTGTGTCAGACTTGGTTGATTGAAATACGACCTATAGTCCAGTCTGTTGTCTATTCATCTAACGTATCTCTGTTGCACGTCTTTCATTTCCCTGCCCCTTCATTTTCTGTCTGCTAGAATCCACCTATCCTCACTTTCACATTTCTTGTCTTCATCTGAGCCAGTAGACATCAGAACAAAATAGAATGATCGGTTCCCCGTGTCGACGGCCGACGATGACGCAGTCGACGCCGAAAAGGCAGCTACACGGCCGCCTCTAATGGCGCTTAATATGGTCCAGTCAAAAGAAAAAGATCTTCTGATTACGCTCCGTAATGGACGTCGGGGCAGCGTGGGTCCGGCCCAGTCATCGAATGGACAACCAGCAATTCGATATCAGTTAGGAGATGCCCCCGTTCGGACTATTGAACAGAGAATGATTGCTGAATTAAACTCGCATGGTCAATTTTTTCTTTTCTTCTTTTTCTTCTTCTTCTTCGTTTCAATTACTTTCTACCTGTTTTTTTTTTTTCTTTCTTTTTTTAAGTTAGTTTTTTTTTACGTTTTCTTTGTAAGTCTTTGTAAGTATTTTGATACTGGTTTTCTTTTCAAACTTATCGGTCAACGAATCTTGTTACATTATTTCCATTTTTACCTATTCATCGTTTTATTATTATTATTATTATTATTATTATTATTATTATTATTATTTTCTTACTGTTTCCATTCTTTATTTGTGCTTATATATTTTTGTGGTCCCTTTTATCGATAATAGAGTTAGCAATCAAATATATTCTCTTCTGTCGTCATTTTTGTCTGTTATATAATATATATATATATATATATGTGTGTGTGTGTGTGTGTGTGGTGTGTGTGTGTATTTTGGTTTGAACTCGAGTGGACATTCTTGTCGTACGAGTTTTTGTTCAATCCTTTCAAGGTGTCTGGCCATCTTTTTGGTGTCGGGGTGTAACTGGTGTAGCAATCCACTAAATATTTCTCTACGAGCACTTTCGGCATGTTGATCTGCCATCTTCAGGTAGGAAACTGATGGTATGTTTCGTGGTGTCTCGTTTTTAAAGAAAACGAGCAGTAGCGTAGGAATTGGTAGTGGGTGGTAGTAACAATTGGTAGTGGGAAGTTAAGAGTCAGGAAATGAATCTGACGGTATATTTATAGATAAAAGGGTATGGAAACACACAATGTTGTTAAAATGAATATATTTTTAGGAGGTTGATTTAGAAGGCTATCACAATGCAGTTTGGAATAAATAAAAAATAATAATACGGTAACAATGGTGTTGTGTGTTGACCTGTATTTTTTATTATTTCTTGAATTTTCGAGGTAATACCTCTTTATCAAAAGAATTGAACTGAAGCAGTACAGCTATGGCATTTCTTTAAATGAATTTTTTTTTTTTTTTAAATGACGTTATTTTTTAAATAACTGTATTCCCGTGTGAGCGTGAATGCGTTTATTTTTATTTTTTTTGTACGTGTGCGTATGTTGTAATGCGCGTGACATTGAAAATGCGTGTTGGTTGTGACGTTAAGACTGTATCCTAGCGCGGGATTTTGTACGTGGGTATGTGCGAATGAAAAGGTGTATTTGTGTTTTGTGACGTTTCCTGTTGGATTTTACATCAATTTAATCATTTAATATTCTTAATATTATTATTATTATTATTAATATTATCATATTTATTTGTTTATTTACTTATTTATATCTAATTAAATTTATCTTTTTATATTTTATAATATTTTTTTTTTTATATTAGTTTCATTGCTAAAATTGACAATATTAATTATCATTATGCTCTGATGATGAATTTTTATAAATCGAAATATTGGCAATATTGGCAATGAAAATCTTATAAAAATATATTCATTTTAACAACATTATATATATATATATATATATATATATATATATAGGTTAGGAGGTTGATTTAGAAGGCTATCACAATGCAGGTGTAAAGAAAAAAGAAATAATAATACGGTAACAATGATGTTGTGTGTTAACCTGTATTTTATTCTTGAATTTTCGAGATAAAATCTCTCTTTCAAAAGATCACTGGAACTGAATTAGTCTAGTTATGACATTTCTTTTTAAATGATTTTTTTTTGAAAATGATGGTATTTTTTTATATAACTGTATTCTCGTGTTGCATGTTTACGTGAATGCGTTTTTTTTTGTACGTGTGCGTATGTTGTCAGCCAACACGCATTTTCATGGATACGTGCATGACAACATGACACAAAAATTTTTCAAAAATCTAGGAATCACCTGATTTTGATAAAATGTTCTGTGTTAACTTTTCAGCTCTACCTTACTCAAGGAAAGACTAAGGGAGTAAACCCCGAAAACAAATCCGGAGCTGGAGTTCCTAAGGTGGGTGGTTCTGAATTTCAGTACTTCCCAGCAACTCCTGCAGAACAGATGTTGCCAAACTGCATTGGTTCCTACTTTTCCTTTAGACCACAACAGCTGTGTGGAGTGGGAGGATCTGCTGCTTGGGCAACAGCTCATCCTCCATAACAACCTTACCAGGCTACACTACAAAATGGAGAGGACCGCCTTTCTGATAGGAAAGTAACCGGGAGTGACGGCATGCCAACAGAGGTCTTGAAAGCAGGAAGGCAGTGCTGCTCCAGCCACTACACAACTGCTCAGCAGCTGCTGGGAACAAGGACACATCCCTCAGGACAAGCGGTACGCTACCATCGTCAATTTATACAAGAACAAAGGAGATCGGGTTAACTGCAACAATTACCGGGGTATTTCTCTCCTCTAGCATAGTTGGAAAAGTCTTTGCTCGTGTTACACTGGCGCGTGTGCAGACCCGTGCACCTCGCATCTATCTGGAGTTACAGTGTGGCTTCCGAGTAATTCGGTCAACCGATGATTTGATCTTCTCACTACGCCAGCAGCAGGATAAGTGCAAGAGGCAGCATATGCTACTCTACACCGCATTAGAAGACTAATGAAGACATTCGACCTGGCCAGTGTTTGCAGACACTGCACCAGAGATTGCCATTCAAAAATTGGCCTGTTCAGCCACTCACGCAGATGCAGACACAAAATGTGGACACTACGCCATCGTCTTTAAGTATGCCAACAACAATATATCATTAAGAATAAAGAGAAAAACATAAAGAGAAAGAGATCCCCTTTTGGAGCCAGGAGCTGGTTTTCATTCTGCGCATGCCCAGCGGGCTCTTCCTGTCTAAAGCCTCCTGGAAGCTTATTAATTTTTTATGTTTTTTTTATCTATTTATTTTATTTAATTTTGTTTTATTTTATCTTGTTTTATTTTATTTTCATTTTTTAATCCCCGCAAAGTTAAACTCGCTTACTACAATGTCACAGTCATGCACATTAGCCACTATGCCAAGTTAACTCCCCTATAAATACAAATTCACTGTCCAATCTTAAATATAACCTTCAGGATGACGGGTTTATGTTTTTTTTGGAATTGCAATATACTTTTCGTCTAGACGATCTCGTGAAATTTAACATGAATCGTTTGCGGTTACTTATAGAGATATTACGTGATTGAATCTCATTTTATCAAGACAACTCGAAGATTAACAAAAGAAAAGGTTATTAAATTCTAAATTCAGGACCCTGTTCACTTTTTTCTTTTGTTTCTATGAACGGCAAGGCTATAAACCTGATATAAATGCTCAAATTATGAAAAAGCATTTATATATATATATATATATATATATATATATATATATATATATATATATATATATATATATATATATATATATATATATATATATATATATATACCCTTGATTGTTATGCCTGAGGTTGTGGGTTATCACTATAAAAAAAAAAAGTTACATGATTGTTTAGTTAACCGTATGTTATTTGATTCACAGGGTCAAAGGCAGTAACGTTTAACATGCAAGATCTAACACCGGAGAAAGGCTATAAACCTGATATATATGCTCAAATTATGAAAAGGCATATATATATATATATACACACATATATATATATATATAAATATAATATCATAAAATTTAAAAAAAAAACAAGTTTCATTAACGAATTATGTTTAATAAGCCGACGCTGCAGTGTTTCGGTTTGTTTAACAACCCTTTCTCAGCCTTTCGTTGGTTTAAGAAAAACAAATTATTAATGAAAACAAGTCTGCGAGCCTCTTCTTTTGTTATGTGGTAGCTTTCGTTGATATTCAAATATATATATATATATATATATATATATATATATATACTTGATTGTTATGCCTGATGTTGTGTGTTATCGCTATTAAAAAAACTAAAATAATAGTTTAGTTAACTTTAGGTTATTTGAGGCACAAGGTCAGAAGCAGTATTTAACCACACCTCCCAGTTCTGTTTAATATCTGCAGGAAGAAAGACCTGCCACCATTTCCTTTTTAGGGCGCCTCAAGCACCGGATAATAAAGCCATACCATAACCCTTTAAATGTTCTGAATTGTCAACTTCCTAAGTAGGTTGTGATTGAAGGGCAATTTCTTAAGCTGACTTTGTTTTTTAATGTCCTAATTGAGCGGTCTGAGTAAAAAGGATACCAATAAGTTCCTGATTAAAAGAATGCTAATTCTTCCAGACAGCGGGGGGTGCTAATCGGAATGGTAGGATGTTGTGGCGCCACATGCGTCAAATTCAGAATTTTCCTTCTCCAAGACTGGTACCTAACCAATGTAAATAAATCATTTCATATTACGAGGGGGAGTAAAAAAATAATGCCATTTTCTTTATTTCAAAAAGAAAATCAATAAACCCTAAGGCCTACATTGAGACCCTAAAGAGGCTCAGAACAAGAATCCGACGAGTAAGACCCAACTTGCCAATCGACAATGTCCTCCTTCTGTATGACAATGTTCTACTATCCACAGTCATCAGGACAAAAGAGACGATCACCTCATTCAGATAGACAACTTTACCACCATCTCCATACACACCAGATTTGGCGCCTTCATCTCATCGGTCTCATGAAAGAGGATTTGATAGGCAATAAAGTAACAGTCAACAGAATTTTACAGGGCAGGGATACATGCTCTCGTTCGAAGGGGTGACTTTACTATTAAGGGATATAGTGACTATGTGTAGAAATAGGGATGTGATCCACAGATGACCAGCTTCATTTTGATGTATGATACATGTTCCCGTGTTGGTAATTACACTTGTCCTAAGCAAAATGGCATTACGTTTTGACTCACCCTCGTACATATGAGTAAATTTTACCAGCAACTCATATTGTGAAAATTATAATCTAAATACAAAGCTCAAAACAAGCTACGAATCCATAGCTTTTCCTTCTTCGAGACTGGTTGACTAAGCAAGGATTTGAAATTTGAGTTACCATTTCGGGTGAAAATAACCATTATACTACTGACTTCAGTGTATTATTCCACCCTGTGCGCTGTGGCTGTAGAATACAACTAACACCAATGTGGCCACATTTTTTCCATGAATGGCAACGTGTAATGCTTAAGGATGGAATCATCTTGACTGAGCAGTTCATGACATGCGACACTCCGCTTTGGTTTTTATTTGGACTATCGGTCCGGTCGGAGAGATCCCCTCAAATATATCGGCTTGTCAAATGAAGCACTAGAATCTATAGGATTGTACGAACCCTCTTGCCATCTCAATACCCTTTTTATTATATATATACTAGAAGGCTGTGACTGAGTTTCTTAATATCATAGCTATGACATTAAACTATATTTAATTGTGAGTTTTCATTTCTGGAGCTCGGAGGAGTGTGGAGAATCCCTCGATTGCCATTACTCCCAATTTCACGCTGGCCTATACTGGTAGTACCTGTTAGGGTAACATCTATAGATCAGATAGAAAAAAATCAGTTTGAAACATATGTTTAAAAAATTGAATTAGAAAAAAAAATACCAACAAGAAGGAATAAAACAAAACGTCTTCTGTATAAAATAACCCAACAAGGATTGACATGCCGTAAAATCCAACCAACCAAGGAACAACTGAATAACCAGTATATATTTTTTATCAACATCTCCGCACCAGTAGGCTATGACATAGGCCAATTTCTAAAACGGAGTTTAACTGGTAGGTTTTCCTTTATATGTTTTCTTCTCCCAGAGTTTCCTTCTCCCAGGCTGGTTGTCTATTCAAGATTAAAGAGCCCAATCTTCTCTAGTATTTGCCCATAGCTGGAGGGTGAATACCTGGATGGATTTCTTTTCACCATGCTTATTAAATCTATCGATCAGGATTTGAACTAAAAAAAAAATACTGTTATTTAAGAACACTAGAAAACTACTTAATACACGCAATGAAATGGTAGTCGAGTGCAGACACAGAGGAAAATTCCAAGTGTAACATTATTCTATCCTCTGCTTAGATAGACCATAGTTCTTCTTTACTTTAACTTTGTTGAACTTTAGATATATTAGTCCACTTATTTAAATAACTTTAGGACTTTAAATGATGTTATTACCCGTTAATTTTTATATGCGCGTTTGTTTACGAAAGCCAATGACGTGATCAATGCATGTACAAAAATGGAAGGTGAAGATCATATGATGACGCTTGCATGAACGGTTAATAACATCATATTGACACATTCAATGTACACTTAACATCTTTCATTTTGTCCCTCACATAAACATTACTTAACAGTGTCCTGAAGATGGTACAATCTACCGATATTCTTAAGTATTGACACATAAAATTGTTTCCCCTAATCATAACATCCTGTGTTTGTTATATTTTTAAAATATTTTCTCCTCATATTGTCGGATTTAATTTCTTCACCGTATCTCCATATATATATATATATATATATATATATATATATGGCACATCAAACTCATTGAACAACGAAGACAAGTTAAAGTAAATTTAGCAACACCAAATTTAAACCATCAAAATATATCATAATCACACTTAAAATCTCTCTAAATCAAACCAACGTAGGGTATAAATTTACTTACCTATTTCGAGAGTGCCAGTCAGAAATCAAATTAAAAATTAATACCTACATATATATATATATATATATATATATATATATATATATATATATAACTTCATGATTTGGACTCGGGTCAATGAGTCCATTTTCTGTAACTATAACCATTACACCACTGGCCTCTACTATATTATTAAAAATCAGATGCCTGGAAAATATTGCGCCTACATCATAAAAGCATAACTGAATTTTTGAAATTCAACCGTATTTTTTATGCTACGGTTTATGTTGGCTTAAAGATGCGGCAATGAAATGCTATATTTCCAATATAAAATTTCTTTTTATGAAAATATTTTTAAACTTTCTATCTTAATTATTTTATTTTATTTATTTTTACCTTCAAAGGTGACGTCAGGTGGATAGGAAATGCCATAAATCTGTAATAAAATTTCGCGATCTAAAGCTATGAAGAAGAAAAAAAAAAAGACCACTACGGTTTAGATAAATTTCTTTCAAAAAGCAGTAAAGAAAAAAAAACTGTTCTCAGTGAGATGTTCTCCAAGGAAAAGGCGAGAATAAAAATGGCGACATGTTAGGTAAGAAATGATAGGAAGGCTACCGGAAGTCAGTTATGCTAGGGCGGGAAAACAGGAAAAAGAAAGAAAAAAGAAAAAGAAAAGAAAAAAGAAAAAGAAAGAGGGATTTTCAAAATCAAAGAAAAGAAAAAAAAAAAGGATATAAAATTTGAAAACGAGAAGCAAGAGAATAATGTAAATATTTTTAAAAAAAAAAAAAAAAAACAAGAAAAAAAAACCCAATTAAACGACATGAAGAAAATATTTAACAAAACCAATGTTCATTTCGAAGTTTAAATATGTTAAAATTTTATTGTAAAAGGATGGTGTATACTACCATGGTAAAATTTGTATATATAATTATGGAATTTCTCTTAGTGCAGATTATATATATATTATATATATATATATATATATATATATATATATATAATAACGTAAATCCGTATACATTTTGATAAACAGACCGAAACACATGTGTAAGTGATATCGATTAAAAGTGATATCGATGAAATTCATTTTTATCCATCTACATTTCTTTTCTTTACTCATTTTTTCCTCATATATATATATATTATATATATATATATATACAGTGGGGGACCTTAATTGAAATTTCACCGTTTAGTGTAAGTAGGGACTCGTCTGTTTACAGACTTGAGTCTTCTGGTGATTGTAAAAACATTCCCCGTAGGGATCTATCAATTAATTGTTCACCCCAGACTGTCAGCCGCTGATAGCCGCCGGGGGTAAGGAGCTTGGTAGAGAAAAATTGTCGGGTTTCGATCCCGGCTAGATGTAGCTGTTAAAAATTCGAGCTGCACTGATGAGAAATAAACTTCGAAACACGTGTCTCTGTAAGACTTACACAACACACACACACACACACACACACACACATATATATATATATATATATATAATATATATATATATATATATGTCCATCTCTAAGTTTACATATGTTATTAATTGTAACACGGACGTTGTATACTACCAGGTTTAAGTTCTTGCCTATGTTTATGGAATTTCTCCTGGTATATATATATATATATATATATATATATATATATATATATATGCTCCCAACTTTCATGGTAGAGTACTGTAGGGGAGACATTAGTTGATCTTTCGCCGTTTAGCGTAAAAGCAATTATTCGCCTGTTGTTTACAGACTTGAGTTCTCAGGTGATTGTAAAAACATACAATCTGTATGTTTGTTTGTATCAATCAATTGCTCGCCCCTGGCTGACAGTCCCCGATAGCCGTGAGGGTAAGGAGCTTGAGAGACGAAAATTCTGTCGGGTTTCGCACCCGCCTAGAGGTAACAGTTAAAAAGTCGAGCTGCACTGATGAGAAGTACATTTCGAAACGCGTGTCTGTGGATGACTGGTATATATATATATATATATATATATATATATATATATATATATATGTGTCTGTGTGTGTGTGTGTGTGTGTGTGAATGTGAATTTATGTTGATGTTTACGTCGACGCTTATATGGTTTGGTGCATGTGAAATTTTCCTTAAAATTGTAAGGGTCTAAATTAAAGTCCTAATGTCATTTAAACAAGTTATTTATATCTAAGTTTCAACCAAGTTTAAATAAAGAGGAAATATGGCCTATGTAAGCAGAGTATAGAAAAATGTTACCCTTGGAAATTTCCTCTGTGCCTGCACTTGACTATCAGTTCATTGCGTTTATTAAGTAGTTTTCTAGTGTTCTTAAATAACAGTATTTTTTAGTTCAAATCCTGATCGATAGAGTTAATAACCTCGGGAAAGGAATGCATCTAAGTATACACCCTCCAGCTATGGGTAAATAGTAGAGCAGATTCGGCTCTTTAATCTTGCTTAGACAACCAGTCTAGGAGAAGGAAACTCTGGGAGAAGAAAACATATAAAGAAAACTCTATGTGTTAAACTCCGTTTTAGAAATTGACCCTATGTCATAGCCTACTCGTGCGGAGATGTTGATAAAAAATATATACTGGCCATTCAGTTGTTCCTTGGTTGGTTGGATTTTACGGCATGTCAATCCTTGTTGGGTTATTTTATACAGAAGACGTTTAGTTTTATTCCTTCTTGTTGGTATTAATTTTTTTTTTCTAATTCAATTTTTTAAACATGTTTCAAATTGATTTTTTTCTATCTGATCTATAGATGTTACCCTAACAGGTACTACCAGTATAGGCCAGCGTGGAATTGGGAGTAATGGCAATCGAGGGATTCTCCCCACTCCTCCGAGCTCCAGAATTGAAAATTCACTATTATATATAGAGAAGGAAACTCTGATAGAAGAAAACATATAAAGAAAACTCTAGGTGTTAAACTCCGTTTTAGAAATTGACCCTGTGTCACAGCCTACTCGTGCGGGATGTTGATAAAAAATATATACTGATTATTCAGGAATATTTAAGAAAAAGAAAAAGAATGGGTCCCAGTGTTTTTCTTTTTTCTTCCCTCACCATTTCAAGCTAACTGTAAATACATTTCAATAGTTTCTTAGAAACGAATTACACAGGATAGGTTACAAGGTAGGGGTTAGAAGGCTTTAGTTGGGAGCCATAAATTTTCCCGGGGAATCATTCAAAGCAAAAATGTGCATCCCAGGATGCACTAGATCGAAAATCTATCAGCATCACTGTGCATGCACTCAATATTAAGACTGTTCTGGCTGTTATAAGTATTGCATACCATATGTTGAATTGTGTTTATAACTTTCACAATGTTTTAAACAATGTTTTTAAATAACTTGACTTGGAAATAAGCATGGAAAGAATCCACATAACCGTTTATTAATCAGCGTTTATAAGAAAGTTCATGACGTGATTGGTACACACGAACACGAATGTCAAGACGTGATTGGTACATGCGTTATCACTTACGCGCGCTCATCCCTCTCTATATCTTTCTCCTACTCTCTTTCTTTCTTTCTTATATTTTTCTCTGTTGCATGTCCTTTTTCTTCCCTTTGTTTTTGTATTTAAATAATAAAACGGAGTGAGCCATTATTCACCTGAGATGACGACATTCAAAACAAATAAGAATTCGACGGATGAGCTGCATCTGATACTCAGGATTTACATTTTGAATTTTATCTTGGACGATTTTGACCGTCTCTTTTTTAACCATTAAAGATGATAACGGTCGTACAATTAAGGAAGACGAGTATTAATATGTAGATGTTATAGCAACGCAAAGTTTTTGGGGGGGTTCGGCCGATTTTGCGCATTCCTGATTCCCTACACCGGGGTAGCTGCACCCCTCTGACCCCCTTTGTTTCGTCACTGAAGTACAGGTATATGTAATAGCAATGATAATCTTCATCTTTCGTGCAGCACATGGAAATTTCATCTTCTGGGCCACTTAGTTTGTCACTTATTTTATTACAGTTATCAAACTTTATGGGTTTTTTTTCCAATATTTTTCATCGTTTTGATTTATTTTTCATTTTTCCATTTTATTTTTTTAGAACCTCTTTCTGAACATTTATATATTAGTAAGTTGCGTGAACATTCCTGTAACGATGTCTTCAACCCGGCTATTAAAATACCAAAGATGAAAATTAGAAAACCACCACCCCCAAACCATCTGATCGAAGATATATAATGTTCGAATAAATCACTAAAAGTTTAAACCTAAAGAAATGTGTGGGAGGGCGTGTGTAAATATATACGAGTTGATGTGATTAGAAAAAGTGAGAAAAAGAGTAAAAAGAAGAATCGTTTAATAAAACTATTAAAGGAGATTCCTCGTGGTTTAGTGGTTGAATTTTACGACACGTCAACCCATGTTGGGTTATTTCATGCCGGAGACGTTTAGTTTTTATTCAATCTTGATGGTATTCATTTATTTTTTCAAACTCAACAGGACAAGATTTTCAGATGATATCGAGGCACGTATCCGCTTAAGAAAATGACAGTGTGTCACATCCTGCTCGTGCCGAGGGGTTGGTAAATATATATATATACACTTTTGGGGGCCGGGTTAGCTCAGTCGGTAGAGCGTTCGGCTAGAAACCACAAGGTTCATAGTTCGATACCGGTCCCCGCCAACTGGGCGTATGAGTAGCACAGGGATCTGTGCGGTAAAGTAAGGAGCTGATGGTAGTTGTGGCGCCCCACCTCAGATGCTAAAAACAATCTCCTTGGTCTAGCGCTATTGAAAAGGGGATAGACTCCCTCGCTGATAGGCTGATACCGACTTTAGGCCGCCTCGACGACTTTACTTACACTTTTGTAGTTAATGCTTTTAACTATTTTACCATCACTGGGAATCATTTTGAGAGATTACTTTTGTATGGTATTGATTAGGTTTATGGTTATAGTTTTTGGTATCATTTTATTTCTCTCAAAATGGACTGTATGCCATCTCTGCTGAAATCAGGTTTCTCTCTCACCATCTAGCAGCTATCACTCTTGGTAAATCCTCTAGATGGTATAAAGTGTCTACACAAAACTGGTGAATATATGTTTTTTCCTGGTCGGACAACAGTAGTGTGTCCATTTGTAGTAGTTCATAAGAAAACATTGTTTATAAGTTTGTCCTTACTTTTCTCGCAATGTCCAGAATGTGTTGATTGGATAGCTTATGTAATGGGAGTTAATTGTAATGGGAGTTAATTGTCCATAAAGCTGCTGTTTTGTAGGATGCTGCTTCCAGGATTTGTTTAAAATAGCACATTGCAACCTTGTATAATTACCATCTAGCTTTTTCTTCAAGTTTTTTTTTTTCATTAGTCCAAGTGGTGCAGCAATACAGTAGTCCTGATATGACTATAGCTTGGTAACCTGTCAATAGCAGTCCATGTTTTACCTATGTGTATATTTTTAGCTACAAATTCAAAGATGTAATCTGCAGAAAATCTTGGCTTGTACAGACTTCGCCCTTTATAGTAAAGAAGGCAGGATACGGCCTTAAATCATCATGTTACCCAGCCCAGTACCAAATAATTTGGGTCATTTTATGTCAATCCTTGTTGGGTTATTTTATGCTAAAGACATTTTGTTTGATTCATTCTTGTTTGGAGTTCAGTTGTTTTTTCCCAACTTCCTTTTTTAACATATATTTGACACTCATCTTTTTTATCTATTTAACCCAGAGATGAGACACTAACAGGTACTGCGTATATGATAATAAATGATACATCTTTAGTTTGGGCTGGTTTGGTTGGATTTTACGGCATGTCAACCCTGGTTGGGTTATTTTATACCTAAGACATTTTGCTCTATTCCTTCTTGCTTGGTATTTAAGCATTTTTTAAACTCATTTTTTTTCCAAACTCAATTTTCTAAACACATTTTAATACTCATTGTTTTTAATGAATTTAACCCATAGATGAGACCGTAACAGGTACTACCACTCCGCATCTCATCAGAGTAAGAGAGAGAGAGACAGACAGACAGACAAAGAGACAGAGAGAGACAGAGAGACAGAGAGAGAAAGACAGAGACAGAGACAGAGAGAGAGAGGGGGAGAGAGAGAGAGAGAAAGAGAAAGCAATGTTGAGTCATTTAATAAATGATTCTTCTTCTTCTTCTTCTTCTTCTTCTTCTTCTTCTTCTTCTTCTTCTTCTTCTTCTTCTTCTGTCCTTGGCCCATTAATATACAATTGTTTCTTTATTATCTGCCTTACTCATAATTTCCTTCTGTTTTTAGGTTTCTTTTTTTTCTCTGTATTTAGTTTTTACTTTCGATTGTTTTTAATGCCGTTTTGCGCATGCTCTGTTTACGCATTCATTTTTATCTATTTATTATTCATTTATTTATGCATTTATTCATTCATTTATTTATTTTCAATTTTTATCTCTGTATCTTCAATTTTTGTTTGCGAACAATCGACCGTCATTTTATAAATGTAGATATTTATAGTATAAATTGTTTTTTATTTTTTTATTTTCATCATTTCTATTTCATTTCAATTTCTTTTATTCCTTTATTCAATTACATAAGAGTTAATATATCTCAAATGACCGTATTGAATTATCAGTGGTTTATATATTACGTATTTTCTATTCGAGTTTTATCTCTCAGTTTTATCAATTGATCTATTGCTGTCGGTCTATTCTCCTCTTTCTCTCCCTTCTCACTCTATAATCGAAAAGTTTTAAATCTTCGCAAAACGTTACTCTGAATTTCACGTGGTATACGCTCTGATCTTCAGATAGATAGGGATAGCTGATAAGTTCAGATTTTTTAGCAGATGTTTCGATTTTAGAAAACAATTAGGTTTTATACCAATTCTGACAAAAATATGTTAATAGCTTAGATTTTGTAACATATTTAAATGTAACGTAGCGGTCTATTGTCACAGTACCAAAAGCGATATATGTTGTATAGCGGGTCTTGTCAACGTGCCTCCAAATTCACGACACTAAAAAGGCGTTCGGCACGTGGCGGTCAACTTGTCGATAAAAAGGTACAACGCGAGAAATATATCGTCACAAGCTGCTTAGCTTTTATTTTCGGGCTCGTCTCGTGGGTTGTTTCGGAGAGGAGGAAAGGCAGAGAGAGAGAGAGAGAGAGAGAGAGAGAGAGAGAGAGAGGAGGGGACACTGTTAAATTACTGTAATCCCACAATAGGGACCAGAGGCCCGTCCGTACCCTAGGCATCGGAAAACAAAAAGAGCCCGGTCTTCCGGTTCCGGTCAACACCCTAAACTTCCGGTTGGCTTTCAATTCTCCATTCGGGGGGTCACGCCCCGGTCAAATTCCCTTCAAACCGTTTTGTGTTCATCACTTTTTAAAGAAACCTTTACTCTCTCTTATTTCTTCTTCCTCTTTTTTTCTAATAGTAGTCCTCGCAAAACTCAGGACCTTCATCATCTCGCTACATAAATGCCCAAGTTTTTGTATCAAATTTAAATACTTAGGTTTTGTTTCATAGTTCAATACATTAAAAGCAATTAAACAGAATTAAATATATTTAAAAACAATTTAATTTAAAACATTTAAAAAAATTTTTTTTAAATTTTAAAACATTTAAAAACGAATTTAAATACTTTATGTTTTTTACAGAATTAAATACATTAAAAAAAGCATTTTTTAGAAGATGTATCGATTTTAAGCAAAATTATATTTTATACCAATTCTGTGAAAAATATTTTAGATTACTTTAATTTGATAATACCGTCAATTTGTATAAAATATTAATACTTAAGTCTTTGTTACAGAATTAAGAATATTTAAATAAAAACAGAATTAAATACTTTTAAAAAAATTGATTTAAAATCATGTAAAAAATTTCAAATCAATTTAATTAAAAGTATTTTAAAACAAATTTAAATACTTTAAGTTTTGTTACAGAATTAAATACATTAAAAAACAAATAAACAGAATTAAATATACTTATAACAATTTAATTTTGAAATATCTAAAAACATTTTAAAATATTTAAAAACAATTTGATTTGAAAATAATTAAAAGAAATTTAAATACTTAATGTTTTGTTACAGAATTAAATACATCAAATCGAGTAACAGAATTAAATACATTTAAAAGCCCTTTAGCAGTTATTTTGATTTTTTTTAAAAAATATTTTTAAATACTTCAAGTTTGATGACAGATTTTGTTACAATTTTATGGGCCATCCTTTAGGCCTTCAAGCAAGAGCGCTTGTCCAGTGGAAATCCTTGGCAATCCTTTGGTAAAAGAATCCTCAGTATTGAAAGTTCCTTCGTCAATGATTACAAATGGACTATGAAAGAATCAGTGTTTAAGAATCAAAATGGTCAGGTTTATGGCTGTTGATTGGCGGAGGAATAAACCACGTGACCTTGCCAAGTCTATAAATATAGGTGGGGAATTGTAGCTCACGCTATATAAAAATAATCTAACAGATTTAAATAAAGTAAGTTTTGTATCAAATTTAAAAGGTTTAGTTTTTGTTACAGAATTGAATACTTTAGGATTAGTAACATATTTAAATACTTTAGGTTGTCTAACTGATTCAAATAATTTAGGTTTTTTTGGGTTTGGTTTGGTTTGCTTTGTTTTACGGCATATCAACCTCAATGCGTCATTTAATGCCAATTAAGTTTGGAAATAAATTCATTCTTAATGGATAACAAATTGTGTTTATCAGCTCATGTTTTTCTATTTAATCCATAGATGAGACCTAACAGGTACTACCACTCCAGGTCAGAGTGGACCAGGAGCAATGGGATGAAGGGGTGCTCCACATTCCCCAAACCTCCAGAACTGGAACCTCACCATCAGATAGAGTTTAACGTCATTCCAGGACACGTAGACCCTCAGTCACGGCCTTCTAGCA